>JANRMT010062846.1:3268567-3320248 GCA_026402145.1 Polypterus bichir lapradei | reverse complement strand
TCTATCTATCTATCTATCTATCTATCTATCTATCTATCTATCTATCTATCTATCTAATCACTGCATCGACCACCACGGCTTCAACAACATCACCTATGGCCTTCAAAGTCAGTTACTCTCAGGTCTCTTAGCCTGGCTCTCCTGGTACTACAACGGGCAAAGTTTACGCCCATCAAAAGTTGGAGGTGCTCTTCAATTGGTAGCCAAATCAGAGCCGCCAAGCCTCCTGCCATTTCCCCTTTTAAATCCAACTGTCCTGGGTCACATGACCAGAAGAGGTCGTCCTGCCCGCTCCTTTCAGTGACCTTACAGGGCGATTCCTTATTTGGCTTCCTTGTCCTTTCTGGGAATTTCTTTTCTGAGACAAAAAGCAAGAACGCACTGTGGGGTGTCTGGGTGTCCTCCTGCTTGGACTCCTGTACCAGAGTGAACTGTGACAGCAGATACTGTGAATTATAGACTGAGGCTGCAGGATTTTTTAAAATGTGAATATGTTCTCCGCATGGCACTGTGAGTATGTATTAAGAGTAGGATGAACGATGAAACTGAATGTAAGGAAGAAGATCAGAACCTGGCAACATAGTGTGACATCAACAACCTTTTCTTAAATACCAAAGCGACTAAAGAGGTTATTCTGAACCTTAGGACCACTAAAACAACCAATCACTGTCTGATAACAATCAATGCAGAGGCTGTGGGGAGAGTTTCCGGCGTGGAGTTTCCAGGAGTCGCCATCTCAGAGAACCTGTCCTGGGCTGACAACACCTCGGCTGTAATAGGCAAAGCACAACAGCGCCTCTATTTTGTGAGGAAGCTAAGGAGCGGTAATCTCCCTCAAAAGCTGCTTCTATAGGTCCACCATAGAGACTAACTACATGACGGCGTGGTACCACAGCTACACCGAGGCTGCTAAAGAAGCCCTGCAGCTTGTCGTAAAAGCAGCAGACGTCATCATTGGCACTGAACTCTTGTATAAGACTTGCTGTGTAAGAAGGGCCAAAAACTTTATCAAGGATAAGACTCATCCTGGAAATTCTTTGTTTGAGTTCCTCCAATCAGGTGGATGCTTTAGATCAGCCCACATACGCACAAACGTGCTAAAACAAATAGCCATAAACTTTTTGAACTCTGAGTCTCTTCAGTCTGAGATCATTTTTAACTGAATATGTGCAATAAGCCATATTGGTAATGTATAATATACTAATAAAATACAACATATAATATGCAATATACTATTCATTAATAGGTGCAATAACAATTCATGCTGCTGGACATTGGGCAATAATAATTTGCTCTGGTTTCTTGATCACTTAACACTGTATACGACATATTTGAAAATATTTGAGATATTTTGTGTGACTATTCTATCTTCTTCTTTTTTAAATGGTTATTTCTATTCTATTCTTGAATTGCACCTTTGGAGCTGTCATAAAAGTAACTTCATTGTGTTACACAATGACAATAAAGTGCTTGAACTTGAACTAGGACAAGAGTATTAATGAACTTAGATATGTGGCCATATAAATGGACTTGTGGACATAAGGATGGATGAATGGATGCATACATATTTAGTGGGCTGATGGGTGGCTGAAGAGGTGACTGCACAGGCGGATATGCAAATAAACTAATGGTTGGAAGGATAGCCGAGCACATGGAAGAACAATGGACTGAGCTACAGTGCAAGTGGATCAAAGAATACGTATGGAGTGTGGACATACAAATGAATGGAGACTGTCACACGTGTGTGAGTAGGAGGCAGCTAAAGGGCCTGATTAATTGTAATTCCTCAACAGACCAGGGGGTGGCAGGGTGCACTGACTGTCTTTCTCAGTTCGGAAATCCCGCCAAGTTCTGGCACCTCTGGTGACATCACTTCCAGTTGCGCCGACATCACTTTCCGGTTCTGGCCCCAATGATGACATCATTTCCTGCACTGGACTTTAAAGCCGCCATCTTGCCTTCAAGCAATCAGCTCTGTCTTGGATTGTGACCAGTGAACATCTCTGTTCATCTTCAAACCTATTTTTGCTGCCGTGGAACAATATACGGGTGTCTTTGTCTCGTCCTTATCACAAGACATAAACAGATGGATGGACTGACGGACAGGCAGAGGGGCTAAATTTCACGTGAACAAATGGACAGACTGATAGGCACAGAAATAGATAAACGACTTCACAGATTACGGATGGATGAATGTGTGAACAAACAAATGCAAGGGTGAGTGGGCTGACATTCAAAAGGATGGGTACGCTGAAGTAAAAAAACGAATGAACAGTGCAAGTCACACGTGACAGAGTTTTTGAACTGAAGACAGGACTCCTGACTAGTGAATGAGGGGGAGAGGCAGATCTTCAATTCAGTGTGATTCATGTTTCCTGTTTATGATGCATACCGATTTTTCATGAAGAATTTATCTAAAAGTATTTTTTGCAAAAAAACGCATATGTTTTCCATGTTTTGAGCATACAACTGGATAACTGGCATGTGGATTATGTGACACGAGTAATGTGAGATTTTTCCCATGGATGTTGTTCATATTGTTTGCCGTTGTACAGCATTGGCCACTATTAGCTTCTTTTCTATCATAATTTTTTTTTGTTCTCCAAGAAGGGATGAGATTAAAAAAAATTCCGGGACATCACTAGAAAGCACATGTGGTCAGTAGCATATAAATATATACAGTCATATGAAAAAGTTTGGGAACCCCTCTTAATTCTTTGAATTTTTGTTTCTCATTGGCTGAGCTTTCAAAGTAGCAACTTCCTTTTAATATACGACATGCCTTATGGAAACAGTAGGATTTCAGCAGTGACATTAAGTTTATTGGATTAACAGAAAATATGCAACATGCATCATAACAAAATTAGACAGGTGCATAAATGTGGACACCTCAACAGAGATATGACATCAATACTTAGTTGAGCCTCCTTTTGCTCCTTTGAGCCTCCAGACGCTGTCCTCCTGTAGCCTGTGACGAGTGTCTGGATTCTGGATGGAGGTGTTTCTGACCATTCTTCATACAAAATCTCTCAAGTTCATTTAATTTGATGGACATCCTGCTTCAAATCCTTACATAGATTTTCGATGATATTCAAGTCAGGGGGCTGTGACGGCCATTCCAGAACATTGGACTTCTCCCTCTGCATGAACGCCTTTGTAGATTTCCAACTGTGTTTTGGCTCATTGTCTTGTTGGAACATCCAACCCCTGCGTAACTTCAACTCTGTGACTGATACTTGAACATTATCCTGATGAATTGGTTGATATTGGGTTGAATTCATCTGACCCTCGACTTTAACAAGGGCCCCAGTCCCTGAACTAGCCACACAGCCCCACAGCATGATGGAACCTCCACCAAATGTGACAGTAGGTAGCAGGTGTTTTTCTTGGAATGCGGTGTTGTTCTTCTGCCATGCAAAGCATTTTTTGTTCTGACCAAATAACTCCATTTTTGTCTCATCAGTCCAAAGCACTTTGTTCCAAAATGAATCTGTCTTTTCTAAATGAGCATTTGATACAACAAGCGACTCTGTTTGTGGCGCGAGTGCAGAAAGGGCTTCTTTCTCATCACCCTGCCATACAGATGTTCTTTGTGCAAATTGTGCTGAATTGTAGAACGATGTACAGACACACCATCTGCAGCGAGATGTTCTTGCAGGTCTTTGGAGGTGATCTGTGGGTTGTCTGTAACCATTCTCACAATCCTGCTCATATGCCGCTCCTGGATTTTTCTGGGTTGGTTTAACAGCAACTGTGCCTGTGGCCTTCCATTTCCTGATTCCATTCCTTACAGTTGAAACCGACAGTTTAAACCTCTGAGATGGCTTTTTGTAGCCTTCCCCTAAACCAGGAGACTGAACAATCTTTGTTTTCAGATCTTTTGAGAGTTGCTTTGAGGATCCCATGCTGTCTGTCGCTCTTCAGAGGAGAGTCAAAGGGAAGGAAGCACAACTTGCAATTGACCACCTTAAATACCTTTTAGCACTCATGATCGGACACTCCTGTCTATGAAGTTCGAGGCTTAACCAGCTCATCCAGTCAAGTAATCAGCATTGAGCAGTGACAGGCATTCAAATCAGCAACATGACAAGGGGACCCACATTTCTACACAGCCAGTTTTTCACATTTGATTTAATTTCATACAACTAAATACTGCGTCACTAGAAATCTTTGTTTGGAAAACACCGCAGTACTCAGATGTTCCTAGGAAATGACAGACATACCACTGTTATCTTTTTTGTTGAAAGGAGAGTCAATTATTATGCAGGCAGAGAGGGGGTCCCAAACATTTTCATATGACTGTATATATATATATATAAATTACTTTTGGGTTAAATGTTCCTTTATAACTTTGTGGCTTTGTTAGTCAGCCTGACAAGAAATGTTTCACTATTATAGAACTCACGTGGACATGAATAGAAAAAGAAATCGCCATGGAGGACCCTTGGGTGTCAAGCACCGTGAGGTGCCCATTTTGACTAAACAAGGAGCACAGTGAAAACACCAGAAGCCTAAACACCATACAGCACACAAAAAACGGAGTGAGCACCTAAAGAAGCATGCCCTCCTCAAGCACATTTGCTCCATTAATAACGTCTTATAAAACAGGTAATAACTGGCTTGAGCCAGAGTTTCTATGGGGCAGTGGTAAGCACGAGAGCATCAATGGGAAAAGAGCAAATCACTCGAATGTGGTTTAGTCAGACGAGGTCTTGCATCATATGCTCTCTCCTTGTCCATATGCATTCTGATGGTTTTCCAAAAGTATGCTTTAAGGTTCTGGGTTGAATATGCACAATATGGCCAAAAGTATATGAACACCCTTCCTAATAGACAGATAGATAGAACTTTTCCTCCCAGGGGGTAATTTAAATTTTTACAAAAGCTCGATAAAAAAATATATACACAAACATGAGAATGAAAGAAAATAAAAACAAACTTCTGACTTGGCTATCAAAGAGCCAGTAAGGCACTATATACAGGTATTGTTGTTGGTGTAAAGGAGCCCCCTTAGTGTTTCTTGACACACCTCTGCTAAATAATGTGTTGGCTAAACGTTCTCAGGATGTGTCATATAGAGGGTGTGCAGCATTGTTCATAATGGCACTCGGTTTTGTCTCCATCCTCTCTCTACTATTACCTCCAGGAGGTGCTCCATAGCTGAGCCTGCCCTTTTTAATTAGCTTGTTGAGTCGCTGGGCCTCTGTCGAAGTGAAGTTACCATCCCAGCACAGCACACTGACCACCACAGAGCTGTAGAAGATGTGAAGGATGTCACTTCCCACATTAACGGAACACAGTCTCCACAGAAAAAAAGAGCCTGCGCTGCCCTTCCTTAAATAGTTTCTTTGTGTTATGAAACCAGTCCAACCTGACACTGATGCGGACCCCCAAACTACCTGTAGGAGTGCACCACCTCTGCATCCACTCCCTGAATCGTGACTGATGCCACCCTTGGACTTATGCCCATGGTTTTGGAATGGGGTGTCCAAGATGCTCATATAGGTGTGTCGGTCAAGTGTTCACAAACTTTTGACAATATAGTGGAAATGAGTCATTGTTTGAGACAATGAACCTCGTTATAAATTTTTGCATCTCCTCCATGACTTTTTATGCGCATGTTGTCCCAGGTTGAACTCCCAGTTCTAGGTTCCTTATATTAGAATAATCCCAGATTTCCCGTCACACTGATAGTGCTGTAGAAATGACTAAGTTTATTAAAGAGCTTGAGAACTGATATGTCCAAACACATCAAGTGGGGCAACTTCACAAGATTTGTTGCGCCAAGTAAACGGTGTGTTTATTTAATTTTTCCTTAAGCCGCTCATATGTTAACAGCTTCTTCGGTTATTCTAAGAAGGACTTGTAAGCGCTTCGTTTTCTGCAGCTTCCGTCAGCTTGTCTACTTGCTGGATGAAGCTTCGGTAGTGTCCGCGAGTCGACGGCAGGGCAGCTGATTCTTCGGCTGTTTCGACAAACCGCCGGAGCGTCGGCCCCTTTCCGTCAGTTTGGTCGGGTACTTCGGCAATTTCCGTCAGCCGCGCGGCTTTCCGTCGGGTACTTCGGCAATTTCCGTCCGATCCGCATCAAAGCTTTTATATCGCCGCCGTTGCAGCCCTCGAAGTTTATAGACCTGGCGAACAGTAACAGGAGCGGTCTGTTAAAATCATTAGCCACACGCCCAGACGCTTAATCCTGCCTGAGAGAGCGAGCGCCCACTGTCACAGCTACTAAAGTAAGTATTTTATGAAGTTTTCTTCTTGGCTTTGAAAAGACAACATGAATGAGTTGGATGTGTGCGCACATTTGTAGTGCTGATCGCGGATGCAGCGAAGCCGGGCGATGGTGGGGGGCGTCCTGGCCGCACTTCTGCGCGGTCCTGGGTGGGCTGTCACATCGAGGGCATGTGAAAGTGGGCAGCTGGGCGCGAGTGGACTTTTATTCCGCATGTGCTTGCTGACCGTGAACTCGTGGCGTGCGTGCTGAAGTCCTGTCAGTGTCCTGTACATTCTCGGCTGTTCTGTCACTTGTATGGACATTAGTGTTACTGGTCAATGCTAGCAGCGGAAAAAGAAGCAACCCCACTCGCCAGCGGAGTGAACTGAAAGCAGGTACGTTAGCCTCTTTACCGCACACCTGTCTGCCGCACTCAAGCTGAGGCGGATGTGCGAGCGCGATGGCTGGAAATGCCTGGACGCGAGTCTTTAGTAATAAAACGGTTTTGACAAATACCATCAATTTCCGTTATACAGTATATACGGTAAGATCAGCCATCCTTGTACTTATGCGTGTGTATGTCTATGGTCGGTTCCTGCCTTGCACCACATGCTGCCAGAAAAGGTTCAGGCTTCGCAGACTCTAAAGGCAAAAATGAGGCTCATAATGGATTAACATATTTACAGGTTTATGTATCTGGAACACACATTGGTCGGAATTTTACAAAACATATATTTTAACAATGAGACGCCCGGCAGGACTCTGGGGGAGTCAGTGATGGGCTTTGAACCTGAAGCCTAAGGGGTGTCGCACTGTCAGTGTAAGAAACAACTCTTGTCCTGTCACAGTGGGCCACCTGGTCCATGTGTGCGTCATCTAAACCGTCTTGATTATTATAAATTATGTGCTAGGATAAATTTAACTGTACATATTTGAGCCCCTTAAGCGCCTTGAAATTGTGCCAGCGTTATGTGTTGAGATCCTATGCCCGTTAACTGTTGGTGTGGCATTTCTATGTGGGTACTTCTCCGTGTACCCTGTCTTAATGGTATACACCAAGGGTGTGTTAGGTTACCTTGGCAGTCTTAAACTGGCCCAGTGGATATGTGCGTGAGAAGTGCCCTGCAATGGACTGAACACCAGTCCAGGGTTGGTTTCTGCTGTGCGTTTTAGGATGCCAGGATGGACAGCGGTGTCTCGCTACTTTGAACGGAATCACAAGTATGTTTGAGAATGCATCAAATGCAGAACACAGACATGTCAGTACTGTTCGGCAGAGTGACTTACGCAGGGCCGCACTAGGTGGGGACTGAGCGTGTGATTTTAATAGTGAGCAGCACCCCAAGGTGTTTGACTCACATAGTACATATGGTTGCCTATTTTTAAAACATGAGCATCAGTTGGTGAAGCAACTCATATCAGGCAGCACCACTGAGCAGGCAACCAGATAGCTGCCAGAGCAAGGGGCGAAGCTACAGGGGTGGTCATTTAGAAGTAAGGCCCCTCGCTAACAATTTTATTTAATTGACATTAATTGTCAATTATTTCAGTTGCTCACCTCAAAGAGGGACCCCCCCCCCCCCCACCGTAACACTGATAGTGCTGTAGAAATGGCTGTTTATTAAAGAGCGTCATCAAGTGGACCCCAGGACCGCAGTTCAGTCAGATCGTCATTAAACTTCAAGGGGGCTTACCTTCAGTTGTTTCCGTGCGCACCCACTTTGCAATTTCTGTCTTGGCTGCTGTTTCAGAGCTACACCTTAACTATTAGCAGGCCACGGAGTGCCGGCAGGTAAAGTGAGAGACTCGGGGTCAAACCGTGAGGACTTCAGATTTAGCGCATCCGACACTTGGAGGCCACACCACCACTCCATTAATTAATAAAGCACTACAAGGGAAAAACCTGGGGGGTTGCTGGCAGGA
The DNA here is from genome assembly GCA_026402145.1 of Polypterus bichir lapradei. NCBI lineage: Eukaryota > Metazoa > Chordata > Cladistia > Polypteriformes > Polypteridae > Polypterus > Polypterus bichir. The sequence goes on along the minus strand of JANRMT010062846.1, from coordinate 3,312,109 downwards.
TTGGCACAAAAAAAAAAAAAAGTGTGGTACTGAGGTGTCACCCGCTGCACTCGGGTCCCGATCCAGGTGGTTCGTTGTATAGTGAGTGGGGCAACGCGCAATCAGCGTGCGCTCCCAACCTCTATGAGGTGTGACAATCGAATTCCTGGAAAGGCCGAATGGAGCTCAACGGTATTCCAGAAACAGAGTTCTGGTTATGTTTCTAGCAATGGCAACGCTGTCTGACTAAGTGCATACCTGTGGAAGGAGATCACTTTTAAGGGGACAGTGGCCGCTGTGGCACAGAGGCACACACTGCAGGCTCTACAGATTCATTCTGGGCATCAACTTGTCGCACGTCACCTATTAAGCAGTGTGGTGGCGTGATGTGATCTAGAGCAGGGCCTACCAAGCTCAGTCCTGGGGCACCACTGTGGCTGCTGGTTTTCATTCCAACCAGTTTCACTATGAAATGGCTCAGTCTTACTTCTACTGTTTAATTAGTCTCCTTCTTCTCTTATTTTGCATTCAGAAATATGTGCTGGGATATTTACATGTCATTAAACTTCAGAAACTGCACTTTTTGCCATAATGTTAAGTGTTACCTTTCTTTGACTGTATGTCCTCTGGAGTTTACTTCTTTCCAATTACTGACAATCAGTGATGAGCTGTGAGGCGCAAATGGCACTGAATGAGCTGCTTCTTTAATGTTACATTCATGTTTGTGCTAACTGGTAAGAAAAGGCTTAGCTAAGTGGTCCTCAAGTTCAGTGCTGCGGACCACCTTAACTGCAGTGGTCCACCCCAACCACCTTCTGCTTTAAACTGGACTCCTGCCCTTATTAAACAAGCTGCTCTTTCTCATGTTCTGCCTTTGTTTGTGTCAATCCAGAAATTTCAAAAAGGGTTTGCTGCGTTTTTTACGGGAATGCATTTATGTGCGTGACATTAATTATTGTTCTTTTTCTTGCTTTTTAAGATGTTGCTCTTTTAATGTTCTGCTCATATACGCCTTTTCATATTAATCAACTTGCATGTGAATTTTGTACTGAAGTAGCTGCTCCCTTTAGTATTCAATGTCATTTGCACCCATGTCTGAAACTGCTCACCGCTAATCATCAGTATTTGGGCCTCTTGCCCGGCCGGGGCGCCTCTTCCTTGGAAGGGCCAGGGGAACAAGTGTGGAATGAGCATCACCTCCCACGGAACGCTAGATGGCAGCGGTGCCCTGGACCCCCACAGGGCTCCGTGGGAGATGGAGTTGGATACAGCCCTGTTGGGATCTTGGGGCACCCCCAGGGGGCGCTGCAACTGTCCTCTGGCTTCTTATATAAGGCACCCGGAAGTGCTTCAGGTGTCCGTCGCCCCACTTCCGGGTGTGGCAGAACAACCACCCACACGGGATCAGGAAGAGCTGCAGCGCCCCCAACAGGGCTGTATCCAACTCCATCTCCAATGAAGCCCTGTGGGAGTCTGGGGCACCACTGCCATCTAGCGTTCCGGGGGAGGTAATGCTCTGTCCACACTTGTTCCCCCGGTCCTTCCTAGGAAAAGGCGTTCCACATCCACGACACGTACAGCTGAAGGAGTAAAGTCCACCGTGAATTAAAAAGAATATGGTGAAAGAAATTTAACAGGGAAAATGCAAGCTTATGAATTTTGTTTACAATATCACAAGCACATATTTATGAATGCAAAACAAGTGAAAAAAAAGACTAACTAAAAAAATGAGATCATTTAGAAGAAAGACTGAACCATTTATTTGTGAAACCCGCAGCCATTCAGTCCTAGGGTGCCACCGTTTTCAAACTGGTGGAGTACTGGACAGGCGGAAAGTCCATTTCCGTTCTAAATAAACATAACTCAAAGTGTTCTTCGATGGTTGCCTAAAAGTAGGCCTATATCAATTAGATGGTTCTAGAATAGAGATGTCACATGACACAGTCTGCTACAGTAAAGCGTCAGCTTGGATTAATCGTCCTTTTTCCGGGTGAGTTAAAGTGATGTTAACACTACTGTAATGGTATTGCTATGTATAGACTTATATACAATTTTTGTGGACAATTTATGTGCCTCATATGGTCCATGTGTTGAACATGATGGCCAGCAGCTTGAGACATTCCAGTAAATCGTCTTGCACATATCAAGTATGTTTTGTGAATAAATTGTTTCCGCCATTCAAATGTTAACATCATTTTGACTCACCGTGTATCATTATCCAAAATCATGCAGCATGACAAAAACCAAAATCCAAGATCATCCTCTGCCTACCTACATTGGATTTATATTAGCGGGACCCTGGCTAGGTGGCACAACAATTTTGAAGAAGTTTGGCTTTAAAAGGTCCAGTGTCATGGGTTTGAATTCAACACTCAGTTGTTGTCTGCATGTCATTTGTGCTTTCTCCCTAGTCCGGGTTTCGGTTCTCCTCCCACATCCACAAAGATAAGTGTTGTAGGTCTACTGGCGGTTCTCAGCTGGTCAGGTGTGGCCCAGTGATGGGCTGGTAGACCCACAGCTGTTTATTGCCTTGGGTCCAATCCCAGCAGGATACCATCAGGCCTCTGTGACCCTCAATGAGAGATTCTGAGAGTATTAAGTTGTGTTATGTTGCTGATGTATCCTGTAGGTACAATATGTCTGTATGACGGCAGGTGAAACGACTCCATCATCATCACATAATGAATCACCGCTGGTGACTGAACCTGCAACCTAATTTGACATCGCGAATGCCATTCCAAAGCACTGCACATTTTTAATCGTATTTCAACACATGCAGAGAGTCAATGGAGAAACTGACCTGGCAGCCTTATGGTTTGCAGTACAGCATCTTAGCCACTAGGGGGGACATGCACTTCATACGCGTCAGTTTATATCGGGGTCACCAGCCTTTTTGAAACTGAGTGCTGCTTCAAGGGTACTGAATAATACGAAGGGCTACTTGTTTGATACAAACTTCCTGAATAACATGAAGTGGCACAGTTCACCTTTAATGATATTATTAATACATTGGAAATTTTTCCTTAGCCTTGCTGCCATGTTTTTCTTTATTTTTAGGGGGTAAAAACTGCATCTAGCTCCCCATCGTAGCTGCGTTCGTTTACTTGTCTCAGCAAAGAGTGAGATGGAGGTTTGTCTTGCGCACGATATTGAACAATTTGACCGCAGACTACCTCCCAATCTACATCGAGTGTTATTGATTCAAAAAGAACAGTAACACAATTAAATACAATTTTAAGACGGAGCTCCATGGTGTCTAGTGCGATTTTTAGAACATGCCCTGTGGGCAACTCACATGGTCCCTGCGGGCAACCAGGTGCCCGCGGGCACTGTGTTGGCTACCTCTGGTTTATATAGTGCCTTTCCATGGAGGCCACCATCTCAGCATTTTATGGGCACAGTTAATTTGCATAAGTGCTGCCACGGTCGTGCAGAATACCAGTGGTGGCAGTGAACTTACCATCTCATGGCCCACCATGGTAACACATCTGACATTCTGCGTCTTCATTCTTTTCTCAGCTTATCATTTGTGTGTTTACCAAATAAAAAAAAAAAACAACAAATAGCATACTGCGTTTTTTTTCAGTTGTAGAGATTAATTTGTACTTTGCCTCAAGCAATGGTTTTCAATGCAAAAAAATGTTAATTACTTCCATCAGTGTTGCATTATTAATGCACAAGCTGAAGAGTACCTGGAAGTAATCTGCACCAAGTATCATGTGCTGGGAGTCCTTTACTCCTTCAGTATAACTTTCTCTTCCGAGCCCCGTAACTTCATTTAACACTATAACTTAATGACAGAACTGAATTCTGCACTACAAGCTATGCGGCCCAGAATGGCACCCGAATATGTGATTTGAAATCGATCATTTGGCTTGTTACATCAATAAGGACCCACTGACACTCGGCTGTCGTAACTGGCAAAGTGGAAGTCCTGCACATAATAAAAAAAAAATGGCAAATAACGTCAGTCAGCCTTAAGAAGGTACTGAGACGTGCGCCTTCAGCAAGGGAGCCAAGCGATCCTCAGACGTTACTGCTGGGCCCTTTGGGAGTCAGATTCCACCAGGTTCAATTCACTCGCTCGCTTGTTCTTTATTTAGTTCCATAAGGCAGGAGGAATGCGGGGGGGAGCCGATATTTTCAGAAGTATTTATATGAGATGAGTATGTGTAACTACCCATCCATTCATTCATCTTCATATCCATCCATTCACTCACTCATTCATTCATCTGTCGCAGCTCTTGGGTAAGTGCTCAGTTTGACTCGATGCTGCCAACCCTTAGGATGCCAGCACTGCCAGTATCATGCGTGAATGGAAGTGTTCACACGCACACACACAGACCTGTATATGCCGAGTAAGTCCATTTATACTCTTCTACCTCAATGACAGCTGATCTCCATTTGCCCTTCTTTTTTATTTTTATGAGAACACACTTCCTAGTCACCAACTCCTCTCTCAAATCATGAACTCCCTGGGTATTGATACTTTCTGTGGGCAGCACTTGATTACCACACTGTGCCTGTTTTCAAATGGGTAATGCACCATGCCACAAAGCATGGATCTTGTGAAGCTGATTGGCTGTACATAACAATGACTTCAGCCTACTCCAATGGCCTGCACAGTCCTGAGATCTCGATGGAACAGAGCTGCGGGATGTCAAATCTTAACTCTTTCGGGGCGGATGTCAACTTTTGTCGAAATTCAGGGATGGAGGACAGTAATCAGCTGTAAACTGTGACAAAACTCGCCGTTATGTTTTAATTTGACTCTCTTTAAAGTTAGCTTTGTTCATTTGACTGAGATTTCCTGCGCATGCGTAAGTAGCGAAGTGCAAACACCCCTTCAAATGGCATCAACATGTGGCGAAAGAGCAAAGCGAATGCGCAAAACAAAATACTCTGCGGGCGACGTTTTGCATATCATATCACTGAGTCGGACTCGGAGTTGTCGGATTTTGATATAAGTAATCAGGAGATTGGGCGGCACGGTGGTGCATTATTTTGTTTATTCCAGCATATATTTTTATGTCAGCATTGTGGTGTAGTGATTAGCTCCATTGCCCCAGAAATCCAGGATCTCACACCCAGTTCATGCCTAAGTTACGTTTTCTTGTTCTTCACATATCTGTGTGGGTTTCTTTCTGAGTAGTTTGGTTTTCTGGTAAAATCTCCAAAGATGTGCGCGTTAGAAGGTTTGGTGAACCTAAATTAGCCCTGAATGAGTGTGAGTGGGGCGGCACGTTTAGAGGTTTAGAGTAAATTAGCTAGCAATTTTAAATTGGCCACATCTACAATCAGAATTACGTATGCCCTGCCATGGAGTGGTATCTCATTTAAGGTTTGCTCTCTGGTTTGTATCCTGCACTCCTGGAATAGACTGAATATGAAAGAATAAATATTTTAAGATAACTGTCATCTTTAGTGTGCCAAAATTCCTTATTTCTACTTCAGGGAACATTCTATCAATTTAACTGTCCTATGTACGTGTTTAGTGCGGCATGATGGCGCAGTGGGTAGCGCTGCTGCCTCACAGTTAGGAGACCTGGGTTCACTTTCCGGGTCCTCCCTGCGTGGAGTTTGCATGTTCTCCTCATGTCTGCGTGGGTTTCCTCCCACAGTCCAAAGACATGCAGGTTAGGTGCATTGGCGATCCGAAATTGTCCCTAGTGTGTGTGTGTGCGCCCTGCGGTGGGCTGGCACCCTGCCCAAGATTTACTCCTGCCTTGCACCCTGTGTTGGCTAGGATTGGCTCCAGCAGACCACCGTGACACTGTAGTTAGGATATACCGGGTTGGATAATGGATGGATGGATGGATAATCAGGAGATCAGAAACGAAAGTGAAGGGACCTGCGTCAGCTGATCGTGGTGCTGCACATGTCTGTGTAGCTAATGGGCCTACGCTAACGTTCACCCAGGAGGACCGCCTCTCACGATGACAAGAGTTACAAACCAGATTGCGTCACACTGCGACCACTACTGCTGCGCGAAGACAGCCAGGCAGCCAGTCCTGCTGGTCACCGAGTTGCCCCTGCTGCTGCCAGTGTTGCCAAACGGGCGCCGACAGTAGCCACGGTATATTGATTTCTGTGTGAAACCATTGCTTTGTGTGCTTTTCAGAAAACTGGAAAAATATTCAGCCCTCAAAGAGCTAAAGGAACATTTTCTTCTGTAATCCATGTCTCAAAGAACTCAGGCTGCACTGGAGGAAAGACGGGGTCCGATCTGCAACTAGCTATCTCAGTGAGTGTACACAGACATGACATATTTATTGATATATACACATACACACACAACATATTATTTACACTTACCTATTCAGGGTATATGGACGGACGGGCATCCCAGGTGTATTGGCTCGTGGTACCTTTCCTGGCTGGGCAGCAGTTATAGTGGAAGGACATAGGAAGACCACCTCCCAGGGCCATGTATGTTCCCCAGAACGCCAGGTGGCAGTATCCCCTGTTGGGTTGCACAGCGATTGTAGCTCTGATGGGTAGCCCTGTTGGGGTTCTTCGGTGTTGCTAGACGGAGCTTCTGAGGGGTTAGACTGCCCTGTCAGGTATAAGTCCCACCTCACCCAGAAGAGCTTCCTGGTGACGGTGTAATTCCGGGTCCAAGTTAAAAGAAGCTCTTCACCTCACCTGGACGAGAGTCTGAGTCGGGAGGGGAGGAGTGCAAAGCTCACCTGGGAGGAGTGAAGGAGAAAGAATTATACTCGTATTTGTACAAACGTAAAGGAAAATGCTGTGAAAGTTATTTGTTTAAATGAATAAGCCCTCTGAACCCGGGACTGTGGGTTGCATATATTTATTGATATCCTTGTATGCATAGACATGCAGACCATACGTAGAGAAAAACGTACATGCAATTACTCCCACACTATACATTCCGTAAATGTTTTGAGCAAATTACATTTTTAAACGTGTTTATTTGAATGCATTATTATTAGTGTTGTTATTATCTTTGTTCCAAGGAAAAGTCAGGATGACTAAGAAGGAATTTCTGTGGCACTGTTTTTTCTTTCTCTGCTCGTCTGCGTGAAATGTCATCAGCCTGATGTTTTCATGAAATTCCATTTGGAGTTTCACACAGACGTGTTCTCACAATGACCAAATAAATCTGCCCTGTGGGAGCCAAGCTGCATTTGACCTTTGCTCCACCAAGTCCCTGGAGAAGCGGCCCAGTCACTCATAGGCTGTGTTGCCGAATTGTGCTCACTGAAGTCTCAATGCTAACATCGTGTCGGTGTTTGCTTTTTTGTAAGCTGGAGGTTCCCAAACTTTTTTTTTTTTTTGCTTGTTGCTATCTTTGGCGCACCCCCTGCTCCTCTCACTAAGGTCTCGAGTCACTTGAGTGGAGGGTGACACCTTGTGAATCTTGTCGTCCTCAGATAGGCAAGCAGTTGTTCAGGTTTCATGAAAGAGTCCCACGACTGGCTTTAGTGGCAATGGCTGAGCCCACGGGGACGCCTTCTAGGCCTGCAGCACTCAAAAGCCCCCTTTCCGTGGTTTTCTCTTCAATGTTACCCTCACTTTGTGTACATGAAGCCTCCTACAGTATTTAGAGACCCTGCCATCGGATGTTTGCGGCTCACAGTCATGTCTTGCTGTTCCATAGATAAGGGCTTGATGTTTAAAAATAAACCCAGGAAAGTCCCACTTTCAGGCAGGACTGCCCAGATAAAATGCTTGCCTCGGTTTGTACTCGCTGATGTGGTGCCTATGGCTTGTAAAAACTATGGTAGCCACCACCTTGCCAGGAATTCAAAGGGATGCAGCAGTGACACAAGCATCTGCTTCAAGTGCTTCAAGTGCTCACGTAACCAGCGAGTGTTTGGGGTCGAAGGCTGGAGCGAGTGGGTGGATCGGTGCTTGGGCTGCCAGATATTCCAATGGAAGTGAGGCGCAGTTTTAAAATTGCAAAAGTAAGACAATTCAACAAAGCTGAAAGGAAGAGTGCTGATATTGCTATGCGGTTAACCCTAAATCTTACCTGTGCAATGTTATCTATAGGGTGGTCCAGATCTAATTATGCAATTTCCATTACGCTATAACTTATTAAGTTTATTACACAGAAAATCACCCGAAAAATCCTGGACCATCGAGAAGTAATTGTGCGAACTGACGACATGAAGAATCGTCCCCGCATAAATCAAAGTCATCCAGACGATCTGGATCTGCATCATTAGATCTGGACCACCCTGTAGTGCCCCTCACAAGGGATTCCAAAATGAATCTATGAAAAGTAAAATGATGTTTAAGTCCATAATTGTATACATTTGCCCATTCATCTAGTCTATTGGTATGGTCATCAGTTTGTGCGTACATTTATTTCAAACCTCCATTTAAGCTCTTCTTGTGCCAGACGGGTATCAGCAAGAGTGAAAGGGAAGGTCTGCAGGGCGGTAGTGAGACTAGCTGTGTCATATGGGCTGGAGACGGTGGCACAGGAGACAGAGCTGGAGGTGGCAGAGGTAAAGATGCTAAGATTTGCATTGGGGGTGACGAGGATGGACAGGATTAGAAATGAGGACATTAGAGGGTCAACTCAGGTTTGGAGACAAAGTCAAAGAGGTGAGATGGCGCTGGTCTGGACATGTGCAGAGGAGAGATGCTGGGTATATTGGGAGAAGGGTGCTAAGGATAGAGCTGCCAGGGAAGAGGAGAAGAGGAAGGCCTAAGAGGAGGTTTATGGATGTGGTGAGAGAGGACATGCAGGTGATGGGTGTGACAGAGCAAGATAACGAGGACAGAAAGATATTGAAGAAGATGATCTGCTGTGGCAACCCCTAACGGGAGCAGCCGAAAGAAGAAGAAGGAGAATTCAATTAATCTCTTCATCTGTTGTCTTTTCCTCTTCTCTTCATTATCAATAGTTGCATCCAGCCATCTACTTCCTCAGCAATCCAAGTTTACAACTCCGTTCTGTTCATCTAATCATTCAGGAGCAAACATATACTGCACAGCATTGCCCTGTTATGCATCCATTCATCTCTCCTGCAAACCAACATTTTTATACTCTCCATATACTACTGATTACTCCTAACATTAACAACTGGCTACCATACCCTATTAGATATCATCTTACTCAGGCAAAATTACAAAACTGCATGTCATCAAGAGATTTCACATACCTACTTGGTCCCAGATGCACAAATAGATTCCAGCTGGGAATGCCACCTCAATTTCTGCCCTGTGAAAAACAAAATATTTACAGCTGAGTGCCAGTGTTAGTAAATGTTAAGGGATGATGATAATATCCACATACCGCCAAAATCCAATTATTCGTTAGTGAAGCACTTGTCTATGTTGATCTACCCGTCCCCTCTTTTGTTATCATCTCTATTCATCTATTTATCCGCCTTGCGCCCGGTCCTGCTGGATGGGCGCCAGCTCACTGCGACCCTTATCTTGATTAAGCGGGTTTGGGAATGTTATGTTATGCTTATCTGTCCATCATGCATCCTAATTTCTTTCACTTAGTCACAACATTATTCTGTTAAGGGTGGCACAGTGGCAGACTGCTTAGTACCGCTGCCTTGCAATTGCAGGTGCCTGGGTTCAAATTCCAGACTGATTGTCACGTTCTCCTTTTGCTCACACGTGTTTCACTCTACTTGTTCTGCGTTTTCTTCCACATTCCAAGAATGTGACAGATTTTGTGGACTGGCAGCTCTAAACGGGTCCACTAGGCATGAATGTTTGTTCTTTCCTGATGTCGCATGCAGGGTTGTTTCACACCTGTGCCCGGAGCTCCTGTGATAGACATTAGTGCCCCACAATGTAGAACTAAATACACAGGTTAGAAAATGGAAGAATGTCTTCTGGAGATTTAACTTTACCTGGCTGCATCTACAAAGGCTGCCATTCTTCTTATTTATTTTGACTCAATACAACACGCAGATGAAACTTGGCACAGTGACTTCACCCTGGTTCAGTGGTTTCTCACTTGTGCTCAATGTTGCTCGGTTGGGCTGTGGCCCCGACTGCCCTGCAGTTGATTAAGTGGGTTCAGTAATGGATGAATAGATGGGTACCAGCAAATTCAACAAATGTGGGCTTTTGGTTTTGGAGTGTCGGGGCAGGACTGCAGGACTCTATACGCACTTAATCACCAGTAGGTACCGACTGTTTTGTTTTGTCTTGTCCTGCCAAAACCGCCTCTCTGGAGCTTGAGGACCTATCCAGGTTTGATTTGTGCAGGCACTGGCATGTCACTGCCTGACAGACCCTATAGCCCAGGGGTCGCCAACTCCAGTCCTGGAGGACCACCATGGCTGCAGGTTTTCATTTTAACCCTTTTTTTTTTATGAATGCCCTGTTTGTGCTGCTAATTAACTTCTTGGGAATTCATTTTAATTGACTTCTCTTTTAAGATTTGTTGCCCTGAATTTCTTCATTTCTTTCCTTAAATGGAAGCCAAACAGAAATGAAACGGGAAGTGAGGGAGCCAACAGAAGACCACCTAAGTCTGGGCCTCAAACTCCAAACAGTTTCACTCCAAGTAGCTCCTTAATGAGGCACCGATTCTCGTCGTTAATTAAACCTGTTCTTTAATTCTGTGGCTTATTGCTGCTCTTGTGGTGCATTAGCAGGAATTTACGAAACTGCTGATTTTCTCTTTTCTAAGAGTTCTGGTCAAATGTTCTGTGGACCTGAGCAGATCGACATTCCTGTGACCTTCACCTTTCTTTATTTTCAGATATTGTATGATGGTCACCAGTTGTTTTTGGCTCATTTTGCATCTCATTATTGTTTGGCTGCTAATTAAGGAAAAAGAAACAATTAAGGGGTCCATTAAAATGAATTGAAAGGAAGTTTATTAGCAGCAAAAACAGGTCACTCATTAGAAGAAAAGAGTTAGAATGGAAACCTACAGCCACGGTGGTCCTCCAAGACCGGAGTTGGCGACCTTTGCTATAGCCACATCACAACCTCTAAAGAAGTAAATATAACACAATACTCTCAGAATGGCTTAACACAATTCAGGGATGCAGCGGACTGGAGCCTATCCCAGTAGCACTGGGAAACAGCCCTGGACAGGGAGCCAGTCCACTGAAAGGGCCAGTCATGCACACGTCCGCACTCACATTCATCCATCCATCCATTATGCAACCCACTATATGCTAACTACAGGGTCACGGGGGTCTGCTGGAGCCAATTCCAGCCAACACAGGGCGCAAGGCAGGAAACAAACCCCGGGCAGGGTGCCAGCCCACCGCAGGGCGCACACACACACACCAAGCACACACTAAGGACAATTTCAAATCGCCAATGCACCTGACCTGCATGTCTTTGGACTGTGGGAGGAAACCCACACAGACACGGGGTGAACATGCAAACTACACGCAGGGAGGGCCCGGGAAGCAAACCCGGGTCTCCTAACTGTGAGGCAGCAGCGCTACCCACTGCACCACCATGCCGGCCCACTCACACTCATTCAGGGCTAATTTAGGTTCACCAAACCTTCTAACGCACACATCTTTGGAGATTTTACCAGAAAACCAAATTACTCAGAAAGAAACCCACACAGACATGAGAAGAACAAGAAAATGTAACTTAGGCATGAACTGGGTGTGAGATCCTGGATTTCTGTGGCAACAGAGCTAATCACTACACCACAATGCTGACATAAAAATGTATGCTGTGAGATGTATGGCCAGCTGCTCATCCCGGCCAATACCCACACGCTGCCAGGTGGAGCCCTCCCTGCAGTATGGAGGTGCCCCAAACACCAGCAGGGCATTATGGACATTAGAGTCTTTATTCACAGCCCTGCTGGATACCGTGGGGGCCGCTAGGAGACGCTGCAGGGAGGAACAGTGTTTATTTTCCCTACGCCCCGGAAGGACGTCCGAGTCACGTGGACAAGGGGAATGGCGTGCTTCCGGGGTGAAGAAAAGGACTTTTTATCTGACCCGGAAGTGATAGGAGATCACATGGACTGGGGATTAGAACACTTCCGGGTCAGGGAATATAAAAGGATTATGGGAGCTCCCAGACGATGAGCTGAGTTGGGAGGCAGGGTGGTTAAGCGTCTGGGAGAGGAGGATTGTGTATTATGATTGTTTTGATTTATTTGAGAATTGTGGAGAGGAGCGTTTTAGTCCTATTATTGGACTTTTATCTGGTGTCTGATGTGGTGTCTGAGGGTACAAGGGTGCGAGAAAGCCCCTAATCTGTCACAGCTGGAATAAACAAAATAATAAATAGAATTTGTGGCACAAATCCTTACTGTTATGTCAGAACCTGGTGGAAGGCTATCACAGCAGTGCGAAGGAACAGAGGTCACCCCAAGGCTGGATTTATGGATACGGAAATGGATGAGGGATGTTAAAGAAACATTTATAGTCTCCATGGGTTTGGATAACCCCTTGACACTAAACGCGTGACCTCTTCTCGCCACTTTGACCCTGCCTAAGGGGAGCCCATTTTCTCCTCACATCACTGAGCTAGGATTTAACAAAAAAAGAGACAAGGCGTCCCGGGTGAAAAGTGCGACAGATAAGTGGATCCAAGTGAGTCTGAATCACTGCAGGACACTTAAGACTTCATATATATTTGGCTTCTAATTTTTTACAGTTATTTATTTGGCTGATGACTCACAACATTTGAGATACCATTGGTGATATTCCTTTTTGTTTTCTCTTTTTGGAGATAAAGGGATTTGCTTCAAGTCTCAGTAGTAGGATTTGAACCCATGACCTCAGCACTTGAGGCCTAAAGCCTTAACCAGTACACCGCACTGCCTGAATGATTCGATCCTTTGCTTAGTTCTAAGAATGTCCATTTTATATGGACCATCATGGTGTCTGGGTAAATAAATTGTATTCCTCTTCTTCTTCTTCTTATTATTATTATTACCTCCACTAAGTCCAGCATACAGTGTTAATGGATAGCAGAACTTTTTGGGGTAGTAATTCTAGAACATGGTGTCTACTTATGCCCTAATCAGATGCCCAGTCTTCTGAGTGTGCCTCCTTAAGAGGGTGAATTCAGGCTTGGCTTTGTCTTCTGCTGCCAAGGCAAAGCAAGCATAGTAAATGAAACGGAGCAGAGACATTGGGAGCAGGAGAACCACATGTAACGGATCAAAGCTGCCTTATCATGTCAGCAAGCCCCTACATCTCAAATTAGACTATTCATAGTATCTGGGACACTGTGTCTTAAATTAACCTCATGCTCATATCTGGGGCACTGCATTCCAAATCAGCCTCAGAGTGACAGCACAGCTATTGCGGCCCACACCAGCCTCTAAATGAAACTGCATTCTAAGAAGTGTAAAAATGAAATGCTAAAACAGTGTGGCCCTTGTAAAGAAATGTGAGCAAGTCCTAATATGATGGCAGGTGACGTGAATGTGGCATCAGATCCTCAGGCTGGTATCTCAGCTGAGTGGAGGTGCTGGTCCCTCGTCGATCCTCAATTCCCTTTCTCTCTGGGCGTCTCTTTCTCTCCCTCAGTTTCTATGCCCTTCTGCTTTAATGTCTCCATTTTGTGCATTTAGTTCAGAGTCCAACTGTGAAGGCAGTAAACAATTGGGGAAGACTCCTGAATGAACTTAACAAAGGACAGGAGGACTTGTGACATCAGAAAAGATTTAAAAAAAAAAGCAGCTTCTGGCTTCTTTTATGGAAAGGCACAGACCACACAGCTTGATGTCTGGGTAGCGCCACCTCCAACAGAATGCACATCTAAAAGATTACAACTTGAACCGGAGCCTGATCAAAGCACTGCAAATAAACACGTGCATTTAGGAAGAAAGAAGGCGCATTGACTACCGCCTCATAGTCAACTGGCAGCACTGCTGCATTTAAACTCATGTCTCTCACACCCTGATGGTAAATGAAGTTGGCTCTTTACTGCAGGCACCCACCAATCCAGCACTTCAGCCCCATATGTAGTGTGGTGCTAACCCTGAGGATGAAACATAAAGAGAAACAACTGGGAGTGAGCAGACTGAAGAGTAGCTATTGCCAGTGTGAAGTGACAGCTAGGAAACAACTACTTGGACTGTCTTGGGAAGAATGGAGATAACATAAAGCAACATTGTAGAAAAGGAATAAAACACAAGGTGCTACGAAGAAGAAAAGGGGCATCTCATTAAAAAGTCATAAACCTGTACACAGGGTTAGGATCAGTCGGCCATGTTTAGGAAGTACAAGCGTATGCCTGTTAAAAATAATAATCAGTCAATAAGTAACGCACATCCATCCATTATCCAACCCGGGGGGTCACAGGGGTCTGCTGGAGCCAATCCCAGCCAACACAGGGTGCAAGGCAGGAAAAAAAAATCCCAGGGCAGTACGCCAGCCCATCGCAGGGTGCACACACACATACACACCAAGCACAATTTAGGATCGCCAATGCACCTAACCTGCATGTCTTTGGACTGTGGGAGGAAACCCACGCAGACATGGGGAGAACCCGGGTCTCCTTACTGCGCGACAGCAGCACTACCCACTGCGCCATCGTGCTGCCCTAAGCACGTACATAGGACAGTTAAATTGATAGAATGTTCCCTGAAGTAGAAATAAGGAATTTTGGCACACTAAAGATGACAGTTATCTTAAAATATTTATTCTTTCATATTCAGTCTATTCCAGGAGTGCAGGATACAAACCAGAGAGCAAACCTTAAATAAGATACCACTCCATGGCAGGGCATACATAATTCTGATTGTAGATGTGGCCAATTTAAAATTGCTAAATAATTTATTCCAACCCTTTTTGAGGCTATGGCAAAAAAACATAAGGAGAACATGTAAACTCCGCACAGTGACCGGGTCCAGCTTTGTAATGCAGAATACTGGAGCTATTGACAGCAGCGCTAATCACTGCATCACCATATACAAATGAATTTCGGACTATACAGTATTGCCTATAGTCAGCTTTACATTTTATAGCAAGAATAAGCATGCTATGTAAAAAAATACCATTTTATATTGCTTTTATGTGCTATACAGCTACAGTAAACTTTAATAAGTACTAGGGGGCTCTGCTCCCTGCTTGCCAACCCCCGGACTTCGTGGTTCTGCTGCTCGCGTATGGGGAAGTGAATGTACAATTTAAACAGATTGTTATTTTCATGGGAATCGTTACAGATGCATAATAGAACTAACTATTTTACATTACAGTGAGTTATTAACCACCGCAAACAATAGTAAAATGTAATAAATTGAAAGAAAATTATGTTTCATGTTGCGTTAGAGGTATGTGTTGCGTTATACGTTTTCATTCTGTTTGGCTTTGAAATTAACACGCAAATACTTTTTAAACTTACACTTTTACTGTAAAACTTCAGCAAAAACATTTTTTTAAATTTACTTTTCGTCAATATCGCTTTGAATTTTGATTTTGTGTTTGGACTCACATTGTGACAGCGCAAAGTATAACTGCCCGTGAGTGAATATCGTTTCTTTCTCTCTAATAAATAAACTGACTTTTTCTAATGTTTGTCCCTGTGATTTGTTAATTGTCATAGCAAAAGCTATTCTAAAGGGAAACTGTAATACGAATGGCACATCAAGATCTCCTTTGGTGTCTAATGTTATCCCCTGAAGATGTACCACATTACCTTTGTTGTTGCCTGTTAAAATTTTACATGTCAGAATTGTTCGACAGCATAGTCTATTGATACACATTTAACCAATTTGCAGAAGTAACCGATCAACAATTTTCATGTTAATTCGTTTGACTTCATCGTTTCTCGGTGCTAGGATTGCCCGTGTACTCATTTCTTCTGTTGATAACCCTTTGGGATGAAAGTCTTCAATTAGATTTGGACATAATAAGTCTTCTTTTATTGGCAACTTAACGTGAGGAAAATGTAAAAATGTATAAGAGCCGAGAGCGCAGGAACTGTGTCTGACAAAAGCATTCACACGAATGAGAGGTGAGAAGACCGTGGGTGTCGTTGAAAGTGGATGAGAGGAGGGTGGGACTTAAAAAAAATCTCTTGGCAATAGTCTTGTCTCAAAATTTTCTTTTATAATAGAGAGATACACTTTTAAATGTTTAAATATTGAAAAACTAATATATAGAATGGAAATACACGAATGACTGACATACAGTGTAGCCCCCTAGTGGTATAAACAATAGACACAGCAGTTACACCACCACTAGCTTCTGTGGCTCACATTGTACATGTGAAGTGTCTCGGGTTATAGTAAAGAGAGAGAGGTTAGGAGCAGGCACTGATACAGCGCATTGCTGTACCCACTACATGACAAACCAACTCAGGATCTCAGATTAGGACCCGAGTGCAGCCGTGCAGCGGGTGACACCTCAGCACCACACGAGTTCAGATGGAATGGAACAGTGGGAGTTTTTTTTTATGGTGGCTGGAGTGCCAGGTTTTTCCCTCCAGGTTGGAGGACCTACATGCAGGGCTGGATGCAGAGTAACGTAATACCCAGGATGGAGCATTTACAGGTTAAGGGCCTTGCTCAAGGACCCAACGGAGTAGAGTCCCGTTTGGCATTTACGGGATTCGAACTGGAAACCTTCCGATTACCAGTGCAAATCCCTACTCTCAGAGCCACCACTTTGCTTATAGTAAAGAAAGGCACTAAATAAGAAATCATGGCCACTGCTCTGTCTTACTGCTGCCTCCTTTAGTGACCCTGACCACGTTATTTTACCTTTCAGGGCTTACGTTTAATCCGAATTTGTGCAGTGGCTTGAAGTGGAAGACATTATAAAAAGGCACTACATGAAAACACAAGGTCACGAGCCAATCCCAAAACGGCCTCCCTGTGTGACCTTAAATGCAAGGCTTCAGTTGTCAGGTTTCTTGCCGCAGACAAAAAGAAACAATCTGTATCTGTAAAGTTCTTTAGATTGATATACAGTACAGAAAGGAGCTACAGTATATAAAACCTAAATGTCACTTTTCAATCCCACTACTGTTTCCATGGAGGACACTGGAGTGAACTGCTTCTATTGTCAGAATCCACATTATACTGATGTAGAAATATTTAGTATGAACATCTGGAAATTGTCTTGCAGTAGCTTTAGTATGTGGTAAAAACATACGGTTGTTAGTCTAGCCCCATTTCTACCCCTGTGTGTGTGTCCCTCTGTGAGTCTCTTCACATTCCAGAACTTCCAGAATGTAGAAATATGCAGGCATTTAGCATAATACTGCTTGTGTAAACTGACTTTAGGTAGTAGTCAGTCTGGGAAGATGCTATATAAAAACATCAACACCGCTTGAAAATGCCTCACTATGTAAAGGGAGTTGCTTCAGTTGACAGAGTTCATACTGTGGAACTGGTGCATCTGTAGTGCGCCTTGGGACGACTAAAAGGTGCCACATTATAAGATGCTCTCTAGTTCTGTCCCACTATGGTTTCATTGTGAGACCTTAAGTGACTCATTTCACTTGACTTTGGCACAGTCTTTGCGGATGAACACCTTCTCTAAACCTCTGGCAGTGTCTAGAAAATCAACGCCATGGCGTCACTCAGTCAGCGAACCAACAGTAGGACACAACTTCTCAGCCTCATCTGATTGCTGCTTCTGCTTTCAGGAGCCTCCAAGCTTTCACTCTAAATAAAGTGAAATGGTAGAAAATGGTCTTCTAAGAAGAAAGCATCCACGTATTTGCCATCTTCTTACAAGACTGAAATGATAAACACTAAAGTATTATTATTAGGTAGGTAAAGAAACATTTGAAAGAACTGACATTGAATGCAGTTTTCCAGTGAAGATGGCAGTGGTCAGTGCTTTCTGCTTTGCCTGTAAAGCAGCAAAACACCTTCTGTGATTTTCCCCAATATTCTACATGTTTCAACCATTGGCCGCACTCCAGTCAACGGCTCTACATTTTGGTGTAAATAACACTAAAGTAACAGATGAGCGCTTGCCACAATCCTGGTTTTTCCCGTAAAAGCTAAAATCTGCAGATTTACTTTTGCCTTGAACTTTCTGAGAGGTTGTTTCCTGTAAGTCTGCTTGCTATCCTATATTTCTGTCCTGTAGGCATGCAATAGATCTTTTGCTTTAAAAAAATAAATGGAAGAAGGTAACTTGCACATCTTAAATATGTATGTGTGCGTGACTCTTTCCCAGGTCAACAGCTGGAATGTGAATAATTCTGATGTGGAAGGAGGTGAACTGGGGATCAAAACTCGGCTCAGCAATGTTGTGCCCTATATTATACTACCCAGAAACTAGATTGATTATTCATTTGATTATTTTTAATTTGATGATCTCTTTTCATTAGCACTTTCTGGTTCTCTGTCATTTATTATGAACCTCTGACCACAAATGTTTGAGTGCTTCTTTATTCTTTCATTGCCCAGTCTTTTTTCAGACTCTGGACATTTACCACCTACACTGTTCTTAACACACTTTGTGGTCTTTGACCCTGTCTGGTTTTCCACCTTTCCACTTTCTACCCAAGGCCTATTCTCAGCTCTTTTTCTTCACCAGCCTATCACAGAAACTGTCAACTAATTTCACCACCCGATTATAGACTCACATGGGACATGAGTGGACATAAAGTTCCATTTCATACTCCTAAAAAATGCCCAGGGGCACTAGTCCACAGTGGCCTCTAGTGGTCTTGGAATGAAGTACTTTCTTGGACCCAGAGTGGCATTTGAATGAGACCCTGAGGTAAGATTTGAGGCTACCTGCTCACGCAGTTGAATGAACAGCAGGATGCCACTTGTTCCCTTTTAAAAGAGCCTGGGCATTTTGTTGAGCTTCTGTGAGACTTCTTTCTTGGATTGTTGTTCTTGTACAGAATTTAATTCTGTTACACATATAAGACATAATGATTAATAGTGCGGCTTTCTGTATCTGTAATTGCTTGAGGGACACATCTAGCATCTCATGTCATGTCATGTCATCTTGGTGGCAGAAGCACTGTGCCATCCACTTTACATTCATGATATTAATAATTGATTGATAATGTTAAGAAAATTGGGTAAAGATGAAGTTAAAAAGTTGACACAACCAGTCAGTTCTTTTGCCTCCTTATCTGTACTGGAAACCCTGAGCCTAACTTCTCAATATTAGGACAATGAAATGCACTTATTGTCTTCTAAAGAGGTGTCAATCCTTCAGAGGGTACGCATACTGCACATACTTACATTAAGGCAATTTTACACTACCAACCAACCTGAGACCAAAGGAACAGGTGATGGTTAAAAAATGTAGTTAGAGATTCCATACCTTTGGGTGAAAAGCAACAAGTGTCAGCAGAATGGCCATGCCTTAGGTGTATAGGGGTTAGCTTCTTAAGAAATTGTGAAAGCCTATTTTTTTTAACCTCTGTATTCTTGGCAGACAGTCTTTCAAATGACCATGTGTCTTTTGGATTTCCTGCATTCTCTGTGTTTTCCTTCAGGCAGAACTAGATTGATCAGGACAATCTGTACCACCTCAGGTTCAGATGAGTGTTCCAGTATCTTTTGATGTGCGTTTGATTAGTGTGGTTTTACCGTTATCGCCAAATCTGTACTCCTGCTTTCCTTAAGGCAGGTCCGCAATGTGAAAGCTGAGATGACTGGCGCTCAGCATGGTGTCGTCATTATTTCCTGTTTCCTGCCTTTCTTCTGACCTCAGTTGACCTTTCTGAATCCTAGTTTGTCTGCATTACAATATCCTATCAAAAGTAAACCCAAAAAGCAATATATCATTCTGCTAACCATATGTAGACAGAGAGAACATGCAGACATCAATGAGAAGGAACCCACGACTATCTGCATTACTTAGATTTTGAATATATCATTGTAATTAGGGGTAGCAAAGATAGATAAAACTGTTATTTGTCCCCAAAACCTCAACGAATAAATAAATATTACAACAAACACCAAACCCCTTTTTAAGTATGTAACAGAATATCCAAAAAGAAAGAAAACTAAAAAAAAGAAAACTTCTGACTTGGCTAAAGATAAAGACGAGTGACAATGACAGTGAGGTATTTGTCACCGTTGGTATATATGAGCATAGTAGATAGTATTTTACTTGTCCCAAGGGAGAAATTTAGCTTTTAAAAGAAGCTAATGAAATACTGTAAATGATAATTGAGCAGTCATTATGGGGCATTACAAAGGCTTATTGCTTTAGGTATAAAGGAGCCTCAGTTGTGTTTTGTGACACACTTCTGTTAAATAAATTGTTGGATAAAAGTACTCGATTCCAGTGTGTCATAGAGAGGGTGTGCAGCGTTGTTCATGATGGTCATCAGTTCTGTCTTCAATCTCTCCTAACCTCCCATAACTGAGCCTGCTTTTTTAATTAGCTTGTGAATTTACAGTAGTGGGCCTCTCCTGGAGTGATGTTACCTACCGGTCCAACACTCTACAGCGTAGAAAATCACAATGGCTGTCACAGAGTTATAGAGCACGTAAAGGATATCACACTGATTAGTTGCTGCTACCTCACAGATCCAACTTTCTGGGCTTGATCCCCACACCTGGTCACTGTCTATGTGGACTTTGCACACTTTCAGACATGTCTGCCTGGGTTTATCCTTCAAACCTCCCCAAAGATGTAAACGTGAGGTAATCTGGTGATTCCAATTTGGTGGCCACTGGTGCTCTGTCCTGGGTTGCTTCCTGCCTTGCCTCGAATGACAATGGAGTGGGCTCAGAGAATCTTCCGATTACCAGTGCAAATCCCTACCCTCAGAGCCACCACTTTGGTTATAGTAAAGAAAGGCACTAAATAAGAAATCATGGCCACTGCTCTGTCTTACTGCTGCCTCCTTTAGTGACCCTGACCACATTATTTTACCTTTCAGGGCTTACGTTTAATCTGAATCTGTGCAGTGGCTTGAAGTGGTAATCTGGTGATTCCAATTTGGTGGCCACTGGTGCTCTGTCCTGGGATGCCTCCTGCCTTGCCTCGAATGACAATGGAGTGGGCTCAGAGAATCATCCCCATCCCACTGTGTTTCAGCGGCGATAACTGACTTCTCATTAAGAAACTGGGTAGAAACAAAAACACTCGGCCGCTGAAACCCTTCAGGGCAGACGCTGCCCACCCCTGGCATTGGCTGCACAAAAGCTAGCCATGCTTTCTCAGGATGTACATAGTGACTACAGCGTTACGTAAAGATGAGTACATAAGACGTAATACAGCCTTCTCAAACCTGTTTAATCAATCCGGCGCACGGAGTAAATCCTGACAATTTCAGGCGCATTGCAAAGTACAAACCGCGGATGCGCTGCGGACACACGTTGGGTCTACCTTGTTGGAATCGGTTATCCTAAAAAATAAATACAAACAATCCAAATATTATTATTTTTTCTAGTCAGTGTCCATCCATCCCCAGTAATGGGCAGGTTTAGTCAAAAAAGGTGCTAACTGACCGAAATCTGCTGCTTAATGCACAAGCGTATGAAGTTGCGCCGTTAGCGGGAAGGCGGCAAAAAAAGAGAGACGTGAAATCTCACGAGATCGACACACGAAAGTCACGTGGAAAAACCGGCCTCGCGCATGGCGTTTGAAAAACAACAATCGGAAGTGCTCGACGGCGTGGATGACTGAATTTTTAAATGTTTAAAATACGGCATAGTCTTGAAATGAAAAACGCTGCCAGTTGTCGGAAGATACACAAGCAACATTTCGAGGTCTCAACGACACGACACGACACGGGGTTAGCCTTGAAAGATGTCACGAGGACGTCATTTACTTCTCAGAATTCAGGCGAGTTTTACCACGTTTTTCATTCAAAATTGTACCTTATTATCTTAATGAAACTATAAGGAAGATGTATTTTAAAATTCGGTAATTTTTTTTGTGGTTTGATGCGAGTTATCGTTGTAAATGTTATTACTGCCTCAGAGGGGAAGTTCTGTCTGATTGCATATATCACATGAGCTAAAAGATATTCATCGTTTAAATCATAACGTATTGTTTTAACTTTAAGCGATTCTTGTATTGATTTAGTTTGAGCCATATTATGGGGCGCGTTGAGTCAGTGTTTGGCGCATCCTCCTTTCCGCTCAAGGGCCCTTGGGTTTGTTTGCCGAGCCTTCGCACAGCAAGTGTGCAGCTTGCCGGTGGTCCACGTGTGGATTCCCGCCGAGGGCATCAGACGCTGATTAGCGCGCGTGGCCACACCCAGCAGTGCGTTCAGTGGACTGTGACTTACTCACGTGGCCCCGGTGGTCGACTGCTGTTCTGGTACTTAAGGGTAAGCAAAGCCCCCCCCCCCGCCGCCCAACAGGATGGGAGTGGCGCTGCAACTGCTGTTGTCCTGACCAGAGTTTTTCTTGCTTTATTTTTTTAGTTTCCGTTTGTATGTTGTTTTTTCATTCCCTTTTCTTAGTTTTCCATGCATTTATTGTTCGACTTATTTATTTTTAGTTTTTTTTTCACCGTTTTCCTTTACTGTTTTTGCTTTGCGTTCTCCTCAACCATACCCTATAGTCCACGGGGAAAGAGCGAATGCGTTAGATTCATCAAAGTCTCCGGTTTTCAACAGATCTCGACGTTACCGGGTTCCCCCGATACAGAAAACGCCGATATCTCGATGGTGGGTGTGTCAGTGCGTCGCATTTTCTTGAGGACGGTCTAGGGCAGGGGTCTTCAATCACGGTGCTGGAGGGCCGCAGTGGCTGCAGGTTTTTGCTCCAACCCAGTTGCTTAATATGAAGCACTTACTGCTCAAGTAACACTTCTGCTTCACTTTAGTTGTCTCGCTCATTAAGATTTTGAACCCTTATTGCTTATTTTAGTCTTAAACAGCTTTATTCTTGGTTTTTAATTGCTCCTAATTAGCAATAACATGCAAATGACAAAGGAGACCAGCATTTCTCCATTTAGCTTGTTACCATTTACACCTGTGTGTATTTATTATGCACTATTGAGTTTAATTAAATACTTGGAAGGACAGTGAAGAGAAAAAAGTGAAGGACTGAGAATTACTCATCCATTTTAGCCTTCAGATCATTTGGATGATATCCTTTGAAAGGGGAAGAAAATCTAGGATATGAAAATTACCTGACATAGAAGAGTTAAAGCACTAACAAGCCATGAAATTAAGTTATTGGCAAGAATTGCTTTCTAATTAAGCAACCGAGTTAGAACAAAAACCTGCAGCCTCTGCGTCCCTCCAGGACTGGGATTGAGGACCAGGGGTATCGAACTCCAGGGGCCTCATGTATGAACAGTGCGTACGCACAGAAATATTGCGTAAGAACTTCTACATGTTCAAATCGCGATGTATAAAACCTACACTTGGCGTAAAGCCACGCACTTTTCCACGGTACCTCATACCCTGTCGTACGCAAGTTCTCCGCTCGGTTTTGCAGACTGGCGGCACCCAGCGTCAAAGCAGTGCTACTGTTCCTGTGTGGTTACTCCTTATTTTCCTGACGCGGCTTTATAAATACACTGAAACTGACCGCATATTGTTTATTAGTGTAACGCATCTGATTGTAATTAACTTGTAACAATATAATGATCCAGGGAATAGCCATAGTATTCCAAATACCATAACTGCTTTAGCGTTGTTACTCTCACTGCACCTTCTTCTTCTTCTTTCAGCTGCTCCCGTTAGGAGTTGCCACAGCGGATCATCTTTTTCCATATTACTCTCGCTGCACCACTCAGAGTATTTATATCACTGTATCTGAGTGTGAATCACAGCAGTAGCTGATCGGAAAGAGAATTATCGGTATACAGCGTCAAGCACACACTGTCTCAGCCACGGCAAAACGTTTCAAAGCCTTTCCTGTACAGACCTCGCGGTTCAGAAACAGTTTCATCCCAAGAACTTTAAACGCACTCAATCAAGTGCTCCTTGCAGAACTGTTTTTACTTATAAGTACAATCACCCCACTGTAAACTTGCACTACAGTTATAATATCGCACAACCTGAGCCACTTTATAAAGCACGTATTTACATATGATGACGATATCATTTTTAAGGTGAAATGCAGCAAAATATGTTTATTATATTATACAGATAAAACTAGCTTCATTTAAATAATCTATATTCTTCAGTGGGAGTGTCATGAAGGATAGAGTAATTAAACATATACTACGAAGATATTTCAGGGTTCCTTAAACGTTTTGAAGAATCGGCGCTCTAAGCTTACAGATGGCTTAACTTCTATTACAGAGCTGATTGTGTGGTGATTGGGTATTTGGGGAAAGAAAAGCAAGGACTGCAGTGGCGGCCACGCCAATATATATAAAACAGAAAGAGAAAATAACAACACGGCTAAAAACGTAGCGACAAATTTCGGCAAAAGTTAAATGCTTGTGTCATGAGCACGATGAGGCTATGCAGTGTCCACAACAGACGTGGCCATCCACCGTGCATAAGCTACCTTACTGACATTGGCGGGCGAAGCAGCCACCTTTTATTCCTCTGCCCAGTGCCACCACAAGCCTAGAGCCGCCCCTGAGTACTGCTGCAATAAATTATTTCATCGAAAGGTCGCACACAATCACTGCACTGTGAAACTCATGTTTAATAACGTGCTTTAACTCCTATCAACATAAAAATGATATCACGTATACATCTCAGTATTTTAGTTAATCAGAGAGCTGTAATATCACGAATGTAATGGATTCTGTGTCCAGTTGGAGGAAGAGAGCCGGTTTAAGAAGCAAGTAGTGATTCACACACACAGAGCACATAGAAGATCAAATACAAAACAAAGCATTTAACGTGCTACTTTAATTACAATGTGATTTGAGAAACTGGCTAATTAAACGATTTTAAGATAAAGTAGATAGATAGATACTTTATTAATCCCAAGGGGAAATTCACATAATGCAGCAGCAGTATACTGATACAAAGAAACAATATTAAATTAAATAGTAATAAAAATGAAAAAAAAAATGTTAGCATTTACTCCCCCGGGTGGAATTGAAGAGTCGCATAGTGTGGGGGAGGAACGATCTCCTCAGTCTGTCAGTGGAGCAGGACGGTGACAAAAGTCTGTCACTGAAGCTACTCCTCTGCTTGGAGATGACACTGTTCAGTGGATGTAGTGGATTATTCATGATTGAAGTTTATGATGTTCTACTTTAATGACAAAATAAACTACGTGATTAAAGTGGAAATGTCGAGATTGAAGTTGACATTTTGTGCTTTTTCCCCACTGTGTGCCTTTTTTTTTCTCTGTACCCTAATAAGCTTTCATATGACACTCAGACAGTGGGCTACAACTCGCCTTTTCACTGCGACTTTGATATGTGACTTCTTTTTTTATTTCCGGCACTGTGCGATTTTGTGAACGTGAGCTTTCAAGTTTCTCCAACACGCTATGTCACTCGATCAGCTTCCTTTTGTTGATTATTCCATGGTTTATTTGAACAAATAGTATGTTTTTCCTTTGCCTCCACTTGGTATTCGCTGAAATTCTTATATTTTCCCCCGTGCTTTTCCCATTGTCTTTTCACAGAAGGCTGAGCTTAAGGGCGATTTATATTCATTTGCATATTCAAAGAGGCGTAATTCTGGGAGGAGTTGGGGCATCACATAAAGCGCGTGCACGAGCGTTACTTTTCACGCTGATCGGGATTTATGTAGCGGAAGAACGCGGAAGTTGGAGTACGCACAGATTCCTGCATCTGGATTTTTCTGTGCGTAAGCACATTTCGGCTTTTGTGCTTACGCCATGTTATAGTGCGAGTTCTACGCACGGTGTTATACATGAGGCCCCTGGCCTGGAGGGCTGCAGGTTTTCATTCTAACCCTTTTCCTAGTCAGTGACCAGTTTTCACTGCTAATTAACTTCTGTTCCCGTCATTTTAATAGCCCTGTTCTTAAGGATTCTTTCCTCTGAATTGATTCCTTTCTTCATTAAATGGAAGCCAAACAGAAATGAGGCGTGAAACGAGCCAACAAATGACCAGCTAAATCGGGGCCTCAGACTCCGACCAGTTTCACAATAAGAAGCAGATTCTTGCTGTTAAACTCATTATGTAATTCCATGGCTTGTTGGTGCTCAGTTTCTGCCACAGCAGACATTTCCAGAACTGTTGATTTTTCTGTTTTTTCTAAGACCACCCTCATAATGTTTTGGTGAGCTGAGAGATCTGGGGGGTATTTTTCGTACGTGGATTACTTGCTTAGCCGCATGTAATTGTTGATGATTTGCCATGAATTTGGATCTGTT
This sequence comes from Polypterus bichir lapradei, assembly GCA_026402145.1. Lineage (NCBI taxonomy): Eukaryota > Metazoa > Chordata > Cladistia > Polypteriformes > Polypteridae > Polypterus > Polypterus bichir. Next base: position 3,286,029 of record JANRMT010062846.1, on the reverse strand, counting down.
GGTTTTTCGAAACTCTTGCTGGATGTGTTGTCATAGCAGCACATCCAAATCCTCAATACTCGGAGCAGGTTTGTTCTATGTAATCAAGGATTAGCTCACACACTTAGTCAGTGTCCGTGCATGGAATTCATTCAGTCATGGCTTTGCCGTTCATGAATGAGCGACCAATTGATATCGGTGCGCAAATTATAAGAAGAGAATTTCATATAGAGAAGGTTTTGCGCAGTCGGCAAGATCCTTTATTGCTCCTGGAGGAAATTCTTTTCGAAGGTTAAGGGAATATTGTACCTCAAAGATTTATTAGCACCTGATATTCAAAGTCAAACTAGGCAAAGTCGGACTCTCACAACCACACAAACAGTATGCATTGCTTTGATTTTTTTTTGCAAGCTGCACTTTTTTTATATACTGTAGGCGATGCAGAAAATCTGAAAGTGCAGTTTGACAGGCAATTTGTAAAGTCTATTTGACTCTGAAATATTTCCTTCGGGTTTTCATAGTGTTTCCTGGACACCTGTATGTGCAGATAGTAAAAGAGGCGTTTCATGCCATTGCAGGTAGGAAATACACAGGCAACAACACCCACAGTTCAATAAAGAATCTCACAATCAGCCTAACATTCTCAATAGCCAGGATTTCCAAATGTGATTGGGGCACATGGGACTGATCAGAGTGGAGTTTGATCAAACATTTGGAAAATTTACCTCTCCTCCTGATGAATAATCAGACACAGTGTCTTCATCAAATATTTGACCTTTGTCAATATCTCGTTTGTCAGACACAAGTTCTAGGGATATGACATTCCCTGCAACTGACCGAGCCAAAAAAAAAAAAAAGAGGGCTACATGGAACATACCTATGGCACACATTGAGAACAAATATATGCAATGACCATCCTTTACCTGAAATGAAGTGACCACTGCATCCTGCCACTGGTTCTGAGGAGGAGCTTCCCCCTGGAATGCCCTCAGAAACAGGGCAATGGGCATTTTGCTGGTGAGCCAACTCTTCTGCCTTCTTATTAGCTTTAAAATTAATGTTTTTTATATTCTATATGATTCATTGTCAATTCTTTAAATAGTTATATACCAATATTTACCAGTTTGAAGTATATTCTTGTACTTCACTTTAACCTGTTCCCATGTCCTCCTTGTGCTCACGTTTGATCTGGAATTATGACATGTTAAATAATTATTAATCTGACATGAAACGCTGCATTCAGTAAGTACAATGCACACTACTTAGGCGTTTAATTTGTCAGCCACTTTTTGGCAGCCATCTTTTCTGGTTTGGACTGCTTTTGCAATGTTACCCCTGCATATTAAATCTTGAAATTCTTCATATCCTTCGAGTAAAAGGTCTTGCTCCACTTGTGTGAAAAAATGCACCCGTTCTTTTGTCATTTTGTTGCCGCCTCTCAAAGACTTGCTGATCATGTTTTCTAGACTCCATATATATGGGCTTTTCAATCAGTGCGGGCACGCGCCTTCATCTTGGATGATTAGATCCAGCTAGACTAATCTACTACACGGCTGCGTTTGAAAAATCGATTTATCCCGGATGAGTTTCACCGGCATTAACTCATCCAGGATGAAGCATCTGATCTCAGATGATTTAAGTGACGTACGGAAAATACCCCCCTGCCTTACTGGAACCTCCACCTTTCTTTATTTTCACATATTTTGTGATGGGCACAGGTGAGCTGGTCATATGGATTCTTGTTTTGTGTCTCGTTATTGTTTGGCTGCAAATTAAGAAAAAGGAAACAACTAAGTGGCCTGAGCCAAGGTATTTAAAATTAAGGCAAAAGAAGGTAATTAGCAGCAAAAACTGGTCACAAATTAAGAAGATGGTTAGAATGAAAACCTGCAGCCACTACGGCCCTCCAGGACCGGAGTTCGACACCCGTGGTCTAGAGCTAAAAGGGCTGGACAGCAAAATACCAAACTTGAAACTTATGCCTGTTATGAGATGACGATGTGCTGATTAGTTTTTGAACCAAATCATGCAAGAGAAAGAGACCCTCTAGAGCAGTGCTTCCCATACTCGGTCCTGGAGACCCACTGTGGCTGCAGGTTTTTGTTCCAACCAGATTCATAATCAATGACATCTCCAATAACACTGATCTCATTTAATTAGCTGGTATTTATTCTCTTATTTTACTTTCAGAAAAGCACAGCAGCATGATTTTACATTTATGAGACATTTAGAAATATTTCTGCTTTCGCTATAGATTTAAATGCTTAGCTATCTTTTGTTGATTTCATTATATTGTGCCTTTTCTGTGTGCAGTTTTCCCCCTTCGTTGTGTCTTATTAATGAAAATTAAAAATGAGCAGGGCAGACACCCAAACAACACGGAATAATCAAAGGCTGCAACTACATTAGCGTCAGACCCACTAATTAGTAAGTAATGTTTTAATTAAACAATTACAACACCAGGAAAAGTAGAATGAAAATGAAGATGAAAATATTGTTAAAAAGAAAAAAATACATTATTCCCATATAATCGCTTGGTACATTTTAATATATATTTTTTACCAAACTTAGTTTTCTAATTTCTATATTGTTCCCAAAACACAGAATCTGGGAAATAACAGTTCACTTAATTAGCCGAGGAGTCCAATTAAAAACAAGTTGGTTGGAACAAAAACCTGCAGCCACAGTGGGTCCCCAGGACCGAGTTTGGGAAGCACTGTTGCTGCAGGGTTTTGTTCCAACCAGATTCATAATCTGGATAACATTGATCTCATTTAATTAACTGGTGTGTTTTTCTCTTATTCTACATTCAGAATAGCACAGCAAGCATGATTTTTACATTTATAAGACATTTAGAAATATTTCTGCTTTTGCTATAGATTTAAATGCTTAACTCTCTTTTGTTGATCTCCTTATATATATTAGGTGGGCAAGCCCTCCAGCACCTTTGGTGCCCAACCCCCAGTTGAGGCCAGTCTACCGCTAGTGCTGTGAAGTGGGGGGCTGAACGCACCCCAAGGAGATGCAGTCGCTCCTCTGAAACCTCCTGTTAAATGGTGATACAATGGGAAACAAATAGGTTTTTTTTTTTTTTTTTTTTTTAACCTCCTCTTTGCTCGATCAGCTGCTGGCTTACTGCTGCTGACGTGCTACGTGATCTCCACCTTACACGGCGCTTCGAACATTTAAAAGCCTGTACAGCAGCTGTCCTACTCTTTGTCTTTTATTTCCGGACCTGGGCGTGATTAAATCTATAAGTCTCGTCTTGCGGGATGTGAGTTCTTCATATTTCTTTAGTTTATAATTTAAAAATGGAATAAGAATATGAAAGTTTAACAACATCACATTAAAGTTAGATAAATTCTGAAAAGAATGATACCAAACATATATATGTAGGTTTTAAAATAAGCCAGATTTAAAGCGTGACATAAAATCATTGCACAAAATCGTTGCACTTTTAGGCTTAGGATTTTATATATATATATATATATAATATATATATATATACTATCAAAAATGCAACGATCAAGTAGGTAGTACGTAGTAGTATTCGTTACTCTAACATGCAGTATGCTTATTTAATTTTAAAATCACTTACATTTTTAGTTGTTTGATTCCCTTTGCAAGCTGTAAGATCATTGCACAGACATACTAATTAATATATGTGTTACCTATTTTTGATATTGGTTGATGTTGACTATGTCCTATACCAATTACCAGACTTTGAAAGTATTTTTTTTTCTCAGGGAATTTTTATTTGGTTTATTTTTTTAAAATACGGTTAAAGTCTCAACTTGAACTGTGTTAGTATCAATAACAACAGAAATGTAAAAAGAAGGTCTTCCTTGATTAGAGCCTTCCTACAAGCTTATTTACATCAAATGCTGAAAGTGTTATCGAAACTGAGCCTAAACTGGGTGGATGTACTATAATTCAAGAACACATTTAGGATCTGAACAAACATGTTTTCACAATTGAAGTGCTTAATAGCATAATCATAATTCTTGCCTGTAATACTGGTAATCTTCTGCAGTTATTCACAGTCGGCCTGCACGCACATGGACAAAATTTGCAAACTCCTACAGACACTGATTAGGCTATTAAACCTGAGGCCATGGCACTGATAAGAGACGGATACTGGCAGTGCACCACTGCTCTGCCCACGTTAAAAGATCAGTATTAATAACCTGATAAAGTAATTTCACTTCGGGTGATAGCATTAATTGAATGGTGCATATCTGCCTAATCTGTCACTGCAATGATGCTGCCAGCAAGAAAGCAATATTTTTATGAAATAACGCAATTTTTTTTTCCTCTCCAAGTGTCATGAATAAACATCTGTACCTGGCTACCACACTCTCATCCACATGCTAAGACATTCAGGGATCCTTTCTTTCAATTAATGGTATTACTTGGTAATAAAATAATAATAATAATAATAATAATAAAATTAGGACACAAATGTCTGGCCTCAAAACTTCACAAGTCTTGGAGAGGAAACCAGTCCATCCATTCTGATGTCTGAAAAGAAATATAATCGTTAGTAGTTTGTTGTCAGTCTGGATTTTGTTCGAGGCAATAGAAGCCTAAATCTAAGTGGATGTTTAAAAGAGCAGAATCTTCAATGGGGAAAAAATAAAATAAAAATTCATCCAGTAACCACAGTTATGCAGCTCCCTTTAAATGTTGTTATGCATGTCCACCACAGTGACTATAATAATGTATCTGAAAACTCCACATCACAGGCTCTATCATTTTCTTCTTTTTTGGATTCATGTGCTTCTGCAGTAAAACAGTATTGTTTAGAATATTGATGATAACTTTTTGAAATGAAAGTAAACTATTTTTAGTGGTTCATCTGTGCTTTGACTGACTGTAACTGACCGCATGAATAAAGTCTAACCACGCACGTCCGTTCACAACTTTTAAATTCATTCCCACTACACAAACCCTTGAGCAAGGGGACCATAGGGATTTATGTGGGAGTGTAGACCTCGACTTGAGTCAATTAATAATTTGTCCTTTAAGGAATCAAAGACATAGCAGTTCTAGACAAGTACATGTGATCCAGATAAATGGTATTATCACAGGAAGTTAAAATAGTTCACCCACAATTACAAAGCCGTCAAAGCTGGAACATGAGGAAGCAGGGAGAAAGCCTAGTGGTGCTCAAGACATATACTGCTGGATAGACTGATCATACAGTTTTAGGTTTCAGCTCTGGAGTCTTTTCTCGTTCACATTAGAGAAAAGGAGATTGATGTTAATAAATCAAAGTTGGAAAGCAAAAACAAGATGGACAGACATTAGCTTGGTCAGAAAAGCCTGCCGGCCTTCTGCCTCCTTGATTGAAAATCTATTTGATAAACATACCAGCATATACAAATATTTAAAACTTACCCAGTGAGTTGTCATTTTTTCTGAACTGACAAATGTAGATAAGACTCCAATGGAGTAATTGTCTCTAGTCTAGGAGGTTATTTATAAGTTCTGATTATTGTAAGATGCAGTCTTATAAATGTGCTCATTGATCTCCGCATTCATTCTGTCTTGCTAGTCATGCATACCTGGGCTCAAGTGGAACCATGCAGCGAAATCTGGTATAGGCTCAAAATATTTGTGAATCAGGAGCCAAGCTGCTCCTTTATCAAGTAACAGATGTAAATATTTGGAGGATGCACAGTTTTAAAGGCAACATTCATGAGCTGTTATGAAAAATGTATGAAATGGAGTGCTGGGGCTTCTTGGATTGAGGTAGAGGGACACAGATGCTCTTCTTCATTGTTCTATTCATGAATCTATTGACCCATCCATTTTTTTTTGATAAAGTATGCTCTGTAGCAATATAGAGCAGTGTTTCCCAACCTCGGTCCTGGGGGCACACTGTGGCTGCATTTTTTTGTTCCAATCAGATTCCTAATCAGTTAAAACACCTGATAATACTGATCTCATTTAAATAGCTGGTATTATTTTTCTTTTATTCTACATTCAGAAAAGCACAGTAGCATGATTTGTACATTTATAAGACATTTGGAAATATTTCAGCTTTTGCTATAGGTTTAAATGTTTAACTCTCTCTCTTGTTGATTTTGTTATATTTTGCCCTTTCTCTGTGTAGTTTTTCCCCTTCGTTGTATCTTATTAATGACAATTAAAAATGAGCAGAGCAGACACCCAGGCAAACAACACTGAATAATCAAAGGCTGCGACTACTTTAGCATCAGACCCACTAATTATTAAATAATGGATTAATGAAACAATTAGAACACTTAGAAAAGTAGAATGAAAATCAAGATGAAAATATTTTTAAAAAGAAAAAAATACATTATTCCCATATAACTGCTTGGTACAATTTAATAAATAAAGATATATATATATTTTTTTTTACCAAACTTAGTTTTCTAATTTCTATATTGTCCCCAAAACACAGGACTTGGGGAAATAACACTTAATTAGCCCAGGAGTCCAATTAAAAACAGAAGTTGGTTGGAACAAAAACCTGCAGCCACAGTGTGCCCCCAGGACTGAGTTTGGCAAACACTGATATAGAGCACCAGATAAATGGACTTGCCATGTGGCTTTGGGAGTTTGCCAACCTTTTTCTCCTGGTACCACAGATTCCTGGGTAGAGCATATCGATACCTGACAGGTATTAAAGGTGTCTGCTCTAGTAGATCTGGAGCCAGCAGAGGGCACTGTGACTTTTTGTAGGACATCCCTTTGCACGAACAATGGTACTGGGGGTGCTTTTAGAAGTGTATCTACAAAGTGGTAAAACTTGTTCTCCCTGCTATAGCACATTTTGTTACTCTCAGACCTGCCCTGTTGTTAGAAATCATCTACATTCTATGTGATTTCTTTTCTACTGATGCTCCACTTTTAATGAGATGCATGTGAGGAATGATTAGTCACACAGAGATCACTTATCTAGAAGAAAATTGTGGTAACGTGCTTGTCTGTATGTCTGCAACTTACGTCTAAATATGACCTCATCCTGGGCATTTTTTGTGCACTGTGTATTTATTTTTTTTTTGGAAATACAGCAATTTTGATTTGTTTCACATTGCAAGACTTGTTAATGGAACCTGCAAGATCTAAAATCCTGTATTACTGCTCTTAGATGTAAGCAAATCTCAGTGTGTTAATGGGATCAAAGATAACCATGGAAAAACATCAGCATATTCCTCTGTCAGAATGCAACAAGTTATTCATTATATTTAGAGATATATGATATGTAAACTTATCCATCCATCCATTATCCAACCCACTATATCCTAACTACAGGGTCACAGGGGTCTGCTGGAGCCAATCCCAGCCAACACTGGGCGCAAGGCAGGAAACAAACCCTGGGCAGGACGCCAGCCTACCGCAGTATGTAAACTTATTATAATAGTAAATTCCATCAAGCCATCTGACAGTGTCTATGAGATAACCTACATTTTTCCACCTTTCTTTGTTATCTGTGAAGATTAAACTTTAGTAATCTTTCATTTCCGCATTAATTGGTTAAGTTTGGATTGGTAATTCACATGAAAATAAAACAAATTAACCTGTTTGTGGTATAGAGTATAGTGGCACATTGGTTAGCACAGTACTGTTATTGTATCCAGGAATCTTGTTACAAAACCCATGGCTTTGTACTTTGGGTTTCCTCCCACTTTCTGAAACCATACAGATTATGTTAATGGCTGACAATCCTGTAAATACAGTAGGTCCGTGTGAATGATTGTTGCCCTCATATGCTAACACCATATGCAAAGTTAGTTACTGCTTTGTGTCTGCTGCTGTGGGCAGGATAAGCTGAAGCTCTCTGTGACCTTGAAATAGAAATAGTGAGTTTAGAAAATGGATTGATAATTGGATAATGGGCAGAATGGTGGCACAATGATTAGGGCCACTGCCTCATAGCCCCAGAGCCTCATTTATAAAAAGATCATATAGACAGACTTAGTTATAAATTCAGTGTATTTGATCTTATCTGAAAATGTAATGTACAAAATCTGGGCTTTATAAATCCTAACGTTGATGTGAAAATACTATTATCTGTATTCAAGCTGAAATGTATGTATAAGAACATTTGTTCATGCACATGTCACAATCAAACACTAATTTATTAGGTTCAGCTAACAATAAGTGTAAAAACCTGAAAAACTTAAAGAAATATGGGCAACTGAAATTAGAATGGCATTAACATAATGATAGGGCAATATACAAAGACTGACAAGAAATTTATATTAGAAAAGATAGAATACTAAAGTGAATTGCATTGCTTTCATTGACTGTATATATCTTTGAAGAGTAAGGAGACTTTGCCATACTTGCTCTATTAGAGGACTTCACTAAAGGTGCGTTACACAAAGAGTGCAGTTTGACAGAATTATTAGACTTCTTAACTCATGATAATGAATGTCTCATTAAATGGTAACAGCTACCAAGAGTCATCCATATGAGCCCTGGCCAGACTTGAGAGCTCTTACTATGTGTGACCATAGTATTCAAGTGGAGGTGCAATGCTCACTTTAGTTGGTGTTCTTGTGACAGTGACCTTTCAGTGACAAATTACATACAGGTTGAGGGTATCTTGGCTTTCTCTCAGTTGACTTTTGCTTGCTTGCTGGATTTTTTTTTCTTTCTTTTTTATCTGCTTAGTTGACCACCATTGTCACATTCTGCTAAGGAATATATTTTGATTTTTCAGTAACCCAGTGTTCATGGTACAAAATAAAATATTTCTTTTGGCCTCTACGTCTGTTATCAGAAACTCTACCTCATTTGTAGAGATGTTCTCCTTTTTTCTACAAACTTGGTGTTCACTTGCCATTTTAACAGAGTTAATTATTGGTGACTTGTTGTAGTTTATACCTTGATGTCCATTATTCCTTATATAATGGTGGTTAGTGTCTCTGCCTCATAGCCCCAAGTATTGGAGTTCACTTCCTAGCCTGGTCGCTATTTGTATTTCTTTTGCCTGCATTCATTGTGTTAAGGGGTTTCTTTGTACAAGTTGGTCCCAAAGTTAAGTAGGTTGTGGTGGGTTAACTGAATTTGAGAGAGAGTGCCAATCCTGGGTTTAACTTCTGACTTGAGCCCAACACTGCCAGTATAAACTCCAGTTCCATCACAGATGGATTTACAAAATTGCTGGATAAACATTGAAAATGATTTTTATTTGTCCCCATCGATTATTTTTGTAAGCTGAAATATTAGAGATCAAGACATTTCAGTGGTCTCCCAATGCCAAAATATTTATTTTTATGTCTGACGCACTTAGAAGTTGTTCCTACAAGCTCCTGAAGCAGACAGAATTTGACCATTTGTCCTCTTCTGAATCTCGGAAGCAAGGTGGCTCATTGCTTTAGTTGAACAGTGCTACAAATGAGTAATCTGCAGGTCAACAACCTTCCTACCAATCACAAATTGAACAAGGAAGACTCATTGAGTAATCCACTTGTGACACCAATGCCTTTTTGTGATCCTCTCTGGAGCTGAAAGGCACTGTAGAAATGAAAACATCATTAGTGAGGTCAATTGGAATGGCTACTGCTGTGGCTATGGAATGGCTCAGTGGTGCTTTGCTTCCCCATGCCTCTGCACTGGGTTGACAAACGAATCTGAGACACTGGGTCACAGATCAGTGCTCAGCCTAAATGCTTTAATTAAGGTGCTGTTATCAAGGCAGCTTATTGTACTTGTTCTGTTTACCGTTTGGTCGACTGTGACTTGCCAAATTGGCTGTATCTGCAGCAGGTGTCAGTCAGACACACTGATAAATAGTCTAATCTTTGATTGCAGGTCACAGAGAGGGCACTTGAAATGCTTGAGTCTTTTTCTTTCTTTCTTTTATAGGTTGTTAGTGCTACTTATACAATGATGTGTTGTAGTAGTTCCATGCGAATGGTAGTAGACAAAGTGAATATTAAGAGGTGATATGTCTGAAAGTGGACCAGTGACGGCTAATATTGTGAGATGAAGATAAATCTGAAGGTCCCAAGTCCTTGCTGGATTAGAAATCATTTACCTTCAGAATTGTGAGCTTACTTTAAATAGCTTACAGAGAACTCTGAAAGTGAAGAAAGGGTTAAAAATTAGTGGAGTGTATCATTATAGTCAAGGATGTGTTAGGAACTAATTGAAAAGGAAAACTATTTCTTGGTGGCTCAGTAGAAGCTGCCCCACAGCTCTACTTTCCTGAGTTCAAATGCTGCGTGGTGGTTGCCAAGCTTTGTCTTCGTCTGAATTTATTTTTCCTATAGATAACTGTGGTTTTCTCTCTGATTAGAAAGATAAATGAGTTTGGTTAATAAGCCACCTTAAATAGACCTTTAATATGTATTTATACTCTGTGATTCATTCCCAGCTTTGATTCCATCTGGGAAGGGCTTTGACTTCTGTCACTGTGAACTGGATTAGGCAGGTTAAATATTGGATGAACAGATAAATACATAAAAATTATTTCTTGGTTGTAGCAACTTGGTCTCCTTTGCCTTGCTGATCCCCTGACCCCAGGATTCCACAAAGTATAATCTTAAAGGTGACCAAGAAAGGATCTGCAGTGGTATCCCGAAAGTTACCGGTTCAAATCCCAGACACTGCCAAAAGAGATCCTACTCTGCTGGGCCCTTGAGCAAGGCCCTTAACCTTTAATTGCTCCAGGGGCACTGTACAATGGCAGACCCTGCGCTCTGACCCCAAGGGGTATGCGAAAAATAACAAATTCCTAATACGAGAAATTGTATAAGGCAAAATAAAGAACAAAAAAAAAGTAGGTAATGTAGGTTATGGAATTTATAGATACTTGCTTTTTTTGTCATATAGTGTCCTATGATGACCCTATATCCCTTTTTATACTTTTTATTATATAACACTTATCAAAATGCCACACATTTACCACACAGTGGTGAAGAACTATAGTTTAGCACTTCCTCCCCCTTTCCTCCTTTACCTATGACATCAGGCAATTAGATAAAGTGAAAGAACAGGCAGGATCAAGAGCTGCACATTAAATTGATTATATGTTGTAGGTAATATGCCCAAATTATAAACAAAATTAAATGTGTATGACAAAAATTTCAGTGCAGCCTAAGTAGCGGTGCATTTTGTGTCCAAAGGTGGCTTTCAGTCTTCTGTTTTGCCTGGCTGGGTGTTTGCTACCACATGGCCTTTGAATGGAGTACTGAAACATGCAGTATGCCTTTCTCAGTAAGGCTGCCATGATAGAGTTGTCCTCATCATGGCGAGAGAGAGAGAGATGGTCTTCTCTTCATGACCATCTTGTGTGACAGAGAGAGAGAGAGAGAATGACTGACTGACTGACTGACTCAATGGGAGGGGGAGCCTTGTCTTGTACTGGTCCAACTAAATTTGGTATACCTTTAGACCAGCGGGTGCAGACAACTCCCTAAGTACATCTAATCCTATTTCAGCCACAATTAAATTCTAATAGAAAAAGTCTGCTTGTCTGTTCCTAGACCATTAACCAATGAAACTGCAAAACCCCTCTTCCCAGTTCAGCTGCTTTACAGTGTGGGTGTAATAAACAAGAAAAAAGGAAACAATTAAACCATAAACCTTGCCCAGATTGTGCTTGTCTCATCAATGAAACTCTGGGATAGACACTGTTTATTCCAGCTTCCTGACTCTTTAACATTACAAATAAAGACGTATAAAATATTTATCAACCTATATGCTACATTTCACTTGCTCTCTGCTACAGAGGTTCTTTGCCTTTTACCCACAAGTTCATCCTGCTCTGGAAAATGGAAAAGCTTTACTAGAAGGCCTGATCTGGTTCTCACCCATTTTGTCAGTTTTAAGAGAATAATAAACTCAGGCAGACTTCTCTTGAAGATGACACAACAATAGTGACCAGTTTGTGTTGTGTGCTGAACACTTCCTGACAAATACATTCTTATTGCCTTGTTTTGTTTTATGGTGTTAAGAGATTACTTAACAGACCTGATGCATTGGAGGCTCCTGTCCTCTAAAATGCACTGTGGCTATCCTGTCAGTATGGGTGGAGTGGCTGGATGCTGATGGCCACCTTCATTATATAAAACTGTTGATCACTTAATGACTCTTGCTGATCTGTCTTGCTGCAGAGTAGCCTCCCTGCAAGAATTTTGTGTTTGACAATGTCTTTCAGCTCACAAACTTTCCTACCCTACTTTATTCCTCCAATCATTCCTTTGTTCATCCCAAAGACGCATCTAGCAGGGTGACTGGTTCAGGACTCATTCCTGTGTAATTGAAAATGCTATTATTTTGTTAGTGCGGGCTACATCCTCTCCCAGATTGCTTCATTTGGCTTGTCCACATCTCTCTTAAATTGTGTACATGGTCACTATATGGCACCCTGCTGGTTCATGAACCCGTTTGGAGATCAAGACTTGTGCTGTTGATGGAGAGTCCATGTGTATTTTTGAGCTTCTTTGATTTGCCCTTTGATAGCTGAGAGGGAGCACTTGCCAGTTTTCATCACTCCTGCATGAGCAAAACGTTTCTGTTGGCAGAGGCCGCTTTGGACATTAATTTTGCGCACATTCTTATCATCTGAATGAGGCGTGTTTACAGTCTCGCTGATTGCCGCTGTATTTACTCGGCAGTTTGTTTTCACTCACTTAATAAGTCAAATGTTTTCCCTGTAAGGATGAGTTCATCAGGCTGCTGGAAGTCATTAACCATGTGCTGGACAGGCTAAGCAGTCGTGCTCCTTCGTTTCATCTGTGATTTCAAGACTCTCACATCCAACAGCCTGTTTTCACCAATAAACAAGGATGCAATGGTTGCCCAGGATCACTTCTGATAAGAGGCTGGTCTGATTGGTGGGTTTTGGATGAGGGGTATTTCTGCATTTCCCCATAGTCCTTTCTCTTTTACAAAACCATGCCTGAAATGGGTGCACCCTTGCAGGTCTGGAGAGGCAGGTGATAATTGCCATTTTTAGCCCAGAAGTGGACATATGGTGATCATGTACTTCCAGGGGTCTTTTCACCTCAGAGATATAACCATATCACAGAGTGTGAGACCCCTGAAAGATTGTAGTCCTATCACTATGGAAATGTTTTTCTTTTTATATATAAATGAACAGAACATTCTGTGGAATATGAATGGTCCAGAAGTCACGCAGCCTGTCTTTGACAGCACCCCGGTGGCTTTCCCATCTGAAGTACTCTTCAACTGTGTTTGTAAACCTGATGTTAGCACTCTCTGTAAAGCACCCTTTGAATGATCGGGAACACACGTGTGATACTTGTGTACAAACTTCAGTGTCACTGGGCTTTAGGGGTAGCAGCGTGTCACAGAATGCTTGTATTTTGACTGTGTTTTGTCTTGGTAGAGTATTATATTACTCTACTTTCCCCTTTTGTATTATTAATATGTAGCCTCTGTCAGAACGCCTCAAATCTCACTGACTTACCACTGTGTTTAAGGTGGCATCTCTCCACCTTCCCTCCTACATCTATAACCTTAGGCAATTAGGTGTAGTAAAAGATAAGCAGGAGTTAAATTACAATTTAAACAATGTATTATTGATAATATTCATAAATAATAACAATATGCAAAGTACATTTAAATATTGGCAACCATACTACCTGATAATTCGTGATGTGTAGTTCAGGCGGCACACAGACTTGTTAGTTACTTAAAATGTCTCCAATTAAGTCATCATTTGTGGTCCGCTTTCTTTAGAACAGGCCACATGCCTGTTTCAATATGGCTGCCGAGCTGTGCTCTCCATTGTGTTGTCCTTTCAGTTCATCAGTTTGGTAAGAGAGAGAGATGCTCCTTCATTAGATGTTAGTAAGAGAGAGGGTGAGTAAGGGAGTGAAGAAATTTATAGATTCTCTGTCCAACCCCTAGAGCCAACAGGGCATCATGGTACTTAAAGGCTTCTGATACAAGCCAGTTCCAAACAGCCATACTTCAGGCCAATGGGGGAACAAAAAACATCTTAATACCTGACACCCCCCAAGACCATATGTTAAGGTAAAGCTTGGGAGTAAGGCAGCCTGGCTTTCCTATGGGGGTTGAAAGACTTTAGCAGGGAAACACTTGCCAAACTGGTTTAAGGTACTGTACATCCCCCAGATCCTGTCATAAAATTCAAAGAGACTCAGTCCTGGTGTTGTTTAAACCATTGCTGTTATTATCAATAATGTAACACTAATATTAACATTGCTTTGCCTAAGTTACAAATAACGACGTACAAAATATTTATCAACTTATATGCACAATCTTACATCACAACAGACTGTTTATAGCAGCTGTAGTGCTTTGTCATTATATTCATTATTGTTTGTAATACTTGAACCCTTCTGTCTTGAAAGTTGGTATTTCATTAAAATGGGTACTTTCAATGGAATGGATTATAGCAAAAAACAAAAGTGTGCCTGTAGTAGCGTCCTAACATTTCAATTTACTGCTGACTGGGGTGAATGGTATTGTATGTCAGAGTGTACATACATAGTTAAGTGCAATCAGCCACAGCCAGGAGACTCTCACCATCACTCAAGGAATTTAATGTGATGACACTGCCTCAAGTTAGGAAGGCCAACATGTTGATATAAGGTTAGTGCTTGTAATTCTTGAAACCTTTGCCTTTTGATCACTATTTGAAGGGTTCATTGCAAGTGCGAAAGTAAATAGGAGAAGACCAAAGGTATGTTGGTCAGGACACTGTATAGTATAGTGTAGTGACATGAGAGTAAAGAGAAGTGTGCGTCAGTAGGGCAGACCTCACTTCCGTATGTTAAAACCTGGTAGCTCTTTCATGTCAATGTGTAAACATTTTGCACAAACTTTTAAGAACTGTAAGGCCTTAAGTACCAGTTCTTTAGGGGCATTATTATAAAATCCTTGAAATCTTAAAAGGTTGTAGTTTGAGTTTGGGGGAGTGGTAGTGTGTCAGCAGTTGTGTAGTTACTGTTGTCTTGGGTTGCTCAGTTAAGCAAGCACTCATAATGAGTTAGTGCCACATCATGGGAGAAAATAGTAATGTTTCAGCCCAAACCTTTTAACAACAGCAATATAGTGTTCATAAAGACGCCGAAAGACTGCTGCTGTATTTTGCAACTGGCACATT
Source organism: Polypterus bichir lapradei (assembly GCA_026402145.1). Lineage (NCBI taxonomy): Eukaryota > Metazoa > Chordata > Cladistia > Polypteriformes > Polypteridae > Polypterus > Polypterus bichir. Next base: position 3,270,968 of record JANRMT010062846.1, on the reverse strand, counting down.
ACGTAAGTAGAAACCTAACATTGGAGATAATAGCCAAGTTTCCATCCAGTTTTTTGCGACGTTTTGTTATCGACAAGCAGAATATACGTAAAAAAAATGTGCGAAATTTGCTGTCTCCAACCTGTTTCCATCCAACTGGCTTTTTATCGATAAAATGATGTGCGTGATGACGTCATCCCCTCCAAAACGAACTGTCGCATAAGTTTTGTTGTATCGCGAAAAAAAATCTGCCCTTGAGCCGTTTCCATACATAATTTTGTGTATGTCGCAAATTATCTACCTTTTGTTTTCCACGTTACACTCCCTCCACTAAACAAAGAAATGTAGAGATTATTCAGACAGTTTTTTGAAATTTGCCAGCTTACTGTTATTTCAGTTTCACAAATAATTGGAATTGTACATAATATCCGAAGACGACAGCAGAATGAAGCAGTTGCTTGTCTGATAGCCCTAGAGCTCGAAGAAAGTACCCCAGTGCGACGAAACCCACGGGTATGGGAGAGACGATGGAATAAGACCTTCTGGAAGGAGGTGGTGGGGAGACACTTCACAGAAAATCTCTGGCTGCAACATTTTAGAATGACACGGCCGATGTTTGAGATGTTGTGTGGATTCATCAGTCCTGATGTTGCGCCCATCACAGGATGTCACCGACCACCGGTTCCAACCCCAAAGCGGATTGCCATCGCCCTTTACAAGCTGGCAACCTGCGGCGAGTATAGAGTAGTTGGAGAAACTTTCGGGGTTAGTAAAACTACCGTCCATCGATGTGTATATGCTGTGTGCACCGCTATTAAAGAAAAATGAATGCGGCGTTATATCAGACTTCCTACTGTAGCGGAGGCCAATGAAATTGCATACCGCAATTCCTTGGTGCATCTTGTGCCACAGATTTACGGTGCGCTGGATGGCACGCATGTGCCTATTCTTCCCCCGACGGAAGGCTACCGCGATTACATTAATCGCAAAGGGTGGCCATCTATTGTTCTCCAGGCCCTTGTTGATGACAGGTGCATGAAACGAGACATTTGCGTTGGCACTCCTGGAAGTGCCCATGATGCAGCTGTGTTTGCAGCATCGGATCTGTACAGGTGAGCCTACCTTTCAACATCCCTTCTCAGTGCGATAACAACTGAATTAGTACTGTAACCTGCTTCCCTTAAGGTTTTTAATTAAAACTGAAATTTGAATTAATACAAAATAATGACGTTTAATCAAAAAAAAACTAAAGTTAATATTAATGAGAGAATTTCTCATATATGCTTAAACATCTGCCATTTAATAATGAGAAAAAAATGTTTAGATAATGAAACACATGATTTATTAAATATTTTGACTGGCACAGTAAATTACCTTTGCGGTTTTTGTATTATGTAGACATCCTGAGAGACACCCCCAGGCTACAGTTGATGTGGAGGGAGTTCAGGTACCCCTTTTAGTAGCAGGAGACCCAGCCTATCCGCTACTGCATTGGCTCATCACGAGAAATAACGAGTCTCTTCATCAGACCATGCGAACCGCTCCGCTATTCTCGTTTTGATTGCACGTGATGAAAATGTATCATGTGACACATTTATTTGCGTTAAAGCCCTTTTTTTCTGACAAAAATTGTTTCCAATGTAGTTTTTGCGACATCTGAAGTATCGATATGGAATGTATGCGCTAAAGTTAAACGGAAAAATATTATGTCGACATGTACAACATTTTATCGATAATTAGCATTTCCATCAGCTAAAACTTGAAGCGCTAAGTATTTTTTCGCAAAAACTCCTTGGATGGAAACCTGGTTAATGAATACTGTCCCCAGCCTCCAAACTGATACTGATGCTCTATGTAAGAAAGGTCAGAGCAGACTATACTTTCTGAGAAGGTTGGCATCGTTCAACATCTGCAGTAAGATGCTGCAGATGTTCTACCAGACGGTTGTGGCGAGTGCCCTCTTCTACGCGGTGGTGTGCTGGGGTGGCAGCATAAAGATGAAAGACGCCTCATGCCTGGACAAACTTGTTAAGAAGGCAGGCTCTATTGTAGGAGTAAAGTTGGACAGTTTAACATCTGTGGCAGAGCAACGGGCACTAAGCAAACTCCTGTCAATCATGAATAATCCACTGCATCCACTGAACAGTGTCATCTCCAGGCAGAGGAGTAGCTTCAGTGACAGACTTTTGTCACTGTCCTGCTCCACTGACAGACTGAGGAGATCGTTCCTCCCCCACACTATGCGACTCTTCAATTCCACTCGGGGGAGTAAATGCTAACTTTTTTCATTTTTATTACTATTTAATTTAATATTGTTTCTTTGTATCAGTATACTGCTGCTGGATTATGTGAATTTCCCCTTGGGATTAATAAAGTATCTATCTATCTATCTATCTATCTATCTATCTATCTATCTATCTAT
>JANRMT010062846.1:3245439-3268557 GCA_026402145.1 Polypterus bichir lapradei | reverse complement strand
TCTATCTATCTATCTATCTATCTATCTATCTATCTATCTATCTATCTGTTCTGAGGACCCTCACAGTGTCCATGGATGTGCTGTAATGTTAAGATCCCAGGTCCCATCTCATTTTTAAATGAAGTACAAGTTCCACTATCTTGTCACTACAATCTGTCCCAAAGCTCTTGCACTGTGAGTATCAGAACCAAAAGAAGCACTTCTGGCCTTCTGTGGTGTTGGGCGGCTTTGGGTGATCTGGGTGAGGTTAAGGGTGATGGATGCTGGGATTCTTCCAGGCTATTTTGGAAAGATAAGGGAGATATAAACATTTATGTGATCTGGTGGCATGGGACTTAAAATATAAGCCCAGCTGATCTTTCTAACTGCAAAAAGGCACTGTATAAATAAGGGCTGATTTACTAAAATATCAAATAATCATATGCTGGAAAAGGCTGAAGAATAACTGTGATGAGAGGTCATATCTCTGTACTGTACTTCTTAAGGTAGTCAGTAAAAGTCAGAAATAAGACATTTGTTCAGTTGTTTAGGTGCAAAGTGAAAAATCATTTTCTATAGTTTATGATGTAATTGAGCACAAATACCCAAAAGAAGACAACCTGCAGGCCTCTGTAAACCTGGTAATAGGTAAGAAATGTAAACTGGAATGGAATGCTTTTCTATAAATCAAAAGAGATGGGGAATATTTGCTTAATATTTACTTTTATATTCATTAATTTATCTACCAAATGTTTTTATGTTAGAGGTTTTTTATATTTAGTTGCAGTGTCCTCATGAGTAATAATAATGGTGTAATGGGGCAGCAGAGTTCTCAAAATGTTTGCTTTTACTGCCTTGATGTTGAAGATGAATGTGAAGCCAACAAAAAGTTTGTGACAAACCCAGAGACAATTTTCCAGTGTTCGCAGTAACTTCATTTGGAGTCATTTTAGTGATTTACAGTCCATGATGTTTAGCCTGACTTATGGGCAGTAATGAGTCATGCATATACTTGGATGGATGCCCTTGTAGTGCTTAGGGATAACCTAGGCCTAGGATAAAACTATCTGACTCCTTAGATATTTTTGTGTTGACCTGCTCTGTTACTCATAAGGCTATATCTCAAAATGATGTTATGTTGACTTTGTTATTTACAGTTACTATTTGCTATTACAGCCACTTCAAATAGTCTTTACCAAAATCTTTATATGTTTTGACACTGAACATTTTAGGTCTTCTGCTTAACAGATAAAAAGAGTGACAACACGCCTTCCAAAATGTGCAACTGATCTATTAAATTGAATTAAATGGGTTCAGTAAAAGAATGGATGGTTGTTCAACATTAAAAGTCCCTTTGTTGAAAAGGCATCTACTTTGAGGCTTTAGCTGGTTTATAGTAAATCAACATTAACTTTCTCTTTTTGTGTACAGTATGTGTGTGTCACATTATTGTGGATGAATTACAATTTCTTCACAGAGAACTACTTCAGCTAATTAAAATTTTGGGAATGGTATCATGAAGGGCTCATTTCTAATCATGGAGCAACACTTTTATATATTTAGGTCCAGATATTGACTTGGATTTTCCATTCCATCCATTCATTTTCTCTGCCAGCTATTACTATTTCAGGGTGACTCGAAGCCTGTCCTGACAGCATTGGACAGATTGCAATCAACACTAAAGAGAATCTTAATCCATTGTAGGCATATTTATATACACACACACACACACACACCATACAATGGCTTCTCCACTAAGTATAACCTCTATGTCTGGTGAATATGTATGTTAAGAAAACTTGCACAAGAAGAATATGCAAAGTCTAATCTTTATTTTAAATATTGTAATTTACTGAATACGCCATCATAAGGTTCTTTAGAAATTTCTGTTCATACGGGCAGTGAATGTGTTAGGAATTGTTAGCCATATTTGTGAAGTTGCAAGACAGCAGTACTAATCACTCTGCCACAATTCCGCTCCCTGGACATTTCAAAGCACTGCATTTCCTCAAGAATGTTTGCTTTCTGCACATATGTGCATGGCTGAGATGAATGTCTTGTTTTATGACCTGTGCTTCAGGTGATGCCTGCACATTCTGTTGCAAAAGTTATGTTTAATTCAATGATGACTGGCTGTTTAATTCCTGAGGCAGCCTATAATTCCTAAGCCATGGCACTGCCACCATAATTCTTAAGAGAATGAAATGAGATGTATGACTTCCAAGCAGTTCCTTTTGTGACTGATCTGATGACAAAAATTGCTTGAGACATTTTGAAGGTCATCTTGTTGCTTTTTAGTAAATTTTAAGATGAGAATTAATACCACGGTTAGCAAGACTCAATAATGACTTAATATATCATAATTTATGATTGTGTTTGGGAGGAGTAGTATAGTAGTATACAGTATATTTGAAAATGGTTTATACAAGTAACTATCACTCAAAGTGAAAGACACCCCTGATCTTTTCCAAAAGCTCTTCATATATACAGGGTAAGTCAAAATTATGTTAATACTAATGGTACTGCTGTGTATATACTTATGCAATTTTTGTGGACAATTTATGTGTCACATATGGTACATGTGTTGAACATGATGGTGACCAGGTTGAGACATTCCTGTAAATCGTCTTGCACATATGAAGTATGTTTTGTGAATAAATTGTTTCCGACATTCAAATGTTAACATAATTTTGACTCACCCTGTATAAGTGGATCAGGGTCAGAATGCTTCTAGAATCTGTGTAGTAAAACATCTTTATAGTAAGAGTATTGAGAGATAACCGTTAGCCCAGCTTCAGATACCACATTCAAAGTTTTGACTTAGCAGGTGAAAGTGGTTGTTAATGTTTTCATGCAAGGACGCACTGCATGTTATATTGCTTTTCTCAGTTTACCAATTGATAAGGGTACACGTCTCTGCTGCTTTAATTGGCCCAGAACCACTTTAGATATTACTAGGACCCAACTGAAGATCTAAACAGACTTACAGTATGTGTAAAGACTCATTATATTCTGAAGAGAGTCAAAATGTTCTCAAAGAGTATGTGTACAGACAAAAAAGGTAATTGCTAGCAAGTTTAAGTGAACTTTCAAATGTTGTTCTTTTGGACTGTGTAACAGTTGTGCAGTTGGTTACGGTCCTGTCTAAATCCTTCATTGACTCAGATTGGATTTTTGACTTGATTTCCGTTTGTCTGGAGTTTATATGTTTTCTTCATGTCTGTGTGGGTTTTTTCAGTACTCCACTTTCCTGTCACATCCTAAAGATACACAGGCTAGATTAATTGTTGTTTTTAAACCAGAGATGTTAAACTTGTATCCTGGTGAGCCAGTAAACAACTACTGTCACAAAAGGAACATCCTTCTTTTGACTTAATCTTAACGTTTTTGCTTTTAAAAATTCTGAACTTTTAATTGCTTCTTTTACCTATAACTGACAGCCAAACGATAATGAGATGCAAAGTGAGCCACAAGTTGGCCAGCTACCTTGATAGCAGTTGTACTGTATCTGTGTCCATCATGTCATATCTGTGAAATATTTAATAATTAAAAAGTAAAGATCAAAGAAGTTATGATTCTGCACTCCACAAAACATTTGTATAGCTTTCTCAAAAAACAAACAAAACAATTCAACATTTTTGGAAAATATATACTATGGCAGAGTGAGAGCACTAACAAGCCTTTAAGGTGGGCTTCTGATTAAGAAACAATTTGGAAAAAGAGAATAGTGTGCCTCCAGGAATGGAGTCTGACACCCGTAAGTTAGTTGCTTATCTGTTGGTTAACTTTGCATTCCCTTATTGTTTATTGTCTGATGATCAAGGAAAGCAGAATTAAAATAAATAAATAAGTAACAGGCAATTAAAAAGAAGGTAAAATAAGTATGTTTCATTTAGAGCAGTGCTGATGGGTCATTTATCCTATTGGAGTACCTAACAAAGTACAAACAGTAGGTGGTGATGCTATTGGGGGGGTGTGATTGGATAAACTTGTTGTGGTTCTGTTTTAAAACACGTGGTTTAAATTCTTTAGTCATGATCATTAGTATGATATATATATATATTTAATTTTTTAAACAATAGAAATCATTTCACTGCTGACAGCAGTCTATAGAATATGTGGAAGTACAGTATGTGTTTTTCATTTTAAATATTCTTCACAGTAAATGTTATAAATAATAATTAACTAAAACTCTACAAGTTGTAACTGCTTATAAAAATGAATCATGAATGTTATTTTCCATTCCTGGAAAGTAAAGCTAATGACAAAGAAACTGGACATTAACTGAGCAAAAGTTTTTAGTTGATTGTGTTCTTAGTTTGTCTGCAAGTTGCTTGTATTTGAGAATGGAATGACTACGTTTTGTTAAGAAATGCTGGCAAATACCATCTTTTAGGTTGTCTCACTTTTCCTTTATCGTTTGGTTTTAAACTGAAATGTGTAATACTTTGCGGTATGTGCTGAGCTGTACATCTACATTATCCTCGAAACCTAGTGCATGATGTCACTGTGTGGTCGCTGCAAGGCTTAATAAGTGCTTGCCCTTTGTGTTTCTTGTTTGTAATAAGAAATATTAACTCTGCTAATCCATATACGATGGATACAAAATGAGCATAAACTGCAGAAGTTGTATTTGACTATTAAATAGTATACATTTCCAGTGTCACTCTTTTGTATTACTCTTGCCACTAACAGTGCAGGATCTTTTTTTTAAGGCAGTTGTGCCAAAACCACTAACTAAAGGCAGAAACTGTCCAATCATTGTTTGAAAAAGTATTATCTAAGGTAATTAAGCTTCAAAGCTTTGAAAAGCTTGTAATGTACTTGAGCACAACCTCTTTGATCTCAATTGATCTGTCCAGGTAATGTCGGTGATGCCTTTGTGTTGTAGTGTTTACTTGTATATTCTATTTAGTTGCACTCAATTTTGAGATGAATGTTTTAATCACTACTTCTTTAATATCAGTGTAAGTCAGATTTTACACAAATAAGGTGTTACTGCAGTGAGGTGGTTAACTGTCTAGGGAACTGTTTTCATTGCAGCAGTAATTTTTTACTAAAAAAGGTGGCTACAATTAAAACCCAAAGGTAATGTGGCCATTCTGAATCTGAATTTGGCACTCCTTCTCTAAACTGCACCCTGTGATGAACTAGACCCCCATCCAGGAATGGTTCCTGGTTTGAGCCCATTATGGCCAAGATACTCCCCCATTCTGCTACTTTATTTAGTAATGTGCAGATTTATACATTCATTCATTCATTTTTCAAATGAAATGTTTTTTGGGGTCTGTTAGATCAAGAAATTTTTTGACACTGATCAGATACACACAAAGATCTTCAAATACTGTATACTTTTGGCTTTACTGTCATCCTGTGAGTGACTGAAAATCTCTCATTGTTTGAACAGTTCCTGTCAATTTTCTCTTGCAGGGCATATAAATCATCACCACCCTAGCCTGTCTTTGTCCCTCGGACACTGAAGTTTATTTGTTTCTCCCGTGGTCAAAAAGGTTTCATCCAATTTTTAAGACTTCTGATCAGTGACTGTCCAGGTGTGTCTGAGTATACCCTGTAGTACTCATATGTGCTCACTGAAGGGTGACTTTCTACCTTGTATGCATTGTTGTTGGAAGCTTAAAATTATAAGATGGTATATTATACACCTGAAGCAGTGAAATATGCATTATATGTCACTGTTAACATTGTTATGAGAACTTAGGGAGCGCACTAGAGGCAACTCTTTCATTAGATGACAGGTAATGCTGAAGGTGGAATCTCCACGTCAAGCTCAGAATATACTGTCTGGTTGCAATGTGGAATTACAACTTGGACAGGGGAGGGCCTTTTTCTTGGCCTTGCAGATTTCCACCACTCCGCTACTCCTCCTTTCTGTTTGAACATTTATTGTAACAGAAATGCCACTCGGATGTCCCCCTGGGAATAACTGATGGTAAACCCATTAAACGAGTTCATACTGCATTCCCTTCAGTGGGAACTGGATATGTCATGCTTGTATTGCTCCCCGAGTCATGGTTCTCATGCGAAACTGTACATTGTTTCTCTTAATTTTTAAGGAATGTTTGGGCTTGTCTTACTATGATTGGGAAGGAGTGGTATAAGAGGGCACGTGATAGTAAATTTAGTCTAACACTGTACATGAAAATCCTGAAGCTATGGAGGTTGGTAAAGTGTATCCCTCTGCCAAGTCATTCTTTTTATTTTCCAACCGCTTTTACAGCTCTGCCGGACAGTCGTTCACATTACATCACTGGAAATGAAAACAGAAGATGAAAACTGAGATGAAAAGAGAGAGGGGGAGATGAAGATAGCATTTCCCACATTTAATGGAGAAAACTTGAGGGGATGACCCAGTTTTGTGGTGAAGGGAAAGTTATATTTAGACTAAAGCTGCCACTTGCTGCTGTCTGAGGCCATGTGTTTTGTATTAGTTGTGACTTGCTCAATAGGTTTTGCATCTTTTGAACGCATCTGCTGTTGGCCTGAACTGAAGCGTCTTGGGTCACTGAGGTTTCCTTGATTCTCCTTTAAAACTGAAAGCATGTTTCCTTCATTGCGAGCACAGCTGTGGTTATATGCAGAGTGGCCATCTCCCAATTAGTGGTACTTTGAGTACAGTAATATAGCAGTAATACGGTCATTTATAACTCTGTTTCACCTTTTGAAGTCAAAATGATTCAACACAACTTATTGCTAATTTGTTAGCCAAGTGTTGAAACTTGAAAGCATATTATTCAACTGTGTTTGTATGCCCTATGATAGGACAGGGTTGTCCAAGATTGACACCAGTTCTATTTGGATAAGGTTTGTTTCTGTAGTTCACAAGTAGATAAATGTTTCAGAAAATGGATGGATGTATTTATTTATTTTAATAGGTTTGTTGTAGCCCTCCATTAAAAACACTGGAAAATTAAAATTATTTGTATATTGTTGCTCCTCCCCAAAAACCATATTATGTTTATTGTAGTAGCATATTCTTTTTTGCTTTAGGTAGTTTTACATCTGGAATAAAAGCAAAATGCTGAACTAATTCGTAACCAGCTGGAAAAAAATGCCAATTATAAAGAGGTTTTTTTCTTACACAAGTGACATGGTGGCTAGTACTGCTGCCTCACAGTTTCAGGGTCCTGGGTTCAAATCCTGGCTTGGGCGCTGTCTTTGTGCAGTTTGAATGTTGTTCTCTGGATGCTCTGGCTTTCATTCCACATTCCAAAGAAAGGTGAATTGGAGACTTTAAATCTGATATGTGTACCCTTAGCATTCCTCCTATGTATTTCCTCACTATCCTCTTGTGTCTCAACATCTTTTGGCCAGTGCTTCCTTACTCGATAGCGTTTCTGTAAAGCCTGCTTCTCAGACTCTGTCATTGCTAAGCACCTTGCTTGCCCCTAGTCTGCTTTGTGTACTAGCAATGGCAAATGAGACCCTATTACTTGCTGTAAAAAAATAAAAAAAAAAATCACTTGTATCCCAGTGAATGCTTCCCATCTTTGAAAGAGAGTCAGGATGCACCTCATTAGTATTTAGCAGCTAAGCATCGCTCCGTACATTATTCACTTCATTGTCATTAAAATGCTCCATTTTATCTCCTTTTTATAAACGAAAAAATCACAATAAGGAATTTAATTTCACATGGTGTAATCAGTAATACTGTCAAATTAACTAATCAGATTGCTTAGAGGGATTGTATGCACACACACACACACACACACACACAGATGTAGCATTGCATTATATAGTAGATAGATGTATATAAATGTAGTGGAAAAGAATGTCAAAAATGTCAAGGGACAGAAATAATGATTTGGAAGTAAAGCTTAATCTTTTTAACTTCATTTAAATATTACCCCCCTCAATCTGTTCTCCACACAGTCTGTAAAATGGAGATAATGACATTTGGAATGTGGATTTGTCCAAAGTGTGAAGCCAGAGTGTTCACTCCTTGTCAAAGCAATCCAGCATGCTGATAAAATTGAAAAACGAATCCCATTAGCATCACTTAGTTCCATTTTGGTACCACTGGTGGGGTCATCTGTATATCTGCACCACCTTTCCATTCTTCATCCAACTGGTTCTCAGAACATGGATTGACTAATCCGTGGACAGGAAAGCCTCCCACCCTCCCGACCAAACAACAGTTGTGTTTTTGTTTAATTTTTTTATACCATGTGCTCTGTCAGCTTTTCGGAGGAGGATGGAGTCGTGCCATCACAAAACATCTTCCTTCAGTTGGACTGTTAAGGTTAACTGGTCATCTAGCAATAACACACCATATGCTCTTCAGGGTAATATTTCACATGACTTGCACTCTGGTGTAGTGACCTCAGGCTGTAATACTTGATGCATTTAAAAATGTTAAGATTGATTCTCTGAGAATTTGTCACTTGGCAAGCAATGAAATGAAACATTTTGTCCACTACTTGAGAATGACCACCCTAGCCAAAATATATCTTTACTAAGAGGCCAGTTATGATAACAATGGGTTCAGTGACATACACAAATGAAGAGCATTACTAGATGAGGGTCTTTATAGTGCCATCTCATCTATACACCATCCATTATGGCTACACCTCTAAGGCACATTAATCTACAACTTCACTCCTGTATTTGAGGTCATGGATGTATGTCAGAGATCCTAGAATCTCCTGAAGCTCCTCTCACACTCACTTGTCTCTCAAGATAATGCTAAAGTTGACCCATTAATTGGGTAAGCATTTGAAACTCATTTAAATTGTGTCTGGATTATCATAGAACCAAGCTGAATATCTTACTGCTCCGAAAGATTAGCTATGCCATCTGTTTATTGTTGTCTGACAATAGTAATTAAATGGCAATGTCCCAAGGCCCATTTTTGTCTTAGTATATTTAATCAGGTTATTTTCCTCTGAATCTGTTTGGTTATGTAGTCATTTCTCTGTTTTCATCTGTAATCATTTCTTACATTTTTGGGCCTTTTGCTTTATGTCAGCTATGGACTGTTTACAGTCTTCCCATCAGGGTGGCGCTACAGGAGCCTTTGGTCCGCAGCAACAGGCTCAGGAACAGTTTCTTTCATAACACCATTACCATTCTGAACTCAACCCTTACCATTCAATAGCCGACCTTTCTAAATATCAATAAACTTCTGTTTACATATATCTATTCTATACATACATTATATTAAAAAATATAGATATGAAATATTTTATCTGAACGTACTGATCAGTATTCATATCTGTGTACTGTTCTTTGTATATACTACTACGTGTAAATTCAAATATTATATAGATGTGTTCTCATTTGTGTACTGCCTTATTATTATACCTTACTGTCTATTGCACTTTAATTTACTATTTGCACCCACTATCTGTTGCATCTTACTCTGCTGTTTGCACTTTCTGGTTAGATGCTAAACTGCACTTTGTTATACCTGTACAATGACAATAAAGTTGAACTGAATAAAGTTCCAATATAGTTTGTGATGGTCATTTCTGTTTTTATCTTTTTATTATACCTTTGTGAAGTGGGGGGCTGAACGCACTCCAAGGAGACACGGCTGCTCCTCTGAAACCCCTCTTAAATGGTGATACAATGGGAAACATTACACAATCTGTTATTTCACCGAGTAATATTTTCCATTTGTTTGCGCTAATGTGATCTTTACTCATTTTTTTGAGACTTTCGAATTTTCATACTTCCATTATCTCTAACCTGCTCTGCATGTGTATCACGTGACTTGCTTCCAAAGGCTGTAAGTATAATGTAACTTGTCCGTCTTGCGGGACATCAAAGTGTCTCTCTGTCTCTCTTCCAAAGATCACATATTCTCGCATGATTTTTTTTTTTTTTATAATAGAGAGATGTTTGCATCATTATCTTTGTTTAAACCTGACTACAACCATTTACTCTCTTTTTGCTTTGCCCAGTTGATTTTTGACCTGTTGCTAGTTGAATATGTCTGTGTGTCCTACAGATGTACATCCCACCATACTGAATCTGCATTTTAATGGACATACTAGCTAATTTCATCCTCTCATGCTTGGTAGAATCTTTGTGACTTGAATAAACAGAATGTCCATGTTATCTGCTTTTTTTCTAGATAGTCAAAATAATGCTTTGGTGGTGATTATAACTTAAACTTAATTTGTGTTGGTATCAGTTGATCAAAGGACCTCACAATAGGATCTTTTAGGTCTGGATGATTGTTTGTTCTCCCAGAAAGACTAATTTTCTTGTGTTCTTGCACTAGATTTGTTTCTAGAAGATCATAAAGTGTCCCAGATGAGTATTGGGGCGAGTATAGTTACTTGACCATCTTTAGGCTCAACATCCAGCTGATCTCACCCCCGCTACAACAGAACTTGGATCAGCAAAGACCTTCCAGAATGACAACAACATGTTCTGCCATGCGACTTGACCTTCCTGCAGTACAGCTGTTTGTTGTATGATCATACAATGTACCATAAGATTTGTGTTTGGGTAAAAGGGTTACTAGACAAACTCGAGAGTCAATATCCTCTCATGATCCACGCCACCAGGTGAACATTACTCCAGTTATGATACACGTATTACCTCCTTGAAAAACATTACTAAATTCTGGCTGACTATCAAACCTTTTTGTTGTAACCTGTTTTTTGAGCAAAAACTTTAAGTAAAGCAAAAGAAGCATACACTTTGGTCAAAAAAAGGAGTCAGTTGAGTGCTGCAGGCAAAAGCAGTCAGTCATGGAATAACATACTCGACAAAAATAACCTGAATCTCTTTTTTTCCCCTTTGCACTTGAAGCATAAATGTAATACCGAGTACCTGACTAATTTAGGCAGTATGTGTCAAGTCTGTAACTAACTCTCACTTGGACTGTGTATGATGAGGTAGCCAAAATGAGCTTTTGCAGACATTTAAAATGTACTTTAAAATGGTGGTTTTAAACCTGTAATATTACAAAAAGGAACATCTGGTGTACAGTGGTGCCTCATACTTCGAATTTAATTTGTTTCAGGAGTTTGTTGAACTCTAAATATTTCAAAGTCCGAATTAACTTTCCCCATTAAAAATAATGGAAAGTGAATAAATGCATTCCCAGACCCTAAACAATACAATTTCACTAAACTTAAACAGCAAATGCACATAATTTAAGGTAAAAATGACAAAATTAAATGTTCTAAATAATAAATTAAAACCTGAAAACAATACATAAAATATGTAAGCACCGGCAATGCACTGTATCAGTGCATGCTCCTAACCTCTCTGTCTCTCTCTCTCTGTATAATAAAATGAAAGTTGCATTTAGGGCGGCACAGTGGGTAGCTCTGCTGCCTCGCAGTTAGGAGACCTGGGTTTGCTTCCCGGGTCCTCCCTGCGTGTAGTTTGCATGTTCTCCCTGTGTCTGCATGGGTTTCCTCCGGGTGCTCTGGTTTCCTCCCACAGTCCAAAGACATGCCGGTTAAGTGCATTGGTGATTCTGAATTGTCCCTAGTGTGTGCTGCTTGTGTGTGTGTGCCCTGCGCTGGGCTGGCGCCCTGCCCAGGGTTTGTTTCCTGCCTTGCGCTCTGTGTTAGCTGGGATTGGCTCCAGCAGACCCCCGTGACCCTGTAGTTAGGATATAGCGGGTTGGATAATGGATGGATGGATGGAAGTTGCATTTACTTTAACTTCATGCTTTGCGATAAGTTCCTTTTTCACCTCAATCGTTGATACTACAACCTTCTTCTTAGGCTTTGCTGCTTCCATGCTCTTCTTGGATGCCTTAGTTAATAGATAGGGGTTATATATGTGTACAACCAAACACACCAAAAATAAAGCGAAAACGCACTGAAAACACAGGAGCGTAATGTAAGAGATGATTTCACAAGGAGAGTGAGTGACGCCTTGGGAGCACAACAGATGACGTTTGCACTTTGCTGCATTTTTTCACTTCAGCATCATTCAAACTTTGGAGCACATTTCTCTTAAATGTAGCATTTGAATTCTGGGACATTCAAAGTGAGAATCGTTTGAAATATCAGGCACCACTGTATTGCAATTATTTTTAATTGTTTTACATGGGGAAATGAAGTCAACCTTTGCTTGTTGTGATGGTTGCTAAACAGTTTTAACATAAACAGCAGGAAGTCAAGGTTCTCAGGTTCAAAACTGATTTTCAGGCTGCTGAGAATTGTTGAAAATGCTCCTATTACTGCAGTTGTATGTCCAAGACCAGAGCACCAAAATTAAAAATCTGTGTGATAAGATAATGTGACAGGGTTGCGTTTAAACAGCAGAAGGCTGCCCATTTTACTAATGTCAGCACATCCCTACTAGGGTCTGGCCAGTCCCTTTTACCTCACAATTAAATGTCATTTTCCAGATAGTCAGATCACATCCAAGATGAACTGTATCTGAGGATGGAGATAAAGTCTAGGAAACAAAATATACAGCTAAGGCTGAATACTTCAATTACCTAAATTAAGAGATTAGTACTGGTTAGTCATGTGACTTTTTAAGGATTATTGGTCATGGTAGTGCTTGCTGGCCTGACCTTTATTACCAGAATGTCTCTTAGACTTGTTTAAAGGCCCCAAGATCAGGTCCCTGAAATAAAATTACTTTTTAAACACCCTTGAGTATAACAGTCTTTCTAGATGGGGATCTCTTTTATTTCATTTTTTAAATTGAGTCAGCATTAAAAGAGATTAATTTTAGCACCAGACACTTTTTAATCTGGTAAGTTTATGTCTTATCTGTTTTTGCACAGAACAATCCATTTCTGGTACCGGCTTTGAGGTTCATCTTTGTGCAGCCCTCTTGGCTGATACTCACGGAGAAGAGAAAGCACGATGTGTTTATTGTAGCAAGTGGATGAGTGTGTGTGGCTTTGCTTTGTTTTAGTGCCAGATGTTAAGACAGACATCATGAGGGTCATTCATGTTTAAAAAGAAAACATGGAGGAACACAAACTGGCAGAGAATATGGAAATCCTTCATTCTTTCATTCTGGGAGAAGCCAGCTCTACTCTCAGAAGGCTTGATCAGATTAGAGTGTTTCTGGAACAGCTTTTCATCTTTCCTCATTCCTTGATTTTTATTTGTAGCCCTAATGAGCGGCCAGTACTGATCAGTCTGTTGTGTTTGCTATTGTGTTTCTTCATTTTTTCACATTAAAACACTAATGTGGGTGTTAAGACACCATTATGACTACATATATCTGGAAAAAAAAAAAGACAAGTCCAGGACAGCTTTTTTTTTTTTTTTTTTTAATCCTATTTGTGAGTACAAATCCAGTTGATCTTAATACATTTACTTTACTTTAAATCCATAATCCAGAAAAGAAGTGCAGGCATCTAGAATCTTGAAGAGATGTGAAGCATATGATGTGAGGCAGGCTTATTACTTAGCACGAACTGATTGTGTTCTCTTCTCTGAACGTTTACTAACAATTTAGGGTTGCACTAGCATCAGTTCTTTGCCAGGTCTGACACACATCCACACTCTAACCCAGCTTATTTCTTTAGAATGTGTGAGGAAACTGCAGAAACAGGAAACTATGGTCCTAAATACTAAGCTGCTATGTTACTCATGAAGATGTCAATACAGGTCCTGAGTACTGGCAGAAAAATATCCCCTTTGAAAAATCTAAATTTTTCCTTGACGTTTCCCTCACTTGTGTCTCCGTCTTTTACTGATTTGGTGATGAGGTTCCTAATTCCTGATACATGATGTCTGACTTTTTAATGTTATCGATTTTTCATTTTCCTCTTGTCCCTAACAGTATTCAAGGCTTATTAGTATGGTATGTGCAAAAAAAGATTTTTTTTTTTCTTTCAAAAAGCATTGCTTAGGTCCCATTCCAATCAACATATGTTATGGATTCATGCAAAAACAAAGCAGCTTGTGTGAAAATACCCCGGCACCCCATAAAACATACATCAGCCAGGGTCATCTCCATCTTCCAAGAGGATTACTTTGTGCACCTCCGGCAGTATTTCAGCTCTTATTTGGCTGTGAAAACTAAAACAAAAAGACAGTATCTGAGAGTGCTTTTACTTTTCAAGATCTTTGATAAGCGATGACTGGAGACCAAATGATGAGAGCAATAGTAAGAAGCCCACCCATGCTGACATGGCTGAGTTTCGCATATCAAAAGCATAATATTTTTTCTCATTTCCTTATCTTACGTTGTGTACTGCAGTGGAGCAAGTGAAGTTGGAAGAGATGAATTACATCCTATAGGTTTTGGGACAGTACATGCTGCAAGGTCATCTTCCTTACCCTACTTTCTTTTCTGCTAAGTTTCACAACAAACAATCATTAAATCTTGGAAAACTCTCCACAGATATACCTTATGGTGTTTCATTCTAGTCTCAGTGCTACCCTGGAAGAGGCACTTTTGAGTGCCTTTGGGCAGGTGCTTGTCAATTGATAAAAACCTATCTGTCCTAAATTGATTTCAGTGGCATTTTAGAAAGCATACAAAATAACAATGCTGTTCAGCAGAAAACTCAAATCCAAGTTAAAAGTCACAGTAAAGATCTATAGTTCTAACTGACTTGTGCCATTGGGGAACCCAAGGTGGGCGTTATCCTTATCGTTGGAAAGCAACTGCTACAACATACCCACAGAGTTAATGCTTATTGGACACTACCAGGCCTAATGGAGGACTCCTTAGGAGGCAGCAGCAAACATTCAGGCCAGTTTGTTCTTGCATGAAAACCTGGCACCAAGTTGGGTCACTTCACCATCATGGAAGATGTGGCTGCTGCATGATCTAATAATAAGGCCCGCAATGTTCCCATGACAAGGCCCTGCCAACAAAGCAAGGCACGTCCCGCCATCAGTCCCTGCTTTTAAATGTGAACTCATGGGAAAGCTATTTCTGGATTTGTTCCTTTATAGTTTGCGGGAAATTATGCCAGCACTCAGTTAGCAGGTGCAGCATTGTAAGGAAATGAAAATGCAGGCCTAAAAATAAAGGCGTCTCCTGATGTTTTAACATGATGAGGGGTGAAGGGAAAGAATGAAGGCATGTGTTGTTTTATGTCTTTAATTTTAAATTCCCTAGCAATAGTATTACAATGCAAGAAAGAAAGAAAGCATGGATAAAAAAACGTGTATCTTACGGAGAAGTGATGGGAAGAAGCATTCAGACTTATTAGCTGAACTGCATTCTTTCCTTCTGTGCAGCACATTTTAATTTATATATATATATATATTTTAAACTAAGTCTGAAGAGTTAAACAGTGAAACTCTGGCTTATTAGGATGTTTTCCTCAGCTACATCACAGATGGGAGGCTGGCCTTTCTAGGTGTTCACCTCAGCCAGTCATCACTTCCTGGAGAAACTCCCCACAGTCACATTTAGTCATTTAAGGTTGTCTTCCTAACAATATAATGCAGTTTTCTCTCATCAAATAACACCCACTGCAGAAAATTTACAAAAATCCTCACTTAACTATTTAATATTTACATCAGCATAAGATCATTGTCATTTTAAATGACTTATTTTAATCGTTAAGGAGGCTAATTTTTGTTTTTGGTGATTTTCTTGAGTAGTGGTGGCCACAAGGAGAGGTAGAGTTGTGATAATAAAATAGCTGCATGTCTGACTGGTGCAGTTATTACAAAGGCTGCAGCTAACTTGTAGTGCCCCTTTTAATGGTGTTATCAGTGCCTTCCAGTGGATGTTGTGACTGTAGTGGACATTTATATCCAGCCTGCCTTTGTAGCTTTGTTATTCCACTTTTCATGCTTGTGGATGCAACTATTTTTTTCCAGAGTACACATATTGTATTATATAACGCACATAAATGTATTGTGAATGTGGCGAGTATTTGTGTTCCATCCACCTTCAATTTCGAGCCAACAATCATTTTGAAACCACCGTTAAAGTGTTAGAAAATAGCAGCATATCCATGAATTGAGCAGCTTGCCTAATGGTGTAAGGCAGCTTCTCTCAATGCTGTACATCTCACTGTCCTGTGTATGCAGTGTGATATCCATCCATCCATCCATCCATCCATTTTCAGATCTGCTTAATCGAGTTCAGGGTTTGTTGGGTCTGGGCCACATTGTGGCTGTATTTGATAAATACAAGGAATTGGCCATAAATGAGCTGCCACCTTGTTGGACCTGTGCATTTAGGAAAAGATTATACAGAAAATAATTAAAACAAAAAAAAAAAAACAACTTTGTCACCACCACACTTGCTTGACACAAAAAAATTTAATGCAAATATCATTAAAGCCTGGTAATTTATTTTCTAAATCCTGACATAGTGTGGCACACACTTATACAAATGACTACACTTCATAAGGAACTCAATTAAATTCATAAGTTAAGGCATCACAACCATATATACGGAACTGTGTAACAGGTATGTGGGAGCAGGTTCTATCTCCAAAGCACCCTAAAACTTAGTTTAAGTGGATTCAGTAAATTAAGTTCTCCTCGTAACACTTAATTTTTATGTGGCGATTTTATATGCTGGGCTAGGTCAGAATGCTGCTTTCATGTAGTTTGTACCGGACTGCAAGGCAGTCTGTCCTGCTTAACAGACAACGTAGCATATTCACTAAATTGTCCTGAGGATGAAATCTTAGAGAGAGAGCCTTTTAATACATGAATCTATTATGTTTTAGGGCAGAACTTGCATAGAGCTAAACACCATGTACTGTATGTTGTATCCTCTTAAGCATCCCTCCAAGTTTCATCTGGTACTGTTTGCGTGGTGATTTGTCACATCAATCCTGACCTTAAGTCCAGTGGTGTTTAGTGACATGGCTGTACAACTCAACAGTCTCTTCTCATCTGTGCTCACCAGGATTGACAGTGCCTAGGTCATATATGGTGTTTGGAATGTACAATCCATGTTTGGGTTGAGCAGAAATCATTCCACTTTATCCTGCACATATTGTTGTGTCTGTGGCCTTGGTGGCTGTCTTCACGGCTTTTGAAGTTGCTTTTAGATCCCTTATGATTTATGCTGCATGGCACCTATAAACTATAACAGACTGTGAAACTCAAAAGGGTAGGGTAGAAACTTCATGAGGCTTATTACTTGTGTACCACTTCATATGTGTTATTCTGGAAGATTTTGAATTTTCGAAGAATTGACCGATGTATACTTAGCACAACCTTTTTTTTTGTTTTTATATTTCTTCAGTAGTAATGTTTACAACAGACAAAATACTGCAGAAGCTTGCTGGGAATTTCAAAACATTATTTCGTTTTATCTCAAATAAAATAACTAACTGATTTAATGTGATGCTGACATTTAATGGATCATTTGTTTTTATTTATAAAATTTATAGTAAAACTCAGTTTGATTGTGGTTTTTGTTCTGCTACAGCTTTTAGTAATTCGTTATGTCTGCATTTATAAATTGACAATAAGCTTCTCCTGCGATTCAAGATTGTTGCAGCCACTTCAGCTTTCACTGTGTCCATTTCAGATCTTTACCAAGCTCTGTGGGGTACTTTGAGGTTATTTAATGTTTACGGACAATTAAAGCATTGATGTTGGTGATACTGGTTGACAATATGAGGAGGGGTTATCTATACAAAGTTAACAATAACAGCTTTTATATGTAGCTTTGGATGACAGGACGCTTCCTCCAGGCTCTCTTAGGTCAGGAGAGCTTTACCCTTGTTCTTTAGTCAGCCTCCACATAGGCACAATGTCTTTAACTCTTCTGAACAATCACCTTCATACTACAGGGTGGGCCATTTATATGGATACACCTTAATAAAATGGGAATGGTTGGTGATATTAACTTCCTGTTTGTGGCACATTAGTATATGTGAGGGGGGAACTTTTCAAGATGGGTGGTGACCATGGTGGCCATTTTGAAGTCAGCCATTTTGGATCCAACTTTTGTTTTTTCAATGGGAAGAGGGTCATGTGACACATCAAACTTATTGGGAATTTCACAAGAAAAACAATGGCGTGCTTGGTTTTAACGTAACTTTATTCTTTCATGAGTTATTTACAAGTTTCTGACCACTTATAAAATGTGTTCAATGTGCTGCCCATTGTGTTGGATTGTCAATGCAACCCTCTTCTCCCACTCTTCACACACTGATAGCAACACCGCAGGAGAAATGCTAGCACAGGCTTCCAGTATCCGTAGTTTCAGGTGCTGCACATCTCGTATCTTCACAGCATAGACAATTGCCTTCAGATGACCCCAAAGATAAAAGTCTAAGGGGGTCAGATCGGGAGACCTTGGGGGCCATTCAACTGGCCCACGACGACCAATCCACTTTCCATGAAACTGTTCATCTAGGAATGCTCGGACCTGACACCCATAATGTGGTGGTGCACCATCTTGCTGGAAAAACTCAGGGAACGTGCCAGCTTCAGTGCATAAAGAGGGAAACACATCATCATGTAGCAATTTCGCATATCCAGTGGCCTTGAGGTTTCCATTAATGAAGAATGGCCCCACTATCTTTGTACCCCATATACCACACCATACCATCAATTTTTTTGTTCCAACAGTCTTGGAGGGATCTATCCAATGTGGGTTAGTGTCAGACCAATAGCGGTGGTTTTGTTTGTTAACACAAACACAATGGGCAGCACATTGAACACATTTTATAAGTGGTCAGAAACTTGTAAATAACTCATGAAAGAATAAATTTACGTTAAAACCAAGCACACCATTGTTTTTCTTGTGAAATTCCCAATAAGTCTGATGTGTCACATGACCCTCTTCCTATTGAAAAAACAAAAGTTGGATCCAAAATGGCCGACTTCAAAATGGCCTCCATGGTCACCACCCATCTTGAAAAGTTTCCCCCCTCACATATACTAATGTGCCACAAACAGGAAGTTAATATCACCAACCATTCCCATTTTATTAAGGTGTATCCATATAAATGGCCCATCCTGTATATTAAGAACTTTACATGGGGCTACCAAACTTTTACATAGGTCTAAATTATTTGAATCACACATGTAATGTGGCATTTAAAGCCACTCCAGTGACAAAGGTTTTTTTTTTTTTTTTGTTTAACAGGGAGGCATCTTTAGTGACCAACATGAAATAGATAAGAGCTACAGCCTTTGGACTAAAGTAATGATCATTTAGTTCAGTAATTAAAGTTGCTCATTTTTCTGCATTAAGGGAGATTGGCAGTTTGTAGGTTCAAGAGGAATTAGTGGCCAGCGCATTGTATACCTAATAAAATGTGCTCACTTCCAAACACTGTACTGATCCACTTACATTCTAGAGTTTCTAAGTTTCAGATCTTGGTGAGGGTGCCTTCTTGTTTCTCGTATTTTCCTGTTGAGTTATTGCCAGGATTCCATGGAATCCTTTAGTGCTTTAGAGACCTGCGAGACGACAAGAGATAATGAAGATGCTGTATAATATAATAGTTTGGACCGAGTGGAATGTTGTCTTACTGCCTTGCTATCCTGTGTGTGTATATAAGTATGTACATTCTGTAGTCAAATGGTATCCTGACAGCAGGCGGCTATAACTCTGTCCCCTTCTCTTTGGGATTATTTCTCATTTCATGAACTCCCTTTCATTTTTTTGCATTGATATTTTGCGAAGGTTCTGCACGTGCTGTACTAGCTGAGTGTCTTTCATCCTCATTATCTTACAGTTGTGATTTTTAATTAGCTGACCTTCCAGAGGACCACCATTTATTAAAAAAAAAAAACTGCACTCTTCACTGCCAAAGTACACATATCGCTGGAAACACAAGCTGTGGCACATGTTCTGCCAAGAAAAGTAATGGCTAAATCTAGTAAGGCTGAAAAGCAGTGCAGCTCAACGTTCTGCCAATAATTTCTAGAAACCTGAACAGCCTTTTGGGATTTTTATTTTTCATTTTCCTTAATCTCATTCTTTTTTGTCATACCTTTTTGCAGTTGGAAGTGACATGGCCACTTTCACACATTCTTGCTCTCCAGAAATGCATGATATATGCCCATCAAATCGACATTGGAGATTGATGAAATTCTAGTGATAGGGCAGGTTATTCTTTCCCCAACTGGGCAACAGAAATGAATGACTGACTTTTTCTGATTCTTATTGTTTTGGAGATGGATTTTTAACTGCATTGAGGCAACATATTGCCCCCAATAAGGACCCATTGTTATTTTTTGTGTACATCATTAACTAAAAATGCAGTTAAATGGCATTTCTAATAGAGAATTTTCGTGTATTGTATCCATTTTTGCCAACTTTAACTGTACTTTCTTTTCACAGTGCTGATACAATGCATTAAGGTCCCCTGGCAACTCAAAAATGGTATGTGATCCCTGTGCATGGCATTGTGTTAAGATAACCCACATTGCTGACCACTACACATTTATCTTTTGTTTTTTAAATGCTGTTAGGTTCAGAAGAATTTGTTAACTAATAAAGAAGTCCCTGTCTTGGTCGCACTGTTGTCTGTTGTAAATCTACTTCCTTCTCTCATTTTCCAAAGGCAATACTCTTAGGAGCACTATAATGTTTTGTGTGTGCGCATGATGTCTATTTTAGCAGGTGTTGTCAGAAGCTTGAATAGTATCAAGTATAGGAATACTATAAAGTAGGCCAGTGACAAGCCATTAACCCACAGCCTGGAAAGTAAAAACCATAACATGTACAGTTTACATAACGGCGAACCAAAAACCCAGTCACACACACTCATACAACACATATGTCAAACCATTTCTTAATTTAACCAAAGAACGTTGACGTTTATAGTGAGGCAGTGTTGACAGGCCAAAGATTTACCTTCGTGCTTATTCTTCCATTGCCAAGTTGCTGCTGTTACACTTGAGTAGTCTTTTTTTTTTTTTTTTTTCTCTCTCTCTCTTGTTTTTTCTTTGAAGGATTTAAGTACACAAGCCACAGTACGCATAGTGAAGAAAACCATAACCATCTGTAAGAGCAGAGTTTAGAGCTGTACCCTGCATTGCTATAAACGCAGAATGCACTGTCTGCTTTTACTGGCCACCACAGTGACTCTTATCCCAGTGTCTTCATCATACTCATACATTACTCCATGAAATGGAAATAGCGCTCTATTATATACAGTATATATCTTTCATGCAGGACCAAATCCTGGCATAGCCTGCTGTTAGGACATGATGCCTGGGTGTAGCAAATGGCAGTGATAGGCTGAGTATTCTCTGCCCTGGGAGATCTGTGACCCTGTGACACGTGCTTTCGTTTTTGTCTTTCCCACACAGTACTGCATGACACAGGCTAAAGTGCTGCTATATATAAGATTGTGAGCCATTCATCTGGCCAGCATTGAAGCAGCAATTTGTCTAGTGCTATGAGGATTTGCTCTAGGGTAAGACTTTCACATTCATCCTTGTCTCAACTATGAATAATCACTGAGCCAAGATGAACTATTTACTTATACCAATGCAAGCTGTGCTGCCGATTAAAAAGAAAAAAAATGAAGTTTAAAGGGAGAAGAGTATATTAGAAAATGTAAAGTCAGACAGAAGCCACACAAAATCTGGCTGGTGTGTATTTGAAATATTTTATTTTATATAGTGTCAATCATTTATGGCATTCGTATGGCTGCCCATGGTTATGTTTTTTTAATTCATTTCTACTCTTTAGCTCCACCTCCAGCTGGGTTTTCAGTGTGATTTAGTTTCTATTTCCTTAGGTTAATAATACTGTTAGCCTGTCACAGGTTTGAAGTAGTGCCCTTATGAGATTAATCCTGTTTCTCACAGGTATTCTTCCCCATCCCCAGAGCAATTAGCCTGACCTCATACAGGGTTCAAGTGACCGTCCAAGTTATTAGCTCCATCTCCAAAGAAATTAGCCCTTCTTTATGCCTTAACTCACTCTTGTTAGTTATTAATACCACCTGTCATAGTAGTTATGCCTTTGCTGCCCCCCACAAATTTGCCCAACTTCCTACAGGGTTAAAGTGATTAGCCCAACCCCCAAATGGTTCTCCTAGGGTTACTAACCTTCATGGTATTCTTAGGCTTTTGTAGTGTTTTTTTTTTTTTTGCATTTCAGGTGTCCAGATGAGCAGAATAATCAAAAATGATTAACTTATTTCTGGTACTTTTGTTTTGTTTGGGTACTTTTATGCTCTTCATTTGAAGAAAAGTGTTGAGTAGATTTTTGCAGGAAGGATTCAGTAAACTGCATTTCGCAGAACTGTCCAAGGGTACACCCAATTCTTGCACCAATGTAGTGGGGACAGTTGGTCATGTATGTTTCATGCCATTACTGCCTGGGGTAGTGGCAGAGGCTAGAGAGACTCTTGCTTACTTTTCCTCTCTCACTCACACCAAATAACACTGTCTGTAAAAATTTAATCAGAGATGGAAAGAAATCAAAGAGCTACAAGCAAGAAATTCTATGTAATTCTTAGCATCAAGCTACCCTGTACCAGCTGTTAAAGAGATCTCAAGGTGACATCGTGGTTAGGGATTCCAGGTGTCTTTTATTAGTAGATGTGCAAGGGCATTGCTGGCTTAAAAAAAAAAAAAAAAAAGCCAAGATGGGCCTGTTAGGGTGGGATTAAAGTAGGACTTGAGGGCCTCTTTCTCCTCCTGCTCTCATCTACTCGTGCTGCTCAAATTAGACACATCTCCCTGCTGCCAGCCACTCCAGGCATTTTGAATGTAAAAGCTTGTCATTTATAACCTGAAATGTTAATTTGTTTCTATTACGTGAAAATCTGTTTAGGCCTTAGTACATTTTCATTTAACCAGTATGCAATGGTTTGCAGTTTTTGTCTTATTTACATACATGTTAGAGCAAGGTGAAGTGCTTATAGTAAAGCAGGAAGGTCTCATACTCATCAACAAATTATCACACTGATCAAGTATGGTGGTCTGGTACCAGAAGCCATCCATCAAGCATAGAGTCAAATTATAGCTTAAATACAGATATACTAGTTTTTCATGCTGCACATTTTCTCAGTCACTTTACAGTGTAACATATCATACCTTAAGATGCCAACATATATATTAGTGGTTCTAACTCCAACTAGGAAGACTGTGGTGTCTTTCAAGGTGTGAACAATCCAATATTAATTTTACAGTGTTGTCTGTCACAATATGCACATGCTCCCAAAACTAAATGAAGTTGGTTTCACAATGGAATCAATAAATATATAAAATGTACAGTATATCACAGCCCTACTCTCATGCAGATAGTCTGTCATTATAGCATTACAGT
>JANRMT010062846.1:3208791-3239830 GCA_026402145.1 Polypterus bichir lapradei | reverse complement strand
GAGTATCAGGAAAGATGAACAAAATATAAACAAATATAATATAATATAATATATTATATTATATTATATTATTTTATATTATTATATATTATAGCACATCACCAATACAGAATGTTAGCTATTAATGTGTGTATATATAATTTAATTTACTCACACATGCATCACTGCTGTTGCCAGTACAGAAACTCTGTATTTGTTTATATTTTGTTCATCTTTCCTGATACTCATTATAAGTAAAGCATAGGCAAGCACCCTAGCCAGCTCAGAGTAACACTTAAGAAACTGTTGGGACATTGAATTTTCTGCTTAGTGGTATAAAGATGACACCCTTTTTTCACACTGTTTTTGCTAGTATGCAGAGGCATCAAGTAGTATAAAGTTATTGGGTCTTTATAGCACCAGTGTTCAATGAGGGTGTCACACATGCATTTTTCCTATTAATGCTGCCCACCACACAGAGTGCACATTTTTTACTCTTTTACTGTATTTTCCCTGATTTATAGACTTTAATACATGCTTTCTCTCTTTCCACTGCTATGTTAAAATATTTTGTATTTTTAACTTCCAAAAGAGCATTGAAAACATCTGGCTTTACAACTGTAAGCAGTGCTTCCTCACCCTCCAGCCTTCAAAATATCTTCTTTTCTGGTCTCCAAGCGGTGGTCACTGGGGGCATGCAGGTGTTCAGACTGCTCAGTGAGACAGAGTTTGTAAGAACAGATGCATGCACAGCAGATTATGATGGTCTTGGTCATCTTTTTGTATAAATTTTATGTCTGCACTTTTTTCTCAACATGAAATCCCACCAGCCCTGTCACCCCAAACCTTTGGCCACTAACTTTTGTCATATTTTATTCTGAGTTATATTCCATATAACCTATGATGTGAGATTCTCAGCGATGGAAGTGGTATGTGTTGTGTCTTGAAAAGCATGAAAATAAGAATTTCATTCTACTCCATACAAGCGACAAAAATTTGGAACTGTACTTATTACACTGCATTGCATTGTTTGACAAGTCAGAACATTTAATTATATTTTTTTATAGTTTTATTTGAAGAAAATAACATTGCACACAACCAAGTCAAACTTATACAACAAATGACTTCTTAGTCAAACTAGAAAAGCAAAGAGGAAAACAATAAATATAAGAAAGTTAAAGGAAAGCAGGAACAAAAAGAGAGAATACCTAATAAAACAGAATTCAACCCCCACCCAATACTTTGGAATTTTGACAGAACCAGCAGCATTGGTCACCTGTTTGTGGTCACTGAGTCAGCAATAGCAATCAACAATCACCGTTTTATGCTTTCTATGCCAGGTGGTTTGCACAAATGGGGAACCAACACCTGTCTTCTTGTATATATACTTCGTCTGGGGAATATCACTCATAGTGTAGGCTTCAACTCCATATTTATGCCAATGACATTCAGCATTATATGACAATGAATAAGAATACCTTTACTGATTTCACTGTACTTTCTGATTTGGAGCTAGTCAGTTCATTTAAGTGACATAGGTGGCCTCAGAGGGGCACTGTTTTGGTAACTCAATGGGTGTGTGCCCCCCGAATACCTACCCAACCATGCCTTCCCACCCCTCCACCACTGCCTCTCTATATGTTTTGATTGTTTCAAAAAAATTGCCTCTTGAATGAGCTTGAATTTGTTGCAGCTAAATGTGGACAAAACTCTAGTGTTATATGTTGGACCAGATATAAATGTGAATACCCTATCTGACAATTATTTATTTTTCCAATCTAGGTGTGGTATTTGGTCGTAAACTTTGTTTTCATGCTCAAATGAAAACCAGTTGTAAATCTGCTTGCTGTATTTCCATTTAAGGAGCATCACACAAATTCATCCTTATCTTAGTTTCACTGCTTCTAAAATGCAAATGAATTCTCTTATCCTTTCTTGTTTGGATTGTTGCAATGCTTTTATATAATGGTCTGCCAAAAGGATCTATGTATATGTAGTCTGCATATGGTACAAAGTTTAGCCGCACATCTTCTGATGCGTACTAAGGTTTGTTCCAGCATAACCCTGGTTTTATGCCATTTGCATTGGCTATTTCATTTGATAAATATACTAATTTAAAAATATAGCTTTTAAACTTCAAGGCACTGCACAATACATCTCCCTCATATCTATCCACCTTGATAAACCTTTACTTGCCAAACAGAGCACTTTGCTCCACTAACACTCATCTTCTTGAGGTTCCCAAACACAGGTATAAAACCTTTGGGGCTCGAGTCTTAAGCCGTTATGTTCCTAAACTTTGAAATGCTCTTCCAATTATCATTAGGCAGCTGCAGTGTTTAGAAATGTACAGATCAAGACTTACTTGAGCAAGGTTTATATTTTCAGGTATTTTATGTTCATGTATTTTATTCATTTATATCTTTTGTTTCTTAGTCTGTTTCACTTAATTGTATTTTTATTGACAGTTGCCTTTTAGTATGTTTGTATGTGCTTTTATGATGTAAAGTGTCTAGTCTAGTGTCACTAAAATAAAGTCCTTGAAACCCTTGGTAATGTAGGGGATGCTGCCCTTGTTGTAGAGAGAGAGTAAACCTTCTCTGATTGTTTTCTCTTTTAGGCTCTGCGTGAGTGTGAGAGAGGCCTGAATTTGTGACTGAATACAAACACAAACTATAATTGTACCTTAGAATCTTGATGGGGATTGTGCTGCTAATTTGTGGCACACATTTGAATTTTCTGACTGGCATGTGCTAAGGTTTATTAAGGTGGGATATTCTAGTGATGGTGGATGAGAATAGGGTGTTTCTGTGATCCATTTATATGTGTTTACTTTCAATAAACTATGCATTTATGCAAGATGTCATCTGTGCAGAAGGAACATGGTTGTAGTGTGCAAAATATTCACACCTCCTTTAAATGGTTGGACAGCTTTATTTCCTTAAATCAGTCATGATCTTGGGCACTAAGGCAATCTATTATTGAGTTGGCATTGAAGTTTTACAACGGTGCCATTTTGAGTAGCCTTTGCTACGATACATTAACATGCTACTAGGGGGCTTGGTGTCAGAAGTCTCACCTCCTAAGGTCATTTTAATGATATTTATTCACTGCTCTTTTGACTTTGACTTCAGGATTCTGATGTGATTTAGATGCATGATATTAATATTTCTGGTAACAAACCCACTCAATGTTTTTTGACTACATTTCACATTATGGTCCACTCTGCTCATTTTGTCTGTTGCTTTCTCTCCTTGCAGCCAAATAGCAAAACATTGATGTCATGCTGCCCATACTGACCAATGGTTATGAGCCTTCTCTGTGCCTCTCAACAATGTAAACACACAATACTAATTCTTTAAACCTCCTTCCACGATGTTGCCTGCTGTAGTTCATAGACTGGAAAATGATTATTGCTATGGTTTGAGTCACATCCTGGCTTGGTTTTTACTTTATGCCTGTTGTTGCCAGTATAGGCTGTGGTTTCCCACAACTCTGTAGTGTAAAAGATGGATTCAGAAAATAAATGCAGGTGTGGATGGATGGGTCTTTCATTACGATCGCTGTCCTTATGCATGTCATCCTAATCCAAGTGCACATTTACATTATTGGCACTGTACACTTTTAAAAACATTGATCCCTTATTGGCATTTTAGTGAACTGTATGGTTCATAGAACCAATGCCTGATAACCATTTAAATCTGGGAAGAGTTTTCTGGATATCAAGTTGGTTCTTTGGGCTTTAAAAGGGTTTTCTAATATTTTGGAAAAGAGAAACATTTTTAATGTATAGTAGACTATATATTGCAGAATACGAATAGATCAAGAAAGCCTTTGTGATTGTATGGAGGAAGAGTAAGATCTATTATCATGTTTTCATTATGTTACCTATTATGGATCTAAATAAACAAGTGTTCTTTCTGGAGCCCTCTTGAGGATGTTTCTTTTGTGAACCAAATATGGTTCTTCTGTGTCATTGCTCTGAAGAACTGCTTTGGCATCTTAATTTTTAAGAGTGTAGATGTGGATGTTATTTGCTTAGAATGATATTTGGAAGCAGATGATGAATATAAACATACAATCATTTACATTCTACACTGTCTACCCTGCCCTTTCCTTAAATTAATCAACATTTACTTAGGTTTCTGTACATCTCTTGTCCTCAAAGCTAAACTGTCAAACAAAAAAAAAAAATACCCAACTGAAGACCAGAATATTCTTCTGGTTTATCCTCCAGAGCCTTAATGTGTCTATAATCAAGAGTAAAAACACTGGGTGGGTTGAATCATGATTAAAAGGCTCATGGTATCTCTTTTGAAAGGGCATACTAGACAAACAGGCCAAGAATGCAAGAGAGGTTTCCTCAGATGGTTCTCAGCAGGAACGCAGTATATTCCATGCCTTCGCCCTAAATCCTTTGCAGCAGTTCAACAGCATGAGTTAAAAAGCGTTCTTACACAGATTTGTTTCAGACGTTTGCTCAGTTGTGCAGTTTACAGATACTTCACTGGGGTTGGCAAGGCAATGGCCTGTTGAATTATTTGAGTGCCAGTGTTTTGTTCATCATAACTGAAATAATTGTGCTTTACAGTTATGTCAGAAATGTATCAGCTGAGGTTCTGAAAGCTCATTTGTTGTTTTTTGAACGGGTTCCTTTGATTTGTTAACTTTACGAATTAAAGTTGAAATTAATTCTACTAGGGTTGGGCAAAGTTGCTGTTCCTATTTGAAGGAACTGTTTAAAAAATATTCAGTGAGGCCCCTAAAATGCCACATAATTATGGTATTTTATTTATTTACTTGTTTTTTGTTATGTTTTGAAATTAATAATTATTTCATTAAACATCCTGAAAAATATTTTGCAGCTGTAAATATAGGCTACAAACATCTTTGGTATTTATGTTAATAATAATACTTTGGAAATTGTGTGTGACTGATGAAGATTTCACAATAATCCCTTTCCTGGCTTATAATGTTTTTATTTAAGAAAGTCGTGGTGATGTGGCCTGGGTAAACATGAGAGCATAGCATGCATAAGTAGTGTATGCTTTTCCCAGTTGTACCAATTGTAGATACATATCTCACTTGTCTTACAACAAAAATAATGATCCATGTAAAGTGGTATGCCTTGTCTTTCTATTAGGGACGAAATTCCACTTCTCTTGGTTCCATTGTTTCAGTATTGTAATCTTCTTAGACTTGTTTTTTCTCATTTTATTGTTTCTTTGCCACCATTTTGATTGTTTTACTGGGCTTAATGCTGGCCTGGGACTCATACCAGCAGCACTACATAAATTTGAAAAGAGGTTACATACTTTTGCTTTTACAGCACATTTAGCTATATTTATCATAATCTTTAAGTATGTGTGTGTTTGATTGAGATACTATGCAATTTATGTGAACTAGACTAGCTGGTCACGAGTTGCTATCATTTATATTGGTAGTGGGTTGCGGTAGCTCACAGTGAGTTGCAAGTGGGTCATGAAGTTGATCATGGTTTGTCGCCACTGTGACAATTGTGCCCGATCCCACACCCGATGTAACCATTGTGCTTGATTTATCATACATGGGGGGCCTCCTGTCCCCAATGGTTGTGCTCAGTTCATCTGCAGGATGGGGGGGAAGGGGATGGTTGTGCCCGATTTGTTACGGGAGACCAACTCAACCCCCAGACAGAGACACTTATTTGGGAAAAATTGGGTCACAAACCTAAAAAGGTTAAGAAACACTGACCTTGAGGTTGCTGCCTCAGTCCTTAGGTTTTAGCTGTCTCTCTGTTGAATCAGACATGATTAGGTTTCTTTTATGTATTGGAAAGAAGAGTTACTATAATAAGATATGCCACACTTTCACTTAGTAGCACATTTCAGAGAGCTTAGCATATGTGTTAGCTCCTCCATAATGCCCTAGCTATCATTAGTCAAATCAAGGGTCTGTATGTTTTGAGAGGTTGGTGGTAGTTTTATCAGATAAGATCGTAAAGTGGTTGCTTCAACTTGTCATGGAAAAAATTCTAGTTTGTGTGAGTGTACAACACCACTGTACCATGTGGTCAGGCAAGTTCTTAAAGGGTTACTTCTATTTCATGTGGTATGAATCACGGTTGAGCTACAGTTTAAATATGAAACAAATTGACTAGCAGAGGCTAACATGATTTATGCTTCCCAGCTTGAAAGCGTCAGTTGTGATAAGATGGAATGAATGTGCAAAGCAGGGATGCGAGTTCTATTCAGAGTGCTTGTTGTCAGCCAAGGCAATCATCTACACACATGCTGTCACTTAGTGAGAACCATTTAGCAGCATTTAGTAGTGACAAAAAGCAGTTTAGCTAAGTTTTCATTGATATGCTTTCTCTGGTATTGTTCTTGTTTGTAAAGCTATGCTATTTATTCCCTACTGACAATGTAATGGCAAGGGGCAGTGACATATGATACCGAACTAAGTGCTGTCCAAGAGTTTGTCACAAGGAGTGTTCGTATAGCTTCTCAAAACCTTGAGGGTACTGTTCCTTGTGATGCAACTGTCTGCTTGATTTTGAGAAATGCATTTCAACTTTAAAACCTTTCAACATATTTAATAGGAAGCATGTCCTTTCTAATCATGTTTGAGATGAGTGATGTTGTTTGCTGTGTTTGTCTGTCAACACATCAACATTGTTTGATGACATAGCTTGCAAAGAAACCATGCATGGTTGTGGTTGACTTATTAAGTGCCAGTGTTACCCAGCAAAGTTTCAATTGTGAATGACTTTTATATATCTTTTTGAAGAAGTTCCACATAGAACTGTTGGATGCAGTATTTCAAATTCATTGTAAATTGTGATTATTTTCTGATTCTAACTTTATGGTTCTTGTTTGTAAAGAATCAAATGAAAGGATATGCAATAGATGCAATTGCTGTATCTATGCATAGAACTGCTACACTGATCATGACCACAGAACAATAAAACCTGGAGAACAACAGTGGATATTATCTGGAAGGAGTACTTACTAGAATATGAGCTCATAAGACTTGTCATTATGCATTTGGCAGGACAAGACATCCAAAAACATTTTGGAAAAACATCTAAATAAATAAAACAAGTATTTCTTGCCAGAAGATGTATGACACTAACTTTGAGATAAATAGTATGATAAAAATGAACAGTAAATAAATGATTGAAGAGAAGCTGCAAAAAACAACTAAAAACATTTAACAAAGGCTTACTAACAAGCTGACTTTATGACATAATTTGAAAAGCACTTCCAATAGTTTTTTTTTTTTAGCAAATAGTGATAAACAGCAATGCTAATCATTGCTCAACAGATTACATTGTTACTAAGTATGCCTATAACGTTTTAAGATATTTGTTAAATATGGCTATAAGAGCAAAAAGCAATGCTGTCCACAACACCACAATGCACATTATGTTTAATATGATGTTTTGATTTTATGGAGCTGTGTCCGATTGTCCTATGACTATATGTGTTAAATTCAGCAACAAGTAAAAGGAAAAGACTGTCTTGTATCCTGTGTTTTGAATTCAACTAATATGAGAAGACTTAAGGATCAGAATGAGAAATGGCTTCTTTAGAAAATATGGGTGAAAGTGCGGATTATGGGGTTCACCATTTCTTTATTCATCATCTAAGGAGAAATTTGCCACCTCACAGTCTTGCACCTTTACTCCATGATCAAGTTTGAGTTATGGAAGCATAGCGTGTAGAAAATCTTTTCCTGAGTATATAGAGGATTAGAAGAAAAAAAAACAAGATGATAGTGGACGTTAGGATGAGAGTAGCGTGCCGTCTAAGTGAATTTCACGCTTATTAGCCTCCCTCTGAAGCGGTGTAGCAAAGCGATCATTTGAAAAACTCTATTAGCTGAGCCTTTCATTAGCCTGACGGCCTCATGTAGGAAGTGAAGGATTAGTTGGGAGATGCCTGATCGCGCCTGTTCCATCATAAAGGAAAGGCAAGAGCTGTTTGCTGAGGATTATCCTGTTCAATCTGCCTTTAGAATGGACTTGTTCTCAAGCTGCCTATCTTGGCGCCGCTAAATCTCTTATCATGATGGTCTTCCACACATTCCCCTCAGTCACGCTCCAGTCATCTAGATGGATTCTGCATGTCTAGGATGTTCTTAAAAAGGACGGATGTGAGCACTGTCCATATATATTCCTAGTGCACCTAATTTCAGCATACCTGTATGCCCAAAGCCACTTGCCTCGAAGAAACAAAATGAAGATCCATCTGTAACTTAGAATGCAGTTATATTGTCCTTGATAGGATTTGGATGAAGATCTGATAGCACTAGACTATGACAGCATAAACAATGCTTCTTATCCCTGGCACCTTGGAAATGTGGGATAGATAGACAAATAGGCAAAAATTCACTTGCTCCTGCTGCAATCTGGAACGTGAAGGTATACAGCAAAACAAAAAATAGCATGCAAAATTACACAAGTGCAAGACCCAGAACTAAGCTGTACACACAACATGCAGTGCATTAAGTAAGGCTTATTTTTTTCATGTGTACATGTGCACACATAATGCCTTGAAAGAAATATTATTAGCTTGGCAAATGTCTGCCGCATAACTGGAGTTCAAATGCATTTAATTTTAAATATAGAAACCTATGGGGCGATGCCAGACACACACTAAAAGCCATGGCTATATCTTGGGTATGAATTTCATATTTTATGTTATGTTTATACTGTATTTAATGAAACAGCATTACCATAACTTAGCGTACATCCATCCTTTGGGACAAAATCAATCTCTGTAACCCTAACTTAGCTATTTGATATGTGCCAGCAGGGGCATTGGTTCATCTAGGGTTTTGTTTTGTGATTTGTCCATCCCTGCCTGGTGTCGAAGTAATTTCTTAATTTTAGTATTGGGTTGGGGCGCAAATAGATATGCCCTGATGTACATCAGTGAAACAGATATCAGGATGGAAGACAGGCAGGGACCTAATCCTCTTGATATGTACCCATTAACCAGATAATGATCCTGCCTGGGCTTGAGTCAAACATCCACTATCTTGCCCATATGCATACAACTTGGGCTGACTGTAGAAATTTATGAGAGGTTCTCATATGGTAGCCAGAACGCATTTGCATCTCTGAATGACTACTCATCCATTCTGCCAGACAGCATCAGTGCAGTCACATTAAGATATTTCATGTTATTGTTGGAATGTCATGCAAGTGGTGAGGTAAGACTCATCCAGACCTCTACTTGGTGTCATTTCTGGTTTGTTGAGCAAACCTTCCTCAAGGTGACACATTTTTTTGTTAGGTGCCAAGCTATTCGTGGATATATTCATGGGTAATGTGGAAAGTGAAAATTTCGTAACTTTTACAGCTAAAATTAGTTTCAGCAGCTTAGATAGGAGGCTGTTTATCGATCATACTCTCTCATCCATATCCAGTAGGCATTTCTAACAAATGAAAGCTAAAAGCCGGAGATTTGCCGTTAATCAACCTGCCATGATTGCAGATCTTGCTTGTAATCAAATTCACACAAGTTTTTCCGGTTTAACACACCAGAAGACATTAAAAGAGCACTCCAGTGGGATTTTATTTTTTACTTCTTCCCACGTTCCTTGTTCCACATTTGTCACATTGTTATTTATTTATTTATTTTATAGTATGCCAGGATAACGTCAGCATGGCTTCTGAAGGACAGTTCACTAATGCCTACTTTAAGTATTCACAAATAGGAAATGAGTAAGCTTGTCTGCATTTAATAAGTTGTCATGGTGTGATTAAACTTGCAGAGATGCAGGTAAAATGTTAGATGGAAAGTATCCACTTGTGTAAATAAAGAGAGAGACCCTCACAGTCTAATGGTTCCAAGTGTTTTTCTACTACTGTGCAGTCATATTGGCTTATAAAAGCATTGGGGGCCTTTTAAGAGGCCAGGGAACAAGAAGTTCCAAAAGAGAGGCATACAGGTTCTGTCCAGCATAGAGAATGGTAAATATTCCAGGAGCAATGTCTGGGTGTCTAGCTTCTAAACTAGCAGAGAACTGGGGTGTCAGAGGCCTGAGCCCTGGTGGGTTGTGGGCACTTTGAGGAATTCTGTTGCCATAGCTTATTAAATTTAAATTGGGAGACACAAGCAGGCAATCTAGGTAAGCCAGGCAGTAGCATTGTTTCATTATCATATTGGTATCATTGTAAATACAGTTGTGTTTTACATGAAAGGCACTGTGGGTAAATTGTTAGTCTGACACGTCTGGGAACCTGAGTTTGACTACTTGACTACCCAGACATCTAGCTATATTGAGTTTGGTTACTCTTCCTGTATCGGAGCATATTTGCTTTTTTTTTTTTCTTTCTTTCCTCCTACCAAACATGTTATTTTAACTGGCATTTCTAAGCTGGCCCATTTATAAGTATGTGTGATTGTTCTGCACCATCGTTTGTGAAGACTAGTTCTTGATTTTCACTCTGTGCAAACCCTATACATGCAGTGGTATCCTCTATCACAGTTAAATGTTACAAGCTTCCCCGTCCAAAGGATCAAGAATAATTTATTAGAAGAGGGTGCTTATGTTTTTTGTTATAATTTTGGTTTACAGCCATCTAATTTATTTAGTGCAATATCTCAAACAACAGAACACTGTATAACCCTCAACATGCCTTCTTTTAGTACTTGGTGCACATCTGCGTCTAAGTTGCCTGAGCATTTGTAATGTGAGGAGTTCACCTTGGCAGACAACCCAAGGGGAAGACATGCTACTAAAGCTCTGGTCACGGTAGGCAAACCTCCTTTCAAAGCTCTGGCCAAGGTAGGCAAACATCCGTTTAGTGGCACTCTGTAGAAGTGGTTCTCTTTGTGACAACTGAGAGATCTCATTACCCAACATGCTAAGGCCACACATCACTATCTATGGCTCTTTGCAAAGTATAATTTGCTCCTTTATCTTTAAAATGATCTGTCCTTTAATGTGTTCTTTCATCCATCAGTTGTCTTATAGTCCCACAGTAAAGGACACAAGAATGGGGGAGGCAGTGAATGTGAGATAACACACCCACTGTGCCAAGCCAGTTTTGTATTGTCTGTCAACATGGGGGAGTCTTGCAAGCAAGAGTGTAAACTCTATGTTAAGGGCACCTCCAGAGAGGAAAAGAACCAGGCTCCAAGCACTGTGATAAAGTAACTCTACCTACTTCTTCATCCTGCCAGTAGTATTTAGTTAGTGTCACTTTTTTTGAATTTCTGTAGACTGTTTGTAGAAGCCCATGTGAGCAACGGGAAAAAATTAAAAACTCCACATTGAAGGTACCTGTCATGTAGACTGTGAACCCTTTTTTTTTTTTTTTTGAGTAACCTGTCAACTTTGAGCCCCATGTGTATAACTCGTGGAAGGCACTCGGTCCAGAAATTGTAAGACACCCACACACTACTTGCTCCATCACTGACCCACAGTCGTTTATTTCTGAATTTCAAAGTGCTTTGCCATGTATATCAGTGTCAAAATTTAAATCTTTAAAACTAATCAAACATTTTAAGCCAGCTGTCTTGTCTATGTTTTACACCTAAAATACAAACCAGTTTAATGGTACAGAAAAAAAACAAAGTTGTAAGAAAGTAAATAGTTTACATGACATGGTGTAACTCTTAAAATCATAATGTAAGACAGTATATAAAAGCGAGGGCTGTGCTCAAGTAAAAATAAACGTTCGTTTGAACTGTCAGACGGGTCTTTATTCAAACTTTATTCTGTTTGTTGAATGTAAAATTAGTGGCCAATTGCTGTGCCCA
The DNA here is from genome assembly GCA_026402145.1 of Polypterus bichir lapradei. Classification (NCBI taxonomy): domain Eukaryota; kingdom Metazoa; phylum Chordata; class Cladistia; order Polypteriformes; family Polypteridae; genus Polypterus; species Polypterus bichir. The sequence continues at coordinate 3,228,095 of JANRMT010062846.1, read as the reverse complement.
GATCCCTGGATCATTGTTTAGCTCCATCTTTTAAGACTGTGGAGAGCTTCCAGCACTCAGAATCATGAGGTCCATTAGCACTATGGAGGAGGTGAGCTGACCTCTGTAGGAGTGTGTGTGTGTACATTGATGACTCTCTTTTCACTGCTCAGGACATGATTGGTGCTGGGTTTTGGGTAATGAGATGCAAATTAGGGGTGCAAGAAACCTAAGGGAGAGTGTAGGTTTGTCCCTGCTCCATTTGCCAGACAGTTCTTTTTAGTTAAAGATGAGACTACAGAGAGTTCAAGAGCAGGTAGTAGTGGGTGACCTAAAATGAAAAACAAAGGTACTACATTTCTTGCCAGAGTTTTCCTGGTTGATTGTTACCAAGGTTCAAGGGTTGGAATATGTGCCATTTATTTCTGTACTGCATTTAGTGTTCTGTGAGGAAGAAGGGTGATTGGGAGCATGCACTGATACAGTGTGTTGCTGCACCCACCACGTATTCTCTGAGCTCAGCTGTAATTAGAAGTGTGATCCATATTAGTTATATTGGTAATTAAATGTGAGATTATCAAAGGTGTTTTATGTGGCACCTGAAGGGTAGAAAATAAAAAAAAAAACAAAAACAAACTGTTGTTCAGAGGTTTCACTATCCTGTAGTCTGTTTTCAACTTAAAGCATTAGGTAAAGGACACTGGTCGTCTGATGTGTGATTGTTGTCTTCACCTTGGTTAATTCTCACAAAACTGTGAATAGTCCCTTCACAGTTTTTGATTTTGATTGCTGCATTGTAAAATGTTACACAAAAATCTTTAAGAAGGGAATAATTGAATGATTGAACACGATAGCCACATTTAATTCAGTCAGGCTAGAAAATAAAATAACAGTCAGGTGGAGACCTTTGTTTCTTGGTGCAGAAAGAATTGTCTGCAATGTAACAACATCAGCAAAACCATGGAACTGGTTATAAACTTTGGCTGAACCAGAGAGCCTCTATGTCTGGCCACTAGTCATAGAGTGGATATAAAGGTGGTGCACTCCTACAAAGTACTTGGGGTTCAGCATCAGTGACATTGGACTGGTCACATAACACAAAGGAACTATATAAGAAAGGACAGAGCAGGCTGTTTTTTTCTTAAAAGATTATGTTCCTTTTAATTTGGGTAGTGACATCCTTCACATCTTCTACAATTCTCTGATGGCTAGTGCAATTTTCTTTGCTGTGGTCTGCTGGGTTGGTAACATCACTTCAAGAGAGGCCCACTGAATCAACAAACTAATTAAAAAGGGAGGCTCGGTTATGGGGACAAATTCTGGACCTCATGAAGGTAGCAGTAGATTGAAGACAAAACTGAGTGCCATTATGAACAATGCTGCACTCCTCTCTCTGACACACTAACACTGAAAACTTTCAGCCAAGAATCCATCAACAGAAGCATGTTTGTAAATGCGACTGGGGCTCCTTTGTATCAACAGTGATTTTCTTCCTTTTTAGTCATTCTGATGTGTGTTCAGATCATAGTATATAATAGTGTGACCATAACATATATAGTGTGTGTGTGTGAGGAAAAAAATATAGATTCTTTGAGCCTCTGTAAAAAGATACATTTCCCCCTGGGGACAAGTAAATTTCAGTCACTCTCTGTCTCTCACTGTTTAGTAGGAAAAAGTAAATGGTCGTGGAGACCACATGCCATCAAATATTGACTAAGAGATGGTGTCTTGACAACATAAGTTAATGGTCATCTTAAACCCATGGAACTTTCTAAGGTGCCTGTCCTCCATATGATCACATGCTTCCAGCTCTCCAGCCCAGTACATACAAAAAAAAAATATATTTGAGGCTTCTATCTGCTGTGAAATCTGAAAAAATCTGAGCCTTGTCCCTTTCACTGCTGTTTATCCCATCAGGCCTTTGTTCTGTTTAGCACCTCAATTTAATATCATGCAGCTTTCAGTAATAAGCTAAATGTACACTCACTGGCCACCTATTCAACTGCTTGTTAACCCAAATATCTAATCAGCCATTGACATGGGAGCAACTCGGTGTATTTAGACGTGTAGACATTAAAACGACCTGATGAAGTTCCTTTGGGATATGGTGGAACCAGAAATTTGCATCATGGATGTGCTGCCAACAAATCTGCAGCAACTACGTGGTTCTGTCATGTTAATATTGACTAAAATCCCTGAGGAATGTTGCCAGCACGTTATTGAATCTATGCCACGAAGAATTACAGTAGTTCTGAAGGCAAAATGGGGACCAACTTGGTACTTGCAAGGTGTACCTAATAAAGCGGCCAGTGAGTGCATGTACACAGTAGATACTGTAAGCCATGAATTGTACGTATATAGGGTAGTTTGGCCCATAAATTATATAGCAGCATAGTAATTACTGATTATTTTCCCCACTGTCCATGTACAATGCAAGGTTAATAGGTGGGCTTCAAGGGAGTGTAATGAAGCAATCAGTAGTAGCAGACATCATTAATGGAGAATGTGACAAAAGCTTTGAACACATATGGCACCAATATCTGCAAACCTGGCGGCTTTTATTTGCAAATCCACCACTCTCTAGGAGTTATTCATGAACTGTTTATTTCTGCAAATGTCAGACAGGCTTACCTGAGGCAAGTGGAATTCTCATTTGTCAATTTCAAGTTTATGCCAGAGGAGGAGGGAGAATGGGTAAGAGAAGAACTGGTTTGCCAAGCTGAGCTTGATGAAGCCCCATTACTTTGTTCCAGTAGTTTGAAGGTTATAACAAATAAGAGTTTAGAGTAGTGCAACCCCTGTTTCTCTCTCCTGTCTTTCATTCAGAGCTGTTTTCATGTCACATTCTATTTGAACCATCTGCGAATAAGCTGCTTGGAATTTTCATTTGTAAGTCGCACCTTTCTTAATTTGCACAACAGTAGAATGCTTTATATGAGGCCGTGAGTCCAGCTGCTGTGGTTTTTCCTATAACTTTTAATTGCTGCCATGTTTGCACATGTGCCATAGTTTTAATCTATGGTGGAAATTTTAAGCATTTTCCATTTTACAATGCTCTTAAATTGCATACTCCATCACCTTTTAATAAACTGATGAGCTCAATGGTATTGCTTATTTTTTGATGTTGTACTAGAGGCTTCAGTTCTTCAGAGTGTCTTTTACTCAGCAGTGTCTGACATGGTTGGTTGTACTCTTTTAAAATGACACTACTTTAGTCCTGCTGAGTCCTGCTGTTGATGCCAGGATAGGCTTTGGTTCCTTGCGACCCTGAAATTGGGTGAAACAGACTTCAAAAATGTTACATGGATAGATATGTATCATAAATTATTTAAAACAAGACAATGCCTAAAGTTAATTGGTCTGAAAGGCAGATGTGAATGTCAGTTTTTAGTCTAGATGGGTTCCATGAATCCAGTAGGTGTATGCATGTATGCTTCATTGCTAAATATTAGGACTTTTCATGAACAAAACCAAGTATATTGATTTTAACTCTAAATATGTTTTTTACTGGAGAACATAGAAGTTCTTCTCATAATTTTAAAACAAGAAGTAAGCTCCCTCTGTCTTGGCTTAAGGTCCTCACCTGTGCCCATATTCTGCTTTTATAGAAAGTTCAACATGATTTATTTTAAATGAGAATGCATTTTACATGTGGATATCTAATTACTTTAATTAAGACCAAATATAAAGTTCCTATATGTGACTGGCAAAGGGCCACCACAATACGAGCTTTACATGCTTTTAGATGATGATTTTAAGCATAAAATGTCCTTTAAAGCAGTATCATTAGTGGAAGTAAATATGGTAACCTAGACCAACCAGTTAACCAAATACATATGTTTTGGTTAGGCAGGATTAACCAGAGCAACTTGTGAAAAACATACACAGATTTCAGAATTTTGGTAATCGATTGTTGGTAATCGAACTCTGGTCCTTGGAGCAGTGAGCAGCAATGTTGACCACTGCACTACACTATACAGTCATGTAAACAGCAATAATAATAGAAGATGTACAATTAATAAAGACTCGTAAAGCATTCAAAATAACAATAGATCTTGTTATACTTTTAGCATCACATTAGTTTTTAAAAATTTTCTTCATTTTTGACTAATTACAGATTCAGAATTTGGCACTTGAGACACTATTTGCAGCAGTAATGATCAATATTAATAATAAATTGTTTCCAACAATATGAATAAATATAAACTTTTCGATTTATATTATGATTTTAGTGTGTCATGGTAATGAAGTGATTACTGCAGCTGCTTCACTTCCCAGGAATTCCCTGTGTGGCATTTTCAAGATCTCCTCAATGTGTGTCTATGTGCCTTCACTACAGATTTGACAGATATACATTTTAGGTTCACTGGCCAATCGGAATTTGCTTGGTGTGTTAGTGTGTGTCCTGCAGTGAATTGTTCCCCTGTCCAGGATTAGCTACTAACTTCCACACATGATTCCAGTCAGTGCCATCAATTGTGTGACAAGTTATGGGATTGCAAATAATTAATAAAATCTGCTTGTGAATAAAATAGCTTTTCTTTTATTTTGCATTCTTACCCCTTGATGGTATGTTCTCACCATTCATTGGCATGTGGCATAATGAATGTGAACAAACATTTCCACACATGGCACTTGTTAGAATGTTGTATAAAGGCTTCAGTGAAGGATGCCTGCCATTTGTCATGCTAGAAATCGTCTTCGGCATGGAGCAAAGTACTTCATTTTTCCATCTTTGTCTTGTGCACTCTAGTTAGCCAGATGCCTCTGTGATTGTTCTCTGTCTCTTCCTGCAGCTTCCGTAATTTTAAGTGGTGATTGTGCCTAAAGGGCTCCAATAAATGTATCACTTGGGCATACTGAGCAGAAGAGGAGCTTGGGGGGAAAAAATATGTTAGATCCTCAATTACAGGTTTGTCTTAGAAAGGTTGGCACCCTCCCATAGTTAAATAGTTGAATTTCCCAGGAGCATGAGTTTTCTTATTCTTGATCTAAAAGAGCGAGTTAGTCAAATACAATCTGTTTAAAAAAAATCAAAGGACCCACCAATTTTACCAATCAATTACTTTGATTGCATGCTGTTGAAAGGCTTCAGTTAGGAACATAAGATAGGAACTTACTTGAAATGAAATTTTAATCATCTTTATGCGTGAGTTATTAAAACCTGATTTTTACTAAAGCTATGACTTGATTTATCTAGAGTTTCATGGTGTCCAGTGGGTTTAATTTTTCAGATCTTTATGGTATCCAGTGATGTAAAAAATTAATACATTTCAGGTATATGACATGTAAGAAAATGTATGTATAGCATAACGTTCAAGTGTTGGCAGTTAAGATTGCTGTCAATGAATGGCATTACTTGTTGGGAGATGATTTAACTTTCCTTTTTCTGTACTGGCATAAGAGCTAGGAGTACAGTATACAGGGGGTCCTCGGGTTATGACACGGTTCCGTTCCTAAAACAGTGATGTAACCTGAATTTTGGTGTAAGTCGAAACACACTCTAGCCTAAGTAACTTACCTATCTTAACACATTTGCAAAATCATAATCTAGAACATAAAAACACAAAATCTAACCCTCAGAAAAAGGAAAAGGACATAAATATACTGTACTGTACTGTATTAACAGAAAAAATGAGTGTAAAAAAAATCCTTACCTTTTATTCCTTCTCATGTCTCAATTTTTTTAAGTTTTTATGGGAGTGAGCGTTGTAAACTCGAAACGTTGTATGTCGAAACGTTGTATCCCGAGGACCCCCTGTATATGGAAGAATTACTCGTTGTTTTAAGTTACCTATGGATAGAGACTATGAATGAGTGCCTTCTATTCAGTAGTCTTAACCTTCCCAGAAGAATAAAATCTTGAACAGTGGCAGTTCTAAATTGTTTGGAGCTACATATGAGCATAACATATTTTGGAGTTTAATTCTTCTGCTTTTTTCCATCTAGGAGTAAAAGATTGGGATAGTTCTGAGCTTTCAAATGTACAGCTGTATCGAAGTGGAAGATGATGAACACTTTGTGTTGTGCAAGGTTTCATTTACCCAGTAGTGTAATATATGAAGAAGTGTTAGTTTTCTGTTGTTTTGTATTCACCATGTGTATAGAGTATTAGCAGTCCAGAGATAGTTTCTCCCATGTTTATATTATTGAATTGTGTAATCTATCAAAATGAGTTAACCATGAGTGTGTTATACTGAAGACTGTGAGCCATGCATATGTTCTGAATTAATTAAGACATTAAAAATGGTGAGTTGTTTGAGTGTGACGTACCGAGTATAGACAGACCTTGGGTTATGAATGAATTCCTGTGAACAATCGTAGCCCAATTTTGTATGCAAGACAGAAGTTACACTGAAAATATTTGTTATTAGAAGAATCTGCAAATATACGTACTGCTTTATTCATTATTTTACAGAAATATATTTTAAACTTACTTTAGTAAATAATTGTGAAGCAAGTTTACTTCACAAAACCTACATAATTTAAACTAACTCACATTAAACTGAACCTTGGATATGTACCTTATGCTAAAATGTCTTATGTTCTTGATAATAATACAGCATCTTATAGAGAGGAAAAGGGCATTATGATGGTACAAAAATTCCCCACTAACTGACAATTGTGAGACATGTGCAGTCTTTGTTGAAAGATCACTCGGAGTGTTGCTTCCCCATCCTGGAAACAGTATGGCTGGAAACTAACATACTTAGGATGCTGGGAAATGAAAACAGTTAAGATTCCAGCTGCCAGTCTAACTGCTTATCTGTGAATGATCTTGCATTGGTGAATGTGTTTCAGGTTACATTCAGTGGCACATGCAAAGGAAAGCCCAATATCATTAAAAATGGTGTCAAAGTAGTACTGTACACTACCGTACTAACTATGCCTTAGCATTAGAGATGACTGCTACATACTTATTATCATTAACAATTGTTCACTTCTTTAGTAAGGCAAAACGGAAGTGCCTAGATGAAATTTAATTGAGATTAAGTGGAAAAGGTTGGGGTTCATGTTCTTGTTTCTGTCTGCAGAATTGCCAAACGTCGAGATGATCATAACCCAAGACATGCCTGAACTTTGTGTTGTCCAGAGTACAAGAAGGGAGTTTAACATATGACCTGTTGATTTATATTTGGGTTTACCATGCATAGAAATGAAGTTGAGTACAAACAGGATTTGTATTTAAACAGGAATCTAAAATACAGTATAGAGGAGTTTGCGTTATTTAAACCTTTGAGTTGGGAAGACTTCTGCTACATATAAATGTGTTTTTGTGGAACAGAAGTAACACAGAGGTTTGAGCTCTTCAGATGTCTGAGTTATTTAAGTGAGTTATATTATCTGGCAACAGTGTTATGTGGATTTAAATAAATTTTATTCCAGCACATGATCAGGGTTTTTTTTTTTTTAATATCAAAATATGGGGTAGGTGTTTTTGCACTGCTTATTGCAGAAATGATTAATTATGCAGAGTTATTTTTCAGCATATATTGGGATTTTTCTGTTTGATTGAGCCAGCCAGTGAAATATAGATGGCATTCTGGGTGGCATTGCCTTGCATAAAATCAAAAAGCAGGTGACCTAATCCAGTTCACGTTTTCTCTGGTTAGAAATACAGCAATTCATGCCACAGGGTTCAGTAAAATGCTAAGCAGGATGGTGTCGGCACAGCTGTGTTAGTGCTTTCAGCTTCTTACTGGATTTTTATCATATTTTTATTGGTAGGTCGAGGGGTTAAAGTGTGTCTGCATCTGTACACTGTTCCTTTATTTGAAAGAAGACTTACTTCTGCGTTTGTTCTAAAGAAACTAGAAAAGAAATATGACAGGATAGTAGTAAATTCCTCTGTGCGCCCTGGTCCAATGCCAAATAGATTTACTGCGACTGGGTCACCAAGTCTGAAAGCAGCCTGGTGTATTTATATCCTGAAAGTCACACCATTGGTAACCTACTCATTGTACAATACATGGATTTATATTTATAAGTGCCATTTGGATGTCTGCGATGGAACTCTGCCAGCAAAGTGAAATAATGACTGCCAGTATATGGTGGAGAAATCCTAAAAAGCTAGATCTGCAAGATTTCATCGTTTCAAGAGGAATTTCAGACTGGAGCAAAGCAAAGCGTAATATCTCCACCATGTGTATATGTCTTGGATGAAGTGATTTCAACATTTATTTAAACTGTTTTCCAAGCATCCAGCAGTAATGGAAGCCTTGTTTCACTTTACAAGTGATTTTCAGGTTATGGGTGAAGTTGTTGCTTTTAAATGCTTAGATCATATCAATTCCTAACTCTGATTGTGCTTTTTCCCTAGGCCATGGGAACAAGCTCAGGCCGAGGACTGGGAAGTATATGGAGGGAAGGGTAAAGCTTTTGATATATTTAGCAGATTGCAATATGTGGGAAATGAAGAAGGGAGGGTTAGCAGGAAAGTTAATATTATTAAAAAAGAAAAAAAAGAAAAAAGCTGAGCCTCTGTGTGCCCCTCATTTACAAAGTACAACTGACCTTTGTGTAATCTTTAATTGCAGTAAATGGATTCTACTTTTTATGTCAGTAAAATTTACTGAGCAGAAATGACAGCAAGGCATCTAATACCTTTGCTTACTTTGACTATTCGAGTTGTGCTCTAAGAAATATCAAAACAACCTTTAGTTTTGCAGTATTAGTAGGATAAACTCTCTAGAAGCAACTTTTTCCTGTTCCACAGTTAGAGTCCTTTCTGGAACAGCAGTGGAACATATGAATTCAACCTAAGTACTGTACATGTTCCACCTCATGCAAAATTGTGCTCTGTTATATGGAGATCTGTGGACCTGTTTAATTACTCATTGCCAGAAGATGAAGTCAGTGACATATTCATGGAAACATATGACAATGGTGGGTATAAAAGGCCATCCTAGAGCTCGCTTCTGTATCCGAGTTTGTTGTTCATTTACTGGTCTCATTTTAGTATTAATTCAGCTTTCACTTGGTTTTGACCTTTTTTTTTCCTTTTTTTTTTCTTTTTTTCTACCAGTTTCAGCTAAATGGTATGCTTACACTCTTTTTGTTAGTTTATGTCTGCCGAGATTTGTGGTGATCATTATTTTTAAATAATCGAGCAGGGTACTGTAAAACTTAAAAACAATTTTTGGGAAAATATATCTATTGCTTGTTAGAGCCACAACTGCTTCTTTTCTTCCTGATTTTGAACCCCATAGGAGCAGCTCATGACCTTGCATTTTTTAAGCAGCCTAAGCAGGTTGTTTATACCCGTTGTAGACTGCCACAGGTGTGCTGCATCAACTATTACTTAAACTTGGCCAAAGTTTAAAATGGGGAAGCAGACAGTTTGTTTCCTCTGATAAGGATAACATTTGTATGCAAGCAAGAGTTGGAGAAAGTCAGCTGGGATACATAGAGCTGGGGAGACATGGAAAAAATGGCTACCAGATTCAAAGGCGTCAGAAAGAGGGAAAAGAGAGTGAGAATGTGTGTGTGTTTTATTATACAGTACTATAATGTATAATACTATCTGACTTTTAAGCCACCCCACTGACCCAGGTATAATGCGTTACAGATACAACAATCATTATGGGGGCAGAGGAGGAAACCGGAACAAAATCTCAAGCTGACAATAAAATTTATGGACATTAAAAAATGCTTTGGTAAAGTAGTGAATCTGAAACACTGTTATGTCAGCATAAAGTGATGTGAACAGAATTAATAAATTATATTTCAATTATATAAAAAAATAAAACTTTTATCAGTACTCGCTATATATTGTCTTCCTACCACATTATAAGGACATGAAGATAGACTGACAATTCCAGATTAGTTCTTTGTTGGGTGGATGCCCGAATGGCCCTGCAATGTTGTCCAACTCTGTGTGATCCTGAAGTAGATTCATCAGGTACAGTATGTTGTCCTATCCATGCTCTGTATTATATATTTTTGTCTTGTACTGCTTTTTCATACATTAAATGAAGATTTTGTAGACTATACACTGTTAATACTTATGTTTTTTGGTAGTCCAGCTGCTCATTAGTTCACACTATGCCTCATAGGTGCAGAGCTGTGGGTTTATTGTCTCTATTTCACTATGTATTTTCCCCACATTTCCTCACACATTCCAAATACATAAAATTTAGCTTCTGTGGAAACTAAGCAGTAATAAGTTTAGAGAATAAATGAATAAATATGTTTTAAAATCTAAATGTTTTCCCATTTAGGGTTATTTCCTCTTATTGTGCCTAGTACTGCCAGGTTATCTTTGGTTTCCCATTATCCTAAATTAAATTATATACAATAATACTTTTAAAGTTTTTGCTAATGTCAACATTCTAAACTTTGTTGTGATGATGCTTGCAAGATTTGCTATGAAGTAAATACTGACGATTATCCTTTAGTTTAATTTGTGAAGATCCCAGAGTGGTTCTTTACATAAAGCATTGTATAGAATTAAAAGAATTGATACCATTTTCCATGAGATGATGGTGCAGTGGCTGGCACTTCTGTCTCAAACCTCCTGGGCCCTGCTCTCCTACTATGGCTTGATGTGTATGTGTGTTCCCAGCAGTGAATTGTTGTCTAATATGTTGTTGGCTGCATCCTTGTGATTCTGCTTAACTTCCATGACCTTTCAATGACAAAATGATCCTTACTTATTATTTATTATGCTGTGTTTTTTTGTTTTCTCTTATTTTGTTTATGAAGCAAAATATAATGACAAAACACACGGCAAACTAGTGAAAATAACATAGCAAGTACTATAATATGTTCCAAAGACATGCCATAAAAATCATTAAACAAGGTGTCTTTTTAAAATTGTCATCTACATTTTCATTTAATTTGCTTACTGATGGTTCATGCAATGAAAATATCACTTACATTTTAGTAACCTTACAAAGCACCTACTGATTGTACAGTGAAAGCTATTATGCATTAAATGAAAATGAAATTTTATGAGGCTCAGCTCAGGGTCACAAAGAGATGGTGCATACCCAGAGCAGCACTTGTTGCAAGGTGAAAAGCAACCCTAGATGGGGTGTCAGTCCATCACAGGACGCACACACACACAATCTTACTTACACTGGCACAGTCAACCATTTGAGATAATTTTCTTATATTGGATTTTATCTTTTTTTCTGTGTCCATATGTTTCTTCCTCTTTGAAGCAAGCCCAGTTCCAGCTCTGTTTAATTTGGGGTTGATCTCTCTTTTGGATTCCATGGCGCCTTATATCTTTTTATCGTTTTGCTGTTCTTGGCAACAGACAAGGCAATAAGTGATAGCAGAGCTAATCACATGTCATCTGTATCCCTATTTCAGAATTGGAGAAGATGCTCCGAAAACAAGTAATGGTTTAAAGAAAATAACAATTATGCCCTCATTTAAGTTATTAAAAGAAGCAGAGGCTTCATGTCCGGGGCTCCAGTCCGCTTACTAGGATGGCCCCGGGTTATTAAGCCCGGCTCCTCTTCTCGTCTGATCCTATTTTTATCACTCTTAATGTCTTTTTATATGCTTTTGGCTAATTGTTCCTTAAATAAATACTTGTGATTTTCAAAATATACAAACAATTTTCAAGAGAGAGTTCTTTTGTAAGCTGAACTGGAGATTTTTAACAGTAATGGCTTTTGCAAATCCCTGGGAGGTTTTGCAGTCTAAACTAAATGTCCATATGGTATTGCTTTAATTATCTCCACATTAATAAGGAAGGAGGAGGGGGCTAAGTGGAATATTGAATAGCTGCTTAGTGTTTTAAAGGAATACAGGACTATTGGTCGTCCACCACCCAGTAAACCTCCATCTTGGCAGACAGACTTGTTTGTGGACAGGTTGTAAAACCTTATGCCATCACCTTTCCAAGGTGATCGTTGTCTTCTTGACTGTGCTTAACTTTTACGGCAACTATTATGATTTAGTTGTCAATACTTGTTACATGTGTTTGCAGTAGATGATCCCATATGTGATTAATGGCATCTATTACCTTTGATTTAGTGATATAGCTACAGGCTGATTTAAAGTCTCTATGGTGATGCTAAAGTAACTGTCCTTTATCTTTTGAGCATTAACTACACCAGCTGAGCTGGGGCACTTGGAGGGCATCACTGTAAGCAAGCAAAGGTGTAAATGTGTCACTTTAAAAAGAAGACAGTGTGATACTGCTCTTCTCTGAAGCTGAAACAACCAGGCTACAAAGGCCTTCCAGCAGTTAAGGTGTCCACATTACTCGGGCATCTGTTTTGTATAACTGTGCTTTTCTCCTTGGTGTATTTAATGCAAATTTGATTTTCAAATATCACTGTGGCTGTTGTATTAAACAGTCATCACTAAAACCACACTTTGTCTCTGTATTTACCAGTATGGAATGTGGAGGCATGTTAAGCCCTGAGCGATACAGCATGCACTTCTTTAGGTGCCATCTGCTTTCTATTCATTCAAGCTCCATCTAGCTAAAAGGTGTTGAAATGAGTGGCACGGTGATTGGTGTTCCTGGTACAGATCCCCAGTGACCTGGGTGTATATTGTGTGTTTGTCATTGGCTATGAGCAGTTTGCACGTTCTCCCTGTGTTTAAGTGGATTTTCTATCAATATTCCAGTTTCATCCCACATGTCAAAAAACAGACATGGAAGATTAACTGGTGACAATAATATCCCAAGGTCTTTTATGCCTTTGTAGCAAAATATTATTGGAGCAGACACAACCTTGTGCTGACCTAATGTGTCATGCATTAACTCATTTGTGGAATATGTCTGAGCACTATAGTCTTATTTTGGTCATTTGTGGACATTAAAGGAAGGATGATCACTGTTGTCTTTATATTTTATGTTTGTATTGATATTTTATTTGTGAGATCTTCACCAAATTGAATTCCATACAACCAAAATTATTATGAAAATAAAGTGAAAAATAATGGAAAGGGTGGGTTGAGAAAACAAATGGGACAAATGTTTGATGAACTGTGACTAACATAATGAGTTTTAATTAACTAAAGCATCTTGCAAACTTGTACTTTATGGAATGATGCTGTACTCGGTAAGTGTTCAGTTTCTTGCACTTCACTCCAGTAGCCAGTGTTTGCAAAATCAGGAAATACCTGTAAAGACATATTATAATGAGATTGTATAACAAACACCTTGAAATGGTCTGCCCTATGGATATGTTCATGCATCCGTATGTCAATTTTCCATCCTGTTTGTGTACTTTGGGGTTGACAGCTAGTGGCAATTAGACACCAAGTAGGAAACCTCCTTGAATGAGATGCCAGTCCACCATAGGACAAACACACACACCTCCATGTTCATACTGTAACAATTTAGAGTTGCCAATTAACATATGTATGTGCTTTACAAGGCCACATTTATTCATTCCCTTCAGCTGACTTGGGTTGTGATCTTAACAGAGTCATTTCATATTGTAGGACTATAAAAACAATTATAATTTACCTGTGAAGACCCTTAGGAGGGAAAGGTGCTATATAAAATGGTGTGTTTACACAGTTTTAAACACTGAATCACTTTGACAATGAGCGAGCCACTGCACCTGCTAGAAGAATTTGTAAACACAAGTAATATGAGGAGCCTTGTGACAATTTTGACTGTAATAAAGTGCTATATAAAATAAAGGTTATTGGTCACTGTATTTAATTTCGTTAATGTTTTCTTGATTTCATGCCAGTTTGTAAGTTCACAACACTATCATTAAAGTCTGATGCCTAATATGCTTTTGTCTTTGTGGGTGTATTCTAAGATAAACTAATATTCTTATTTTCACTTAATGTCAAGTAGCCTTCATCACCACCAGAGGCTTGTTTTGTTCTTGGTATGAACTGTACTCTAGGAATAATTCTGTCATTGGCACACACACACACACACGCTGTGTACCTAAATTTATTTAAAAAGACTAGAAGACTTGTTCTGTATTTTTCATTTTAAGGAATCTGATGAAAGCTGCCCAATATGGAGAACCAAACATCTAGGATTATTTTATTGTATCAGTATTGAATTTACTGCTTAGCTTTACTGTCTTCTTGGAGTAAGGAAGATTGACATGTGACAGAACACGATGATGAGTATGATTTTTGGTGCTACTATACCATGCTTGGGTGGCATGGTTTTGCAGTTGTTAGTGCAGGTTAGGAGGTGCCCCTAACTTAGATTGGTGTGAGATGGTATGTTCCTCCAGATGGACTAGCACTAAAAGGTTTGTACTCTGACCCTGTAATAAGATTAAGTGGGTTTATACATTAGTGAATAAACACATCCACTATCCTGTTATTTATTGTACCATGGTGGCACATTAGTTAGTGCTGCTGTCTCACAGTACCAAAGTCATGGGTTCTGATCTTGACTCAGACATTGCCTATGTGCATTTTTCATGTCTTTTTCCCTGATTACACTGGTATTCTTTCCATATCACAATGAAATGAATGTTAGTACAATGGTCTAAGCTTGCTTTGTATGAGAGGGTGTTTGTGTAAATATGAAGGTGCCATCCATTGTGTTGGCATCACATCCTACCTGTGTAGGCAGCAGGACATATTTACTTTTTTTTTTCTTCCTTAAGTTTTATATAACCAAGAGCTGATTTATATTACATTTGTCTTATATTGCAAAACACTTGGTGAGGCTCACATGATGTGATGTGATGCAATATAAAATAAATATTAAGTGAGTTTTACCATACAGAAATGAAAGTCAAGCACATGGGTACAGAATGAGTTGGACATGTTAGGCTACTTGGAATCTCAGAAAATTTGAGTGTGTAGGTGAGCAAATGAGCCCTGCATTGGGCTGGCACCATGTCCAGAGCTGGTTTCTGTGTTGTGCCTAGTACTTCCAGAACAGGCTGCAGTCTACCAAGCCTGAACTGAATGAGTAATATAAAATGGAAGGATGGATACGTTTTTTAAACACTCACTCAGCAATCTAAAGAAGACTGCTAAAATAGGGTATCAATTACCTGCCCAATTCTACTTGCCTGCTGGTGTGAAACATATAGACAATGGCTTGTTCCCTTGGCCTTGTCTCTGTCACTTGCCTGCTGAGGGCTGCATTTATTCAGCTCCAGAAACACTTGTGTTACTTTTTCCATTAGAAAAACCTGGGGTCACTGGCATGTCGGCCTCTTTTTAGCCAAATCCAGATGGGGTTTTCCTATAAACAAGTGTACCGGGAATATTTATACAATCTATGGCACCTGACGCCATAACACTCATGACATTTTCTTAGTAGCCAATGTTGCCATAAGTCACTTTAGAAGATTAAGTAAATATTTTCAATATAGCCATCCTGTTGTTTATTACAGAATGGCAAAAGCCCTAAATCTTGCCAAATGCTCAGTTAAAAAGTAATTTTATAACAGCTTGTGTAGTGCAATTGGGGAGTGAGCTCGCCTGATCCTTTTATTGTTCAGATGTCTATTTACTTTTAAACAAATCTCATAACACTTGCTTATGAGAAGTGACATAAGGCAGGTTTTAGACACAGGCTTTCACAGGACAGTGACTGATCGCTGAAACAATGCACTGCTGTATTGGGGGCGATGAGGGGACTGGGAGGCTCCTGCTGCTTCGGCTGCTGCTGTAGCTGACACTGGCACCTTACAACATACTGGTTTCCCCTGATGCTTTAGAGTACAAAAGTGTGGTGGCACTCTTAAGGCCACAGAAGACCACAAACAAAATAAAAATATCAGTCTGCTTTTAGTCACTTCTGAAGTAGGAAGGGTTATAGGGAAATCAAACATGCTTAGTGAATGACTTACTTTAATAGCCGACAGGTTGTTTATGTGTGAAGTATGTTCATTTTCCCTGCTTCTTAACAGGATTCCATCTGCCTTGTGAAACTGAACTTAAGAACATCAGGAAAAAAATAAAGGTTTTATTGAAATCGTGGCCTTTATGTACAAATATGGTATAGTTTTGGCATGCTTGAGTCTTTCAAATTAAACTCTTAGGTTTTGAACCTAAGTTAAGCTTGCTCACACTTGACTTTTCTATGCATCATCTTGCTTTTTTCTGCATTTCTCAGCCGCCAGTGTTATTCTTTTACATGTGCTTGAGAATATCAGTTTGAGAGTCATTATGAAAGCCACTGTGTAATATATATATTGATTTAAGGTTTACAGGATCAGTATTGTCATATGTACAGAGTACATACAAATCGGTGCCATTATTAGGAACTAGAGTGATTGATTTACAGCTATGTCATTTGGTGTTCCCTTTTATATATCACAGGTGGCCAGAAAACTGATGTTTGTATTGAAGGACTTGTTTCATTCAGTTGATTGAGAATATCAACTTCTGCATATTATGGAAAGGCACTAAATAATATAAAGATGGATTTTTATGGATTTGGATACCAGGGGCATTGTTTGTTCAAATTAAACCACTTAAATTACATAGCTGCACATGGGTTATTTTATTTTGTTCTGCAGATGAAATAACACATTTTAAACATTCTGAGTACTTCTCTAGGACTGCATCTTTCATTTTAGTCCTTTACTGCAGCTTTTAAACAGACTCCGGATACACTGACCTCTGACTTCACATCGATTTATGCAGACTCTGGCCAGAAAATTACTGTGTTTTAACCAGCCATGTTCCTTTTTTGTGACCAGATTTTTTTATTAAGCAAGGATAAACAAGTCCGTTACCAAGCCAAATGGGTGCAATCAATAAACCTGGTACTTGTATGACCTGTTTCAGTATAGTATGCATTGGTTTCACACTAACTTCAAATATGAAGAGTACAGAAGAAATAGCCAAGCTAGTTTTTAGGAGTGAATGAAAATATCAACTTTATGAAAGGCACTCAGTAGTATAAATAAATGGAAGTGTTCAGGTAAATAAGCATCACATTGTCTGCAGGTAGTGGATATTTTCCACAGGTTACTTCGCAAAGGACCTATCCAGACATGGATATCCCGCTAGTCCATTGCATGACACAAGCACTCTTCATCAAAACAAACCAGATTTCAGGCCCTGCATTGATTCACAGACTGGAACTTATATGAATGTGCAGAACTCCACTGCCCCAGAATTAAGTCAAGATCAAATCGGTGAACTGCACATTTTAGTTTATGCTCCGAGTTTCAACAGTAGTACACTGTCATAAATTCACAATACTTCATGCAGCATAGCCAGAAGTAATTTTTTGTTTTCCTTTCCTCTAATGTCAACTGGCCATAGTTCAACAATTAATTAATTCACAAATAGTGCTGGGCTCCATTTATGTTAATCAGTTTCACACTACTTTTTGTCTTCATGAACTTATTATGAAATTGTAAAGTTTGTATTTGCATTCCACCTGAAAACATCATAGGGCTCTATGCCTGGACTCGGTGACGAAGACTATCCAAAAATAAACTGAATTGAATAACACTCGTCTTTACTATTAGGACAGCATTACAAAGCACACGGGATGTACACTGTTGTCAGACAACTTCAGCATGTTTTCTGTCCATGTTCTCCACAAACAACATAAAGTCTCCTTTGAAAGCTTGGTTCCATCAATGCAGTGTGCTGATCATCCAGTACAGTTCAGTTTTCCTGATTTTAATGCTTTTGATGTGCATATCCCTTTTATCAGTAAGGCTGACATTCTCCACCCATTTTGTCTGTACATCTTTTCAGTACTTTTAAATAAGTGATTTCCCAGGTGGCCCAGTCACCCAGCTCTGTAGTTGTTATCACAATTGAATGTTTGTGTTCTGTCATTTGTATAGCATCTCACATTGATAGTATGTCACAGCACATGCAGACTGTCATGGATTCTCAGTTCCTTCTTTGACTCAGTTCTTCCAGGAATTCACTAGAGTATTTATGGATTTCATGTTGTTTATTTTTTGTGAAGCATTGATTGTTATATGTGTACTTGAATTGTTTACATCTTCATTTTGTTCAGTGTGGACACCACCATGTTATCCATTAGAATAATGTGCATTCCTGAAAAAAATGGGACAGATAGTCTGAGGCATATGATACCACTGTGTCATTGTGTCACTGCTATAGGAGAGGTGGTTATCCATATCTATGAGTCTGACCATTTGAACAAAAAGAAAAGACTCAATTAATAAATTGTAAGAAGAAAAATAAATAATGGGTTAAATATTGACGTTGTTCGATTTTTTTTCAACTTTACGTTGCCTTTTGGCTTTGATGTATTAGTTATGTTTTTTTCTTCTTTCTTTTATCACATCCCTTAAACATGTTTGCATCTGTGCCACTCACTTTCCTTTAATAATGAACATAAAAACAGATAAATGATGAGGGTCACTCTGATTAGACTGTCCACTAAAACTGTCATGCGACTCTCCAGGTTATATACTGGGTTTTCTCCCAATGAACCATAATCATTACCTTCTCCATGGGATGTGCCAAAGTGCACCTTCTAAAGTACTTCTCCTGAACCTGTTTCAGTGGCTGCATTATTCAAAAGCCCAACTGAATTGTCATGGTTCTCAACCATTTAGTCAATCTTTATTTCATAAAGTAGCAATAAACAGCCTTATCATCATCATCATCATAAGGAATTTTACAGAGCTAAGAAGATTACACTAAAGTATCATTTGCAAAATCTGAACTCTTCAAAGCACACATTGCTTCCATTCCCCCATCTTGACTGACTACATTCCAGCACAACTGGTGGCCTAAAAAAAAGTTCAGATGAAAACAGCGGTAGAATGTAATAATCAGCGGACGCACAGGGCATCTGGCCCTGGTCAAGTGTTTCTGAGCCAAATTTCTGAGGCTCGTGTACTTTATGCACTTACCAGGCTATTAATATTAACTCAAAGATGAATTTAGTAAATCTCTTAGAAAAGAAAGAAAAATCTCAGCCACCTTTTTCCAGTCTTTGCCATTTCCCCTTTCTCACTGTAGCATTTGGACACTTACAGCACTCTGAAATACACATCTGAAGTTGGAAGGATATCCACCTCCTCTTCCCTTAGATATATTGTTAATAGGACGCTGGTGCTTTTCATGGATGTGGGGGTCACTACTTCAGGTACCAGAAAGCCTTGCGCACTGGTATTGTATGTGTTAGAGTTCAACATTTCTGGCTCATGGTAACATGTATTTCCCCTGTAATTCCCAAAATTATGGTGCACTGTGATGTCACAGTTCATGGTTAAATCTGCCCTGGTCCCTAACTGAGATACTGACAAATGCATGTTCTTGTGCATTAATGTATGTTTACATATGTATGTGTAAATATATGTATTGTGATGTTTTTGGGGGGACTCTTCCATGCTCTTCTGGCTCGGAACACACCTGAAACAGACCAGCCATCAGAAAAACAAAAATCTTTATTAGCTCGGGGGCTT
>JANRMT010062846.1:3189414-3208691 GCA_026402145.1 Polypterus bichir lapradei | reverse complement strand
GGTTTGGTTTACCGGATATACAATTTAAAGAGATTGTTATTTTCATGGGAATTATTACATATGCATTATTTTCACTTTTACTTTAAAGCTTTTGTAAAAACAATACTGTACTTGTCCTTTATTTCCGTCCCCAGGTGTGGTTAAATCTCTTTCTCGCAGGACATATAACGCTGCTCGCTTTGTGAACACACGGTTGGATCATCTGTTGACTTGTTGCTGCTGCTGGCGAGCTGCATATACGGCTTGTTGCGCTGCGTGTCAATTATGTAAAAGCCTGTACAGCAGCTATCCTTTTGCCACTTCGCGTCTGTGAAGGGGGAGCTTAACGCAAGCTAATGAGTAGCAGTCGGGTCATCTGCTGGCTTGCTGCTGCTGGCGAGCTGCGTCTTCTGCTTGTTGCTTGTCCTTGTTTTAACAGCTGGGAGCACATGAAGCGTTTCTGCCAAAAGCATTCCAACAACTGCTAGGTTAGATGTCCGTGAACTTGTTTTAAATGTTGTCTTACTGCCTAGTCTCGAGTAACATTAAAGTGTCTATCGCGGGACGTCAGATTGTCTTCCGAGGAGATCTGAGAAGATCACGTCTTATCACGTCTTATTTTTTTTTATAATGAGAGATAACTAGCTGTGTAAGCCTGTGCTGTAAGAAAAGCCTGGGCTCCCAGAAACTATTGAAATCGTCAGAAAAAAAATTAAAATGCAGAGTCAGCGGTTTCATTTTGTGGACGTGCTCACCCCCCTTGTCTATCATCGGCTAAGTGAGTTTCTCTCTTGTTTGTCTTTCCTCGACAGCTTCATTTTGGCGACAGAGTCATTTTCTTTCAGCTTCATGCTGTAGCCTCGTACTTCTGTCTTCTTCCAACTTGTTAACTTGGGGCTGCCTTGCTGGCTCTTTGAGCTTCATGCTATAGCCTTGCACTTCCAGGCCGCCTCACACTTACGAGCTGGACAGACTGACACACACACTTCCAAGCATAGACATTTATATGTAAGATTTGCTTCAAATACAGACCTTTTCTCTCTTTAAGATGCATTTCCCTTTAATAATGCAGGAACAGACTTCCATACACCATGTTCCTTTTGTGGACACAGAACGCTGGACCTTCTGTATCACAGCTCTTCAGAAGTTCTTACATGCATTTGGGAGGTTATTGTTTTTTATGTGTACTCACCAGTCTATAAATGCTTGTTAATTTAACATCCATAGACACTAGAGGAAAACCAGACTACTAGGAGAAAACTCATGTAGATAGAGGAAATTTACAAATCCCATACACGTAATAACACGAAACAGGCTGAAATTTAAATGTGGAACTGTACACCATCTTGCAAACCTAAAACTCCATTTTAATGTCACTTTATTTACCATAATTCTAGCCTATAGCATTAAATCCCATTAAAATGAAATACACCATCCCAAGTGGCACTCATGAAAGCCAAGTCTCCGGGCAGAGAGGTTTTTAAATACATTTAAAACTTCCAGACATGAGCCACTGTCAACCTGAAAAAATCTGACCCACTGCTTCACAAGCCTTTTCTAAATAAATAAGCTTCTCCTTTCAGAAAGACACGCTGAGCTGTTCTTCTTTAATAAGCATTCACACAGACCTGGGTCACCAAGTTAATCCTCACCATTCATTAAATACAAGTCAACCGAAAAACTTTATTTTAATCTAAATACATGGAGCTTTGCAGTGACAAGTGGCCCAAATATCTTTCAAGTTTCGGTTGCATTAATAAGCCCATAAACAAGCAGGCAGAGGTGAGTGGCCAGCTGAAAAATTCTGTTTATGAGCAAATATTTCAGGGTCCATGCAATATGTAAGAAATCTGTGTTTATGTTCAATAGCTTGTGTTCTGGGTTTGATCAAGCAGCTGGCAATGTGCACGGCTATAGACTCTAAACAAATGTAATCTAAAAGATTTTTCCATGCAGAGTTCACCTGGAATGTTCCACTGGAAAGAGCCGATATTGCTCCAGTGTTTAATAAAGATTTCTTCACTTGGACATTTCTCATGATAAATACTTCATTATCTTCTCCTTTTGGTCATGACACAGCACAAAAAGGTATCGGCATGTGTTTCAAATGGGGAAAAAAAGAAAATCCACACTTCATAAATTTGAGTGAATTTTGGAAAACCTGAACTTGTTTAAAATTTTTTTTTCACAAAAGTTGTATAACCATGTTCTTGAATATTTATTAGCACTTTATTTTAAATATTTGCACTTGTAAACCAGGTGGCCAGTACAGCACTTTACAGCTCATTGGTTTAATCGTCAGCACCAGATGGGATTGTTACAGTACCACTGGGTGGAGGGCAGTCTACTATGATAGCCCACCACCCCCACTTCAGTGACTTTGAAAATCTGGTTTTACAAGATATTTAATCGATTTGTATCCCGCCAATCCATCCTCTGCTGGAAAGGCTATGTTGTCATAATAGGTGAATCACTTGTATAAAATAATACATTTTTGTAAAGCCATTTCTAAGCTATGGTATCATGTGAATGAAATGTGTTATTATATAATGCCTGTCTAAGTTTATCAGCTGTAGTCGTCAGTCGTCAGACTATCAGAGTCAGAAAGAGTATAGCATATATTCCATCTGCTTTCAGACCCTGCTTATTCCAGTTTAGATATAAAAGAAGAACCAACCCCATATGGCATGCTAGTCCATCAAAGAGCTTAGTCACACACCAATTTCTTGACACGACACCTAGGTTTAGTAATCAGCCTAACCTTCCTATTTTTTGTATTTTGCTGATAAACCAAAACACTGGGAAAGCCTGCAAATTCCAACTATGCAGTTGAAAAAGGGTGTATACACCTAAAAACAATATAATATTCTCATACCTTCCTAGTCCACTTCAGTGTTGCTACAGCCAAATCCCCTATAATTGAGCTCAGGAGAGAAATTAACCATGAATGGACCACTAGCTCATTTCAGGGACCATACAATATGTGTACGTGCAGCTGATAAAACCTTTAAAATACGAATGTAATTAATAAGGCATATGTTGTACCAATGTGGTAAGTCTATCAGATTCATCAGCATAATAGCAGTTTGGTCCCCTGGCCTTAACTCATCAGCCCATGGACTCAACAAGGTGCTACACCTGGATGTTGTTACATGTCAGCTCCAGTTGATGGTGGGTCTCTACTTTGAATAACTATCAACTTGTCATCCTACAGGTGCTCTGAGTGATCGAGATGTAAGTTGAATTCAAGGTTATGTTCCTTGAACCATTTTGTGGCTTTCATAGGATTGTAGTATGGAGCATTATCCCTCAGAATATAATTACCATGATATCATGAAGTGACATCTCTTTCTGCCAGCAATGTTAACATATCTAGTTGGTATTCAAATGTTACTGTCGTTATAATAAGGGAGCCAAATGATTCAGCTCCTTCAGGCTTTCCTCTTTACTCCATGTCCTTAGTACTGGCTCTTCTCAGGTATTCTCTAAGGCTATAATGGCCGCCAAAATTACACTTAGTATTAGGATTCACAAAGCTTCATATAGTTTTAGTATAATCTTTGTTGCATATCATACAGTGAGTCTGCTATATAACCCAACCCAACAGCTTTCTTAATCACTTGTGGGCAATAATAAGTCCCTTAAGGATGTGAATGCAAGACAATTCACTGTTTGCAAATCTTTATCACAAGACCAACTTTATAGTTCCAGGCAACTACTTTATAATAACTAAAATTTTATTCACTATGTATGGCACTTTATATATTTTTTTTTTCATATTTTCTACTGTTTGTTTCCCGGTGGTTCTGCATGCATAGTAGTGAAACAGGACAAACTTTAAAAATCAATAAAAAAAAAAAGCTTTTATATCCGAGGGTCTCTTGATATACAGTATTTTTGGTTTTGCTATCAGGGGCAAGAATGTAGCTGTTATCTCTTTGCCAAAAATGTAAAAAGTTGGCAAGGTATCTCTGGTCAAGCGGAAGGACCTGTAGGTGTGCTCCAACATCAAACGTTGCTGCTGTGTCTGATCATGTTCAGCTCTGACAGGAGAGCGCCCCCCGCGTGGGGAGAAGAGCATGCGACTGTGATATCTCTGCCAATGAGCAGGTACCCTATAAAACACACGTAGCTCTGATCTCTTTCTCAAAAACATTAAACGTTACTCTTTAACAATCTGTAGATGATGATGTCTGCTGAACAAACAGGTATTGCTAGCTAAGCAGAGGCAAGGTATGCTCCAACACGTGGCAAGAGGTAGAGCGACTTGAACGACGGCCGGCGTGCGAGTGAGGATGGCCCCCCCTCCTCCCTATTCCTGAAGTCCCACCTTCCTCTCCCCTCAGCCCACAGCCTGTCTCTCGGATTCATGCGAATAAATCTGTGCCACAACCAAACTATGATACTTAGTGAGATGAGAGGAGTTGCAAAATCGACCGGAATGTTCAAGCAAATTATAGGGAAAAAAACCCTGATCTAAGTCCGTTAACTAGTTCTTTTATGAAAAGTGGACAAACAGACAGATGTTGGATTTATATATAATAGAGAGAGACATATTGAGAAAAAATTGAAATTCTGGTTTTGGTACTCCTAGAACTTGTTTTTAGCAGTTCAGAAAGATGTGTGTCTGTAGGAAAAAAAAAACTTTGTGGACACTGCAACTTAAGAATGAATGGACTGATTCTTGTGAAATTTTGTTGGCAACTTGTACTCTTTAGTCTTAAGAGCTGATTAGGATTGAGTGAATTCCAACTATTTAGATTTGAGCTTTTAAAGGACAAAGTACTTAAAGAACAGCAAAAAGCCAAACCACTGCTCTGAAGTTCACAACAATTGTCATACGCATTTAGAACTCTGAAGGAAAGAATTTAGAGTTCTGTCCTAAAATGGAGCTATAAGCTGTTAAAATTCTAAATTTTCAAATGTAATAGTCACAGGGGCTTAATACTAATTAGAAAGATTAGATTGATTAGAATTCATGCCTTTAGTACATTATGTTTGTCCCCCCTGATATTCCATTTCCCCCCCATTTTCCAAAATATCCTCCCAGGATACTCTCTAGCCTCTGTGACCTTGAACTGGATTAAATAGGTTAAAAATGATAACAGATATTTAAATTCATGATAGGCACATTCGCATAGACCCCTACTACACACACACACACTTTTCACACACTTTTTTGTTGTGCCATTTTTTCTGGCTGAATGAAAGGAATCTCCAAGTATTATGTTTGTGTTCATTAAAGCACACCCTAGGGTATTTAAAGGGGCAGAGAAGTATGGTTGTCTTTGTCATAAACAGAATAAGGTCTGATACACATTTACACAAAGAGCCTTTTATTGAAATTAAAATGCAGTAGTAAAGTCCCACTGCTTATAGAAAAATGCTTTTTCTTTGTATTGCTTTAGCACCAGGTTGTCGTGGGTCTTTTTTTAAATATACACAATTTGGAAGGACAGTGCATATGTGCCACCAACATTTATAACCACAGTTTGCTTATATTATGTTTTGTGTAGCTATCAGCTCTCCTAGCTAATAAAAGTTATGTTTCTGTCAACAAAAATCAGAACCCATGAAAAAACTCAGTTTTAATTTTATCACATCAGTCACAGCAATTCTTTTCTAACAGAAAGGATCTAATCAGTTAGATGTCCTGTAATTGTGCCTTTGTCAACATATATGCCAGCAAGCTCTTACTCTGTGAAAGATTACTGAGACACAGATTGAGACAGAGAATGAGGAGCATAACACCTCCAGCTAAGAAAGCATTTTTTATACATTTTTTATGCATTACTGTGCAGTGGTCAGTGAACCTGTCAGTAACACTACTGATTGATTTTGGTGTAAAACTTTACACTTTGTGGTTAGTGGTATACATCTGTGTCCTTTTTTGTTGTCTTTTGACATGAGTAACTCATCATCTGAAGTGCCCTATTCACATAGCCAATATAATTTTAGTGACTGTGTAGGCCATTCTTGTAGTTTTGTAGAGCTGTTACCTGAGACAGAATTGTTAACATAGATTAAAGATAGTGTGTTATAATATTGACATTATAGCAGAGAAATAAATATGAAGAAATGTAATTACAATTTTGGCTCTTCCCAAAGAGCTCGTTCGAAGACAGAGGCATGTGCGGAGTTTGACTAGGGTGATACCTGTGCCAAGCCATCATTCGGATGTCCTAAAGTGAGCCAGGAAGGCCAAACGCCAAATGTGGAGCATAAGGTCAACAGTTCACTTGACCTCGAGTTTCAGTATGAGTACACAGGGTAATAACGGAGCATCACAATATTTTTGGCTTTCTGTATTTTAAGCAGGACATACATATTAGAAAATGTACTATTGGGATAACTGGCTTGTAGCAGCTAAAACATTTTGATAGCTTTGTAGTTTTCTAAACCTATAATCCCTTTGTAATTTTCAATAGCAGTTCGCTGTGTCAACCCACTCTTGGTGCTTCTGCACTGTGTAATGGTTTCCAGTGTCAACAGGCCTCCGGTGCCCCAAAGAGCAGATAGTGAGTATTACCTTGGTACCCTATTACAGTAATACTGTGTATCCACTCTCAGGGTCATAAATGACTCATGCCTAACTTTGTAGCAAAAACTTTAACCCCTAAAGAAACCCTATTATCAAAATAATCATTTGCAAATTCTTATTCTACTATAAACGAACTTGAAAGTTGATGGTCACTTTGTTAAATAATGAGCCATGATGTCTGCATCTTCCAGTTGCTGTGGCTAACAATGGTTGCTGCTGCCAGCAACAAAACTCCACAACGTGATGGTGTCTGTGAACAAAATTTATAACTAAAATGGCAGGTAATGAAACTCTAATAGATAATGATAAAAATTATTCAAGGGTTCAGATTCAGAAAATAGACAAAAGTAAAATGTAAGTGCAAGAATGAGAGTAGCACGCTGGACCACAACAGATACCACAGTAGTGCGTCAATAGCGAATGCAAGTGTCCTTACGATGGTGTATCTTTATTACTTTCTTATTTTGTTATTCTTTATATCTGAAGAAAGTAACATAATACACAATGAAGCAGATAAAATTTCCAGAACTTATGCAATAAATAACCTTAAAGTCAATCTATATAGAACACAAGAGAAATGAAAAGAAAAAGGAAAACAAAATCTAACAAAAGATGAATCCTTTATTTTTTTTCAAAATTTCAAGACAGATTTTCAGCGAATTTTTTTTTTTAATTCATCTAACATTTAGTCAACTAGTTTTGACTGTAGCTCAAATAATTTGTTTGTTTATTGATTTATATTTTCAATGTTTATTTTTCAACAGTTTGTCTTCACTTTCCCCAACGCTCAAACCCTTGATCTCTTAGAGTGGAGACCCAGGGGTCTGTCAGGGTCCTCCCAACAAAACGGTGATGAATGGCGTTACCAAAAAAGAGAGCAACAGCCAAGACGAGAACTCGGTTCAGTGCAGCAGTGTTGGGAGTGTCTCCAAGTGTGACTTTGTGGCAGATGAAATGCAGGAGCTCACTTTGCAGGTGAACCAGCAGTTGCCACCACTAACAGAGAGGAAGAATGGTGAGTGTGTCATCCCCTACGGGGGTCCTTTCACTTCGTCTTTCTTTAATATCAGTTTGTCTTCTCTTAATGTAAACTATAGTTATGTAGGAAATGGTGGAAACTGGCTGAATGTTCTTCTTGCTGCTTGATGGATTAGCATAGTGGGTCTAACAGGTCTGTGTGGAGGGTGCAATGTTATAGAATGGATTAAATGTCCATTTTATATTATGTAGACAGAAAGCACAGAGCTAGTGAAAAATTCAAGAAAGTCTCAATGGTGGTCCAGGCCTATATTTGTTAAGTTCATTCCTTTTAGAGCTGGTACAGTAGCAATCTCTACTAGCCCACCATGATTCACCAAGTCAAAAGTACAAGCATCCATTAAAAAAATACAATGACTGTAAGGATCTTTAGCAGGTTCAGTGTATTTTGCACTATTTTGATGTGTACACATTGTATTTCTTTAAAAATTTGTTTTTTAAATATTGCAATCCTTGTTTTGTCATTGATTTGGGGACATCAAGCTTATTGTAGCTCAACTAGGATAGTTTTTCAATTTTTTGATTTAATGCTCTGATTTGACTTGTTTTTTAGCTTGCTGTACTGGGACTTTGGTTGCATTGGATTACCTTATTGTTTA
The DNA here is from genome assembly GCA_026402145.1 of Polypterus bichir lapradei. Classification (NCBI taxonomy): domain Eukaryota; kingdom Metazoa; phylum Chordata; class Cladistia; order Polypteriformes; family Polypteridae; genus Polypterus; species Polypterus bichir. Next base: position 3,200,534 of record JANRMT010062846.1, on the reverse strand, counting down.
GGGCAAATCCTTTTCCCTTTATGCTCCACAGTGCTTCATTGTTAGTAAAGAATATGTTTTGTGATATTAAACTTTTTTATTTTATATACATAAAAAGTACAGTTCAACACAAAGCACAAGAACTCACCACTCCCTAGTATTTTCAAAATGACCCACCAGGAACTGTGGAAGATGCTCTAGATTCATAGGATGGAGGACAGTTCTTGGTGGTGGTTGGCAGGTGTCCCTGCTTCTTGGGGAATCACCCACAAAACACACAGAACATGTCACAGGTATAGAAAACACAGCAGATAATTAACAAAAGTAACATCAACATAAATAAATGGCCCAACAAAGAGCAAAAATGGCATAAAACAAGACTTTGAACCCCTAGCTAGGTGAAGAACCCTGGCTGAGATATAACAAAGCTGTGTTTGTTTTATATACAAGGATGGTTAGTTCTTGCAAGTTGCCACTACAAATGTGACAACTGTTGATACAGTAGATCGGAGCTGGGAGTTATGTCACAGATTTTTGTCTGTGGTTTACCTAACAAATAATGGAAAAACTCTCTCCATAAAAATGAATAGGAATTAATAAAAAAAATATAAGAAATGTTTTGTCTTTAAAAGTAATTGGTTCCCTTCTACGAACTGAAGACTCAAATGTATTATTTGTTTCTTTAACAAAAGTTTCATCGTTTGATTTGCCTTTGCTAGACTGTGCTTTCTAAGCCATCCAAGAAACAAACAACTAGCAATGCATTATTTTCATTTTGGAATGAAGTTCTTTTCAGTCATAGTGATTGTCTGATGGTATTGTTTCTTTGTGCTCTTTATTTTAATTGAACTTGCAATATAAGAACACTTTTGTTTGACTTCAGGTTTTATTGGGTTGTTTTATGCTTATAGTCAGTTGCACAGGCAGATGGGATTTTATAGGGGAGCAGAGCAGCAGTCTGAATCATATGGTGGAGGTTGTACAGTACCTGCCACCCCAAATGCAAGTTGATTACAAGACTAAATGAAAACCTGGTTAATGACCATTTTGTACACCAGTTGGGACTAGCTTGTCTGCTGATCTGGGATTTCCATTTCAGACCTGTACTAGACTATTCATCATACAATCTTCAATATACCTACACAGAATAAGAAACCGTTACAAGTAGCTCTTAACAATACTTTTGTAAGAGTTTGAATTTCTCACAATTACTACTAAAATAAAGTTAAGGACCAGTTATAAAATGGCACAATCCTATGTCTGAAGGCTAATGTTCACTTCGGGTTAAGGGGCCTGGTGCCAAAATGTGTAGCAGGTAAATAGGTAAGTATGCAATGCACTGTTCTGCCAAGCAGCTGCGTGAGCCAGAAAAATGCACAAGCCTGTATTAAAACCAGCTGATGATTAATCCACACTGGAATATTATTTAGTTACAATCCTGGGCTTCATCGTCCGATCAGAGCCGCCTTAGCACACTATGAGTCTCAACTCAAGGAATGCAAGGACTTGTGTGATCTAAACATTCCTTTAGAGCCAGGCAGCTTACACAAAAATGAAATATTACACTCACTGCTTTCTTAGTGGAAGACAAAGCAAGTGTGCCTTCTGCGCCCCCCCCCCCCCCTTCCATGATGTAATATGCTGTTTTTAAGACTCTAATTGAGAGAGAACATAGGTCAGCAGCTGGCATCTCCCCAGGTTTATCCATTCATGCCTTTTAATCCCACTGGTTTTCAGGTGAATTATTTCTTGCTTAGATATTGTAATGTATTTTGTGTTATGCAGCACTGCACAGGTTTGTAGGAACAGTGCTGAACAAGGGAACTGATTACTTTGTGGTAAAATAATCACCAGAGTATATGGAGCTTATTCTTGTAGAATTCCTTCCATTATGTCACACACACATTGCCACAGTTCCACACACACATATAACCATACAGATGTGCACATATAACTACAGCCCCAACAATGAGTGGCATCATAGCAATAAAGAAACGTTGATTAAAAAAAAATGTTAAAAAATGAAACAATAAAAACTAAACCTCAGAAAATGGAAAAAGAAACAACTTCTTTTCATTTGTGGCAGCTGACGACATGATATGATTATGTAGTGTAGCTCAAATTCCTCTAATTAACAGTGACTGTTATACTTAAACATTTTACTATAGTGAGCTAATGATGTGAAGGATGTACAATAGCACACCAGTAGTTGTCATCATGCTCAGCTAATGAAAGGCCAGGCTAGTTAACAATAACTTCTTGTTCCTTACACCATCTTAATATGCTTAATATTTTACTGTAGGCATATTGTGGTACATGAGCTGAAGTTCTGAAAAACTTGCCATACCCTTCCCAATAGGTGTGCTGATATGCTCAATTAATAACAGGCCAGCATCATCCCTGAATACACATTTAATTACTTGTTACTTATCTTTATGTACTTCAGAGATCTTACAATGAACATACTGTGCAGTATATAAAGTTCTTTTCTGAAGGGCAAGAACAACACCTAGGTAGGGTGCTAGTCAATCACAGGGTGAACACACACACTCACACACATGCGCGCACGCATGAATGCACTTACACACACACGCACACAAGGGCCAGCTTAACTTCACCAGTTCATTTAACCTGCATGTCTTTGGATTGTGGAAGGAAACTGAAGCACCCAGAGGAAACCCACAATGACATGGGGAGAACATAAAACTCCTACCGCTCCTCTAGTTCTAGTGATTTGTATATGCATATTAAAAATCATAGTATTTGACTGGTCTAAAGCTAATACCTCATAAAGGTCATCATTTGCTCACCATATAGATAGTAGACCCGAACACCTCAAAACTGCTTGGCTCAGCACCCTTAACTCTAAATTTACTTGAGGAGGAAACTGGTTTACTGCTCTTTAAACATAACTATTTGACATGGTGAGCTGCAATCCTTTAAAAAAAAAAAACTCCATTCTTCTCCTCAGTGATCATTAAAATGTATTATCATTTGTAACAAATACAGTTGAGTTCATTCAGGTAGTCTTTTCATTTACCACTCAAGGCATTGTAATATAAATACATGTGTAATTATCAAAAAGTTCACCACAGTGTCCTTAAGTGATTGTGATTGGTTAGGCATTTTTAAAGTGTGCCTTGTAAGGCAGAGAGGTAATTGAAGCGGCAGAAGTCGTTCCTTCATTAGAAGTATTTAAATTGAGGGACAAACAGATGAGGAGCAATTTGAAAGATGCATCACCGCACCCCATATAGTTAGATCGGTGTAGTACACATGTGCAATAAACAGGCCATTTATTTGTGAAATGTTTGATGCCAGGCAGATATAAAACTGATAATTCTGTAGAGAAATGATATGTGTCCAATCAAACAGTAGTAGCTCAAAAAAAATCCTTGCTTCATCCAGAAGGCAAATCCTCCTGTGCAGTCATTAATTTAGAATGGCCACACTATTTCTGTAATGATGTCATTGCTATATTTTGTGCTAAGATTTAGAAATAAATTCTAAGGAAAGTCCAAACTTTAACACCACTGGACCACCCCACCTCCCCCTGGGTGAGGACAGGGTCTTGATTTACAGTTCAGCAATTCTAGTTTAGACAAAAACAGGCAACAGTCTGTGCGCAGATCGCCAGAACTGGTTGCTTTGACAGCAGGCAGAAGTGCTGAATTTCCGAGTTAATTTAAGCAAAGATTTCAATTTTTTAAACAAAATAATTTCTGATCCTGATGACACTGCAGATAAACATTGTATGCGGAGGCGTGGCAGAGAAACATTATTAATAATAAGAATCATAACATGTTCAATTAGTCATAAAGCGTGCCGAAGACATGAATTATAACGGCCTCTGGAAGAAGCAAAAAGAGCTCAAACTCATTCTTTTGTCTCCAGACAGAAACATTTCATTTTTTATTATTATAAATATGTACTTTCTGAAAAGTCTTAACTTTTTTTGCCAATTTTCCTTCTTTCAAATCTCTGCTGACTGCAGCAACATGGGAGCTAATAGACAGGTTGCCATAAATATTTATATATATTTAATGTTTGTTTAAAGTCTTTCTCAATGCAAGTTTAAAAGTAAAGGGGTGGAGAGGGTTACAAGAGGTCAATGATGGGGCATGAGTAGTGAGCTGATGTCCTGATCCTCTGCCTCAAATGAAAATTCTTTAAGGCAGAACTTTTCATTGCCTATACGGTAAGTCCATTCTATTGGCTTGTCAAGGTGGATCTCAGTATCTGCTTTTAATGGTCTTGTGTGGCACACTTGGATTGATTTTTAAGAAACAAATTTTATTTTCTTCAGTCTGTGTGAACCCAAGATACTTTTTTAGATAGTCTAATCATGTGAGTCTTGGTAGATTAACTGACTCTGTAAAGCCATCTAGTTAGAAAGTAGGGAAGACTGAATCTGTTCATCCTTCATTTTATATACTGTTTTTCAAACTGTCAAAAGCATTTTTGACTTACATTAAAGTGTTTACATAAATCTTCAGTACATTCATCAGTAGATTAAGTTACTTGTTCAGGTCTATAGATTGAAACAGAAATAAAAATGAAGCCTTTATTTTTATGATTTCACATAGTACTTTTTACGGTCAGCGAGCTTTTTCACATTGTTTACAAATGTATCATCACCCACACTTAAATGACTGAAAATGCATACAAGGTAGACGTTTACCTACACTGGGCATGCACGCACCACCAGAAACACAAAAATCAAATGTCCTTCTTGAAGAGATGGTTATGCCGGTGGCCACAGAATTTATCACAAAACTGTAGTGCAGGTTGAGTAATTTGTCTTTTGCACTTGAATGCATCTTTCCAATTGTACTAAATGCAATTTAGATGCATACAGGGAAGCAACACAAAAAGCACCATGAAGATCAACAGGACCCTAGTCATGTAATAAGCACAAAAAGATCACAGCGTAATTAAAAAGTCTCCATTTTCAGGGATTAAATACATCAGGATATTTGTGGACAAAAGGTGAAAATAGAGATAATGTCTGTGTTTTTAAAGGAAAACATAGTGTGGGTGTGGCGTAAGTGACAGTCAAAGGGGGACTTAGACAGGGAGTAATGCACACTGAAATCTGTGCACATTGTAGTATTATGTTGAAACTTCTGACAGCACCAGCCTTACATGTTCTTTACTGGTACAATACAATTGTTTCTATTATTCTGTAATCGAGCATGAGCAGTTATGTAAATCCTGCAAGGTCCCACTAGGAGACAATAGTGAAGAGTAAATCTCTTTACTTCTGGTTTTTATAGTGTCTTTGAAATAAACATTCTTAGGTGTTTTATAGGTAAAGTACAGTTGATTCATATCTCTACAGTATGAGCATTGACAGGTTAAGTGTCTCAATAAAGGTTACAGAATTAGACATTATTGAAAATATGACTGGGTCAGTTGTGATTTTGTATAGTTCCTTTCATATTAAATACAGACCAATAGAATTTTATGTATAATTTACTGTTATTTGCAAATCTCCATAATATGCAAGTATAGTGAACGATTTGCTCAGGTTCTTGGGTAGTGAGACAGCAGTCAAGATTCCATCCCATCGCAAGGTCCTTCATTATATAGAACAACTGTGTGCACAATTTGACTATTTGTACTTTACTCTGGGTGAGTCAATGTTGAAATAGAACTTGTCAGGGAATATGTTGCCTTTCTTATTGAATTTCATTCAAAGGTTTTTTTCATATACAATATGTATTTTCCATATTTCTACACTGCTCATCCAAGCAAGTTAAGTGATAAACTCAGGATTAGTTAGCCTGGTACACACTTTTGCAGTATGAGTACTGGCAGGCTAAGTTAAAAAAAAAGTTTCACACTTTAAGGCAGTAGGGAAAACTGATTCTGTACATTTTTTATTTCGATATGCAGTAGTGTTTTTGATGGTCAAAACCATGTCTAGGCCCTTCAATATAGCACAAATATTTTGTCATTTATACATGGTGAGCATAGACAGGTCCTGTCTGAGGCAATACTGAAAATTTTATCACTAGATTTCTGATTTTATATTGCAGCTTTCATAGTGAAGAACATCTGAAGGGCCTTAACAGGTTTAGAAGAGGTGTTTTAATATTTTCCCAATGTAAGCATGAGACTGTAAAGTAGCTTACTGCATTGGAATCCAAACTGAAATTTGAATGAGAAAATTTGTGTTTTTTTTAAACAGCATCTTCCATGGTTAAAGTTAAATTTCAAGTTAATTGTCATGTGTAAATAGTAAAGTGAAACTAAATAGCATTTGAAGGATCTTTACAAGCAGTGTACAGTTTACACATTAGTATAATGTGACCACTAACAGGTTACTTGTTCAGTTACAAGTGATTGGTGCATTACAATTTAATGCCTTACCCACTAGGGGGTGACTTCAATTACACATTACACAAATAGGACATGCTGCCTTTTTCTGTAAGGGCTGCTACTTGTCTGATTCCTCCAAGTTAATTATTCTATTTTCAGTTTTTATCCCATCCAGTCCAGCCAAATTGTGCTGCTCAATGCATAATACTCCTCTATGTTAAGTCTGCACTTCTACCTCATTATACAGAAAGATTTAACACAAAGTGATACATACTTTAGTTGTTGTATAATGAAAAAATATTAATTGTGAAGTAAAGTCATTGTACCCTATTGGCAGAGAGACTGGACTAGAAACCTCTGGGCTGCAGATTCAGATTCTAAAATTCTTTTTCATGTCATCAGAATCATTTCTTGTGTAGATGGTGGCCAAAAAGTGTAAATCCTACTTAATGGCATAATGGCATTGAGGCACCTTGTATGTGCAGTGGATGTGAATTTTCCGGCATCTGGAATGATGCTGCAGTGTCTTTCCATTAGAACGTCAAACAGTACATGGCTTGTCATGGCTTTTCTCTTTATAAATGCTCAACTTGGCATCTAGGAAGACTGTGGTGTAGGAAGAGTCTTGGTGCCATACTTGTACTGTCTGATATACCTCAGCTGAGGATGTTAAACAATTGTGCAGTGTGGAATAATGGTAATGATTAAGGATCATAAACAACAGGACATATTGCCATTATCTTCTAAAGACTTGGTGATCTTGAGACCATGACTGGAAAATGCATGGCACATTGGTATATATCACTATTGTTGGAACAAAGGACTTTGGCCTGTAGATTTCATGTTGTTCCTTGAAGAACATGGTGAAGAATGATTCATCTTATTATGTCTCACATTTCTTGTACTTACTAGTCTATGGCCTTTATCCTTTGCATTTTTGTCCTCTGCACCATAACTATAGGTACCCTACTTGGTACTCGCCTTCTGGGAAGGCATCTGCTTGAGTCATAGAGAAATTGTTGAAGTCTGTGGATTTTCTCATGCTAATCTGTTCATCCTCATACCTTCAGCTAATGCATGTCTCAGTGAAAGCTTTTTCTGTTGACCGTAGGCTCGCCATTGTGCCCTTCCCTCCGAGTTTCAAACTGAAGTCACTTTAGACACAGTTCATGGTCACAAATTACAGGATAAGCTGCCTTCTGTGCCCGTGGAGCTGCAACCATATTAGTCCAGCGATTTAAATGTCTTCCAGAGTTGCAAAGGTCTTATCTTGTAGCCATGCTGTCCAGAATCGCAAACATCCACTTTATGTAGTGTCCTGAGCATAATGAGAGGTGAATGTCTTCATCAACTTAGCATGAACATGTGCGTGTATGGAAAAACCAGTTCCAAAATCGTTGTCTCCCTACTTGAACCAGTGTGCACATATTATAGGCACATCTTCTTTCAAATCAAATGTTTTGAAGTGTTGTTGACCATTAATATACAACAGGGATTGCGTCATCTTTTGTAACTCTTACTAGGTTTTACATCAGCTATCTGGAAACCACTCCACCAGAATTTCTCAGAGGCCTTCTCCACTTTCTTTTAGGCTGGCAAGGCTTAAGCTAAGCTATAAACTGTGTGGCACGAGAGCTTGGTTGGCACCGACCTGACACAGACTGACACCGGAGGCACAGGTGAAAATCAACAAAACTATTTATTTGTTCTTCATCTGTGGGCTACGCCTTCCTCGTACCTACAGACACAACACAGTCCCCAAAAAGACACACAACAGAAAACCCAAAAACACCGCAAAAATCACTCCTCTTCCTCCACTCCTCCCAGGCAGCTTTGTCCTCCTCCTCCCGACTCTGGCGCTCTGAGTAGTGGCCGCAGGTTCCCTTTATAGCCCACCTGGAAGAGCTTCAGGTGGCAATTATCCTAAATTAGGCTGCACGTCCGGAAGCCTTGCAGCTCCCCCTGGCAGTGGCCACAGAGCCCAACAGGAATGAGTTCCGGTGTTTCAGGATAGTGCCCCCGATGCAACCCAGGGGGGCTGTCACCAAGTGTTCCAGGGGACATGGTGTGGATCCCATGGCTGTTTCCCCTGGATCTTGTGTCAAAGGGGCTTCCTGGCTGGGCCTGGGTCTCGGCCGCCTGCCACAACTGATTCAAAAGATTATTGTGACCTATGGTACCATCTCTATTTCAATCACCTGTCCTCTTTTTAATATTAAAGCAGACACCTGCAAATAAAAGAGACCTGCTAAAAATTTATATTTTGCTGAAATAAAAAGTAAAACTGGAGCTTAATGGAGGAATACATAAAGTGGATAGGACAGTGGTGTGGTGACAGAACTGCTTTGAGTCCCAGTCTCAGAAAGGCAGAAATACGTATGTGTGCTATGTGCAAACTGTCATCCTGCACAATGCCTATTAATATATATAATGACAGTGGCGACACAAAAAAGATGAGCTACTGGGTACTGGTGACAGAGGAGCCTGAAGAAAACAGTTAAATGTAGTGGGGCACATGCCAAAGGTCTCCTGAGGTTCTTTAAAGTAAATTCCATGCTGGATAAGTGTTGGATGAGGTCACAAGATTAGATCCATCTGTTCCTAATTTTGCTTTATCTTGAAGAATCTTGAATGTTACAAGTTCCCTTGCGGACATTCTTCCTTGTAATGGGCATAGCTGGCACCGTCCCGAGTTTCAGGAACGTTTGCACTAAGTGAGGCCCCCAATTAAAAATAAACACTGGCATGGAGTTGATAAATACTGTGGTTTTTGGGCATATTTTTAGCAAAAAAAAAAATCTGTGAGACAAAAGTAGAAATAGAACCTGAAGTGCAAGGTTTACTCTGAAGTGTATCCAGCGTTCTAATAAAGGGACAGTCAAAGTTCTAGACTTCATTCTGGTATTCTTGTTACTTTGCTCCTGCATGTTGTGCTTATACCGAGGAGACTGAGAATTCACCTGTGTCATTCATCTCATTGCTTTTGTGTTACCTGGACAGAGCAATAAATGGGGTCAAAATAGGCATCATGTTTACATTATGAAATATTGGAATGTTTATTTATACCTGTGCATGCACGACTAATGTGTATCTGAGCAATCAATTACCATATATAGTGTCTTTCTGTAGCAAATGCAAGAGACTTAACCTCTGCACCTCTGCTTTACTGTCCAATATCTTGGCTACTGGATTATCTTTACTATGTCAGTGTACTTGTGATACTATGCATGTATGAGTGTATATATTGTATATGTATGTGTTTATACAGATACTTATATGTATATGTGTCTGAGTGACTGTGTGTAAATTTTGTATATGTGCTAGTTTATAAAAGTAGCTATACAGCTGTATGACACTGTATGAGTTTATACAGGTATCTTCAGTATGTGGCAGTGTAAGTGTATATGAGTGAGTTTGTGATCTTCTGGGACAGTACATATACTGTCCATTTGGTATATATAATTTAGCTTTTGCTGTGTGCTTGTGCTGTTGTGTAAAATGTAAATACATAAAATATGAGTACATGTGAATGTGCACTGAATTGTATATATTGTGTAAGGTATTCATTTTGTGTGTATATGTTGCTACAGTATGCTCATATAGATAGACAGATAGATGGTTATATACTTTATTTGTTCCGAAGGGGAAGTTAAAACTTTACAGAAGCTCAAGGGGGGAAATATACATAGTGTGTAAATACTAGCCATCCCCCGCGGCTCCGCCCACATAGTAGTGAAACAGGACAGTGATTTGGGCCTCGCCCGGCTCCCTACTCCTGACGTCATGCTTCCCCTTCCCCTCGGCCCACAGCCTCTGTCTCGGATTAGTGAGAATATATCACTCCTGCAAGTGAACTATGATTCTTTGCGCGATGAGAGAACTTGCAAAATCAACCGGAACGTTCAAGCAAATTATAGAATAAAAACGTGATCTGAATCCATTTAGTACTTCTCTCGTTCACTAGCTATGCGGAGGTAAGGAACGCCCTAAGCCTGAAGCATGAGTGAGGAGGGCCCCGCCCCCTGCTCGCTGCATGTCTTTCAGATTCACACAAATAAATTGGTATCACAAGCAAACTATGATGCATAGTGCAATAAGAGAAGTCGCAAAATCAACTGGAATGTTCAAGCAAATTATAGAGAAAAACCCAATCTAATTCTGTTAAGTGGTTCTCTCATGAAAAGCAGACAGACGTACAGACAGACAGAGTTGGATGTTATATGTATATTTACTAGTTTACTGTCAAATAATGCAAAGAGTATGCGACACGTGTTTCGCCCTTATTTGGGCTCATCAGGCGTACACACTCCATTGCACCCCTCATTGGGATCAAACCTCGGACGTCAGCGTCGGAGGCAAAGCCTCTTTACACTGCGCCACGACGTGTGGTTCGTTTATTTGACAGCCTGGAGATCGGAGTAATTACATTCGTAGCATTCATACTCTGAGTCCCGATCAGATTGTATGAGTGGTAACCTACCAGTAAAATACACACAAATATTATAACAAGCAATCAACAACTACCCTAACTGCATGAATATATCAAATCATATCAAACACACACATAAGAAGTTCTGGCATAAGACAGCTTCTGCTGTCAATCTCGATCATGTACAGTAGGTAAGAGTAAGATGACAGGACTGCAGTTGTGCTGCAGGTTTACATTTAAAGGCATTGACTTTTGATTGATAGATACTTTTATTAATCCCAAGGGGAAATTCACATACTCCAGCAGCAGCATACTGATAAAAAAAAAAAAATTAAATTGTGATAAAAATGCAGGTATAACAGTCAATATCATTGTATAATGTTAAAGT
>JANRMT010062846.1:3154811-3189314 GCA_026402145.1 Polypterus bichir lapradei | reverse complement strand
GGTGGAATTGAATAGTCGCATAGTGTGGGGTCTCCTCAGTCTGTCACTGAAGCTGCTCCTCTGTCTGGAGATGATCCTGTTCAGTGGATGCAGTGGATTCTCCATGATTGACAGGAGCCTGCTCGGCGCCCGTCGCTCTGCCACGGATGTCAAACTGTCCAGCTCCGTGCCTACAATAGAGCCTGCCTTTCTCACCAGTTTGTTCAGGCGTGAGGCGTCCTTCTTCTTTATGCTGCCTCTCCAGCACACCACCGCGTAGAAGAGGGCGTTCACCACAACCGTCTGATAGAACATCTGCAGCATCTTATTGCAGATGTTGAAGGACGCCAGCCTTCTAATGAAGTATAGTCGGCTCTGTCCTCTCTTGCACAGAGCATCAGTATTGTCAGTCCAGTCCAATTTATCATCCAGCTGCACTCCCAGGTATCTATAGGTCCGTACCCATTGCACACAGTCAACTCTGATGATCATGGGGTCCACGAGGGGCCTGGTCCTCCTAAAACCCATCACCAGCTCCTTGGTTTTGCTGGTGTTCAGTTGTAGGTGGTTTAAGTCGCACCATTTAACAAAGTCCTTGATTAGGTTCCTATACTCCTCCTCCTGCCCACTCCTGATGCAGCCCACGATAGCAGTATCATTAGCGACCTTTTGCATTTGCTTCATGCTTCCACAAGTCAACATGCTAATTGAAGTTTGTTCTTTCCATTGTCCACCTGGTTAAGTCAACAACATTCTAGGGTCAAATTGATTAATTTGTTATAATATTAGCTCAGAGCGAATCATTTCTGTTTCTGGGCTAATAAACGGTAATGAGAGAGCATGTGCAGTGTAATTTTATGTATTTGGCTTTGTCTGTGTGTCAGACTATGTGAGCTTGAAAATGCATATATTGTATATACTACTTGTCAGTTTATGTATAGGTCTGTGAGGCTATACTAGGTGATATGAGTGATTACATAATTGTTTGCATTGATATACATCTTATTGTACCTTATGTGAGTATGTGTATAAATAGTATGATTCAGTGAGTATGCATTATATATGTATTTGTTTATCTGTGTGCCTTTGTATATGTGAATGGTTGCGTCTCTGCGTGTATGGTACATCAGAAAGAGGTAAACTGTTACCTGAGGGATTAGGGGAAAAAAGAGATGAGTAGCACACTTATCATACTTGATTAATCATCAGCATGGTGAACAACTGCTAAGATCATAACAGCTCAAGGTGTCCTCTTTCATACTGAACATCCGATCAGAGAGGTTTATGCACAATTAGTAGGAGTACAGTGACAGTGCAGTTGTAGATGTCAAGTGGATTTACAAGCAACTGCATTGGAGCCAGCAGCTGCTAACAAAGCCACACAGAGTATATAACACTGCTTGCCACTAGGCCATACTACGTAAATGACTGTACCAAATTATTTACCCTGTTCTGCCATGCCGACTTCCAATAGACTGTTAATACAGTTTTGTTTATAGTGTGGTGAGTGTTGTCCGATTAGCATACAAGTTGCTAAATATAGAATAAATATGAACTGAGTGTGGGCAAGTATGCTGTCAAGAAAAAATAATTATACAGTAATGCTGATGTAATGTAACAGCATTCAGTTCTCATGTTCATTTTTTTAAACTTGATGAGTGATGTGAGGGACTTTAGTTTTGTAGGTTTCACCTAGGTGTGTTTAGTAAAAGAAATAAGAAAGCTTTCCATTAGAAGTCCATTTTCTTCTAAAGTATTTTCCGGGTGATGGGTGATGCCCCAGAGGTTCATGGGTAGTGGAGGAAGAAAGGAGAATCAGCACCCTTAGCATTGTCATGGTTGGCAGGAACACTAGCCCAATTCCATTTCAGTACACAAATGTCAGAGTGGCATCCAAGCTATCCAATCACTATGCTGAAATAGCTATTGATAATGAAGGGGTTGTGGTAGACTGCTAAAAGCAAGAGTGGTGCAATATTAATGACCTTTTAAAGTTTTCTGTTTGATCTAAAGCAACAGATTATCTGTTCCTTCCATTCATGTTTCAGTGCCAGATGTGAAATGACTGGACTGTCTCAAAGTCACAAACTTGCGCCGTGAAGTCATCCCCCAGTCCAAAGTCCAGGTCCCTGCATTGGGATTGCAGATCCACAATCTTAACACTTTGTACCTTTTATTATTTTTAATTCCTTTCAAACCACTACAGTTTCAGGACGATCAGCTTGGAGTTCAGTTTTGGGAAGAGAAATTGTGTCAGTTTGAGTGATCAGTTCTGAGACATCTAAATGTGTTGACACTTCCCTACTGGATGATTAGTTTTCCTTGGAAGAGAGTTATTCCCAAATCCCTAAAGTAAGCACATTGGTAAATTGGTGGCACTAAATAAACTTAGATGCCATTTGTTGGAATAACTTCCCTTTGTAGATTGATCCCTGCTTTTTGCTCAATGTTGCCAGATACGTTCCCGAGGCCCACTAACAAAGTGTGAATATGTTGTAACGTGTTCACCAGGTTTATCACTGACATGGAGTAATATGTCAAAATTTGTAGAGATTCTGCATCCCCTATAGTCACGAGTGTATGTGACTACTGTGGACCAAATAAGCAGCTCTATGGACTGCTTAAAACAAACGTACAGTAAACCCCACCACAATTAAAAGTGGAGGTTGGTAATGAGCATCAACTACAGTTCTAAAGAATCATGTGTTGTTCTTAATTTATGCCATTTTGTAATTAATTTTATCCATGATCCCTCAATCAGTGGAGCAAATGCAGAGCTGGGGCATTAGCTGTGAAGAATGCTGCCTAGATGCAGATCAGCGTGCGCTCCCATATTTTAATGGATTCAAAGAGAACTTCTCTCCTGTGTTTCCAAGCTTAATGAGGAATGTGAGTTGGCTGAAAATGAAAGTAACCAGTGAAGCACAAGAGTGCTATGTAGAGTTGATAAACCCAAGAGATAGGACTTTTGCACCACACGTGCCTTCAGATGACTGAGAAAAGAGTGGGAGGCATCTTGGCAGAGAGATAGCTACCTTTTCACGCTACCTTTGACCTAATTAATTTTTAAAATTAACTTGTCTATGTCTGTTTTTTTGGGAGGCAGGGATATACTTGGTGATTTTTTTTCATGTACTATGTGTAAAGTTAAATTGTACAATATCAACAACCTATAAAGTGAATGTGATTTTAAAAAAAATAAAATAAAATAAAAAAGTTAGACTTGTGACAGTGCATATTGAAGAAAAACCATGACATGTGTTGACACAGTATGCCTCTTAAGATGTATTCCCGTATAACACCAAAACCTTGGTAACCCAGCATCCATGGCTGGACTGTCATGTTAGCACAAAATGTCAGACCAATTATTGTATAGCATTACTAGTTAGAGCTAGGTCAATACTTAATTGACATCAATAATGCAATGGTTGACTTTTTATTGTTAAACCAGTAATAACTATGCTATCAAAAATAGAGGCCAGCACTAGATAACTATTGCAGCATGACGAGCATTATACCAGCTGATTAGACAAAATGTTCTCCAAATTTTTAATCCGCTAAACATGCCAGTCATCTCACCAGCTCCATGGTTGACCAGTATCTGAACCATTGTGCCAGGCAAACAAATTAACATCAGCAGCACTATTCCATTGCTAGGCCGAACAAGTTATCAGGTGGCCACTGGTAGTCCAGTTGTTCATTTTCAGGAACAAGGCTGTCCAGCAACCAAGCCAACACTGGACTAGCCCTCATTATATAAATCAATTAGACTAGCAACTCTGCAAATGTTATATCATCCAGCATATCATTAGTCATTCTGGTGATGGATGTCTACCTGATCAAAGGAGTATTAGTCAAACATACTCTAAAGACAACCTTATAGCTCTCCTATTTGGTCTCACCAATAATTAAACCTTCCCATCATAATTAGTCAAACTCCAATCCAATGTTTGGACAGCAAGTTAAGTATCCAGTTTTACTATTAGTATTCAAAATAATCCATTACCAGGGCTGAATAACTTTTGATTGTGATACTATTATTATAACATTTTTCCAAATAAATCAGACATTTGTGGCATTAGTGGAGGACTACTACCCTCTTCAACTTGACTGTTACAGGCTATACCTTATTCTCTGACTGCATCTCTGTTACATCTATTTTCCTGCCTGGAAAGAATTTCTAGATTTTTTTCTTAACATCATTTTCACCATCTCCAGACCTATCCTTGTCAAGAAAGATCGATTCAGTGAAGCCATGCTAACAAAGTTTTCTTGTGTTCCCAGGTCTGTAAGATTTATGTTGGGTAAGTCACCTTTTGGGCTTTAATTACAGATCTTAACAGGTTAGCCAAACACTGGCCACTGGGTCTGTAGCCTTATGGACGTCAAACTTCTGGCCTATGGCTAAAATGCCTACCCACTGATAGCAGCTGTCCCTGGTGGATGAATATGCTGGCTAATTGCTTTTTCTCTATGTAACTGGCAACTGCACCTGTCCAAACCTCACATCTTAGCATTTCTCACATCCTAAAGACCAAAGAGGACCTGATTTCCCTTGTTTCAATGACTTCAAAGTTGCCATTTTAAGAGCATGTTCAATGTCCTTAATACAATATTAATTTTAGTCATCATGGGCAACATGCTCATAAGCTATAGGTAGAGCTCCTAGTGTAATATACAAACTGATATCTACATCCAAGCTGATCAATCAATTAACCATTCTAATGTTTCCTCAAATTATTGATTATACAAATATTTGTTTGCATCCCTATGATCAATCATCAGTTTTAACAGAAATGCTGGGTCAAGTTATACTTTTATACTAAAACCTATGTAACTACATTATCATCCAATCATTAACATAACTATTGCTGAATATGAGTTCATACTGATATGTAAAATGCAAAAAGCTTATATGCCCTACAAGTGAATGGGTGGCAAAAATGAGAACAGGGAAGAATTTCCACGCAGAACGACAAGGAAGGCATTTTTGAAATATTTTCTTTTTTACCGATGATTGCCATTCAACTCACGTCCAAGTCATCATTCAATGTCTCGTTAGCATAATAACCATTTAGTCAGCTGCTGTTGAGTTGAGCATTTTATAAACTGTAAAACCACTGATTTAAATGTCTCTATTAGAAATTCAAATATTTCCATGTGTTTCCACATTCCCAAAGGGGCACTTACACTTTAACTACTTCCTGAACTGATAGGATTTAAGACACTCATTTCTTTTCTTGACGTGCAGTACTTCCTATTACTGATCGGAGCATTTAATCCGAGATAACTGAGTGAACAGACCTTACTGTACTTCTATAAATATCCACATTCTTGTTTCCATTTATTTGCTTTACCTTGGCGCTGCAAGAAAATGGCACTCCAAGAAGGAAATGAAATGTAAAACAGTGTATCTTTGACATCAGAATCAAAACATACTGTATTAGTGGATTGTACCAGTACATGGCTGCTGGCATTCTGGTGATGGTGTATAATTATGGGTACATTAAAAATGCTACCCATGCACTTATTATTAATATGGGAGTAGAATTTGCCCAAAGCATACAGGCAATTGAATATAAACAAAAATCCCAATAAAAAAACCCAAGAATAGTCGAAAACCAGAATGAAATGTCAAAAATCTGGAAAATCACTAAGCACGTTAAATACACAAAAGCACAAGAACTCACCACTCCTAAACACCATGAACTGTTGGGAGACCCTTCAGATTTACAGGGCGAAAGACAGTTCCTGGCAATGATTGTCAGGTGACCTCACCTTTGGGAATATAACACAGGCTTATATATAATATAACATATATATAATATATAATATAACACAGATACAAAAAATGTAAAGAATTTTAGAAAAAATAAATAAATAAAAAATAAACAAATGTAATAGTATCACATACAAATAAATCTACAACATAGACACAAAACAAGTATTTGAACCTAAGCCTGTGAAGGAACCCTGACTGAGAAATGACAGTTACTACAGTAAGATCTGGTGACAGGCGTCGGACTAGTGATTCCTCCTTAATGTTTAGCAAATCCCATGTGTACAACAACTATTTGCTATTGAATTTCACATTTGCTAATATTTGCATACCACTATGTGGCATGAAAGCCAAGTGGTAAATATGACAAGTAGTAAAACATTTTTTTTATTAGAAATTATGTAACCAATCCTTTGCAGTTTATTGACTTTTATTAAAAAAAGACCATTTGCAGAGTGTGCATGTAATTTTTTTATATATACATGTATGTCTGTGGCAGGATTTATTTGTAAGAATCCACATTTTACTAACTGAACTATATGTTGCTATGAATTGTTCTTATAAATAAAAAAAATAAGGGTTCACATCAGTTTTCCATCTTCTACTGTAATATTGCCTTTCAAATCTATTCATCATGCTGCTGTAAATTTACCTGGTATTATGGTAATGTCTTTTGTGCATTTTGAGTCATCATTCGATAATCTGATGAACAAGCACCCTGTTTGACTTTGATTCCCACCTTGCACCCATTACTACCAAAATCTTTATTTTTTTTCCTGTATCTCTAAAGTGGATAAATGGGTTAGAAAATGGATGAGTCTGTCTGCTTAGTTATCAGCATTGGCAGGCATGAATTTAATCTTCTTGATTTGTCATAAAATGTGCATTCTACAGTATGTCCATGTAATACTGTTCGGCAGTTGTGGTTCTGTTTTTTTGTTTCACTTAAGACTGGACATCTCCATGCACCCACTTACGAAATCTATTTGTCCATCATTCCTTTTCAAAACCAGGCTTCACAAGGTGGTGGGCTGCTGATTGTGTTTAGATATGGGCTTGGAATATTAGGGTGGTAATCAAATTTAATGAAAGCTAACAATAAGACTGCAAAGCACTGTTGTGGTTAGTATTGCAGCATTGTATTTTCAGGGAACTGGCTTAAAGTGCCAGCATCCATATTGTCTCTTTTCATGTATTCTTCCCATGTCCACTCTTAGGTAACCCAATATATCCTGTTATAATCCAAACACATGTTAAGCTGATTGGCAAATCTAAACTGACCGAATTTAAGGGAGAATGCCTAGCAATTAAATGGTTTTTAAGTCAACTGAACTGAACCCCCTCCAAAGGTGTGTGGAGATAATCAGATATATAAAATGGAGTAATTAATATTCACAATGAGGAAAAGTTGGTTATTCACACAAAAGTGTTCCATGCATTCCAATGAGACATATTTTGAATGTCCCTGGTTTGCCAGCAGGTGGAGCAGTCAGGAAATTGTTGGATTCTGCTCTGCTCTATTCTTGATGAGGATCATTACTGTTGGCCATTTGAAAGCATTCTGTTGCTCTGACTTCAGGGTCCTTAGGATTAAGCGGTGTGATGACTCATTTCTCTGGAACGTCTGTGCCAACGTTATTTTGTTTCTTTTTTGAGAGTTTTACAGGCAATCTTCCCATATTTTTGAGGGCCAGCTGGCTAAAATTATACAGAGAAAAAGACCGGCTCACTCTCAGTAATTCCATCCACCTGTCCTTATATTCAACTATGCATCCACTCAGTAGTTGATAAATCTATCCATATGATCTCCTAGAAGGATTTCCACTATCAGTCCATCAATCCATTTATCTTTGCACTTGTTCATTCATTTATCCACATATTCAACCATATATTAACAAAATCTTAACTTTAATTCATTAGTCTCCAAATGTGTACATTACATACTATTATCTATACATCCATCCCTGCATACATCCATACAACATTCCATCCATTTTTATAGCCCTCCTTTTATCAACCTTTCATCCATTGCCCCGTATATGAGTGTATATATCCACACAACTGTTTTCATCCATCCACCTGTATGTATAAAGAAGGTTTCCTTCTAAGGAAGAAAAAAAAAACCAAAAATGGAAGAACCCATGGTCCATTAGACTTGTTCTTCTTTCAGTAAGCACCTTTAATAAGAAGCTTTGTCTTCATTGGGATCATGGTCCAAACTGAGTATCAGCTTCTAGTTAATGCTCTCCCTACTAGGGTCTGATACCAGAAGGAGTGGAGTCCTAGGGGCAGAGCAGAAGTAAAGTCATGGCTTGCCTGTGTTTTCTTCCTCCATTCTAAGGGAAGAGGGGTACAAGTAGTTATCAGCTGTATTTCACCCTTCTCCGTGTTTCCTGCATGGCCAGAGTAAGTGAAGCGCTCTTCTGGCTTGGGTGTGTAACAGTATGTAGATCCACACAACTTTTCTGCCATTCACCTAAACAACACTCTATCTGTGTGTTTCCACTTTCCCTTTTGCATTAATTTGGGATATCCCTTTTAATTGTGATATACCATATGTACTCACAGATAAGTTCTCCTGCGGATAAGTTGGGACTTGATTTTACAGTATAATTTCTGGTATTTTATAATGTCGGTCTTATAAGTCGAATGCGGAAAACTCACTCTATTGGTCCAAGGGATTATGATATGCTAACGGCCACCTGAGAGAGTAACCACAGAGCACACTGCCTTTTTTTTCTATGTGGGTGCAGCAATGCGGTGTATCAGTGCTTGCTCCTAACCTCTCTCTTTCTCTCTCTCTCTCTCTTTTCCTCGTGCCTACGTGATCACACGGTAATACCCATTCTGAAGCAATGTTTGCACTGTTTAGTGTTTTTTGTATCTCACACCCTCATACACCTTTATCGTAATAGCATCCCTTATCTATGATGGAGCGTTGGATCAGAAGAAAATATGAAGCTGGTTTTAAGTTAAGCGTTGTTGAAGAAGTGAAAGAAATTGGTAATTGCGCTGCTGCAACAAAATTCTGAGAAACTGATGTGAGATTGGAGGAGGCAAGAAGATGTGTATTTTAAAAAAAAAAAAAAAAAAAAAAAAAATTTTTTAAGTGTCGCATTTTTGAATGGGCATACAAGTCGGGGTCTGATTTTATGATCGATTTTTCGGGTTTCAAGACCTGACTTATACGCAACTATATGCGGTATATATGGTAAATTGATTTTTCTTAGTTTTCTGGTCATGTTTGCCAGATCTAGCACTTCTCACTTTGTAGTGTGCAGTCATTTTTTGTACATATTAGAAGTTAATTTGAGTTTCTAGAGCTTTCCTTTGTGAGCATGTATTTTTCCACAGTAATCCGGCTTTCCATTTTTGGTTTTTGGATAGATGTGGTCACAGGGTTGCCAACTGGCTTCTTCTGATTTAGTGACCATGTACCGTGATTTAGTACATGTGAGAAAGGCAGGCTGTCTAGCCTCCTGACTAATGAATTGAACTTAACTCCCCCTATTGGAGATACAGTATTAAATAAGTTAACTGAGAGAAAATAGCTGTTGAAATTGTATCACTGCTCTGTACATGCTAAACGGTATATCTTTTACAGGCACTGCTATACTGTTTACACTAAATAACAGTTCTGTAGATATTTGCAAGACATGTTGAAGTAGGGCTCTGTAAAGGCTTGAGAATGTCGGAAGCAAACAAAACAAAGTATTAATAAATAAATGAATATTAAATATTAACAAAGTAATAGCATGATCTGCTTAAGTATTATCATCAAGCCATGAGGACGAATACCTGGGGGAGAACTTACCAACTCTACATAGATAGCAACAAGAATTTGAATCCAGGATGTGGGATCAGTGAAGAAGCAGCACTAATCACTGCTGCACCACATATCCTTGAAAGAAATTAAGCATTTCTATTTAGAAACTTTAGGTGATGATAGTGGCACCCACTAGTGGTAGATTATAAGGCTTTACCATTTTGTGTCCATAGGTGTCTGAGATGTCTAAAGGGATAAAGCAGTACTTTTGCACAAATAATAATCTGACCAATGTTCTAAATGTTTTTCTTGGGTGGGGGTGATTTTATTATTTTTTGTTATCGTCTCGAACAGATTTGTGAGAGACTGGGTGGTCTGGCTGCTTGATTACGAGCCAGAGAGCTTCAGCCATTTGAGATTATCTTGGAGGCAAGAGAGGAACACAAGGTTTTTTTTTTTTTTTTTTTTCTTTTTTTTGTCTTTAACTCCCAGACCCACCCCCATCACCACTGTTTCTTTATCTTTTATATTAACAACATATCAGTAATGTAAGACATATCTTCCCTGATAATGAGGAGTACTTTACAGAACTTTTTCAATAGAGTACTGTGTTTTTGTTATGACCCCTCCAAGCAGGGGCAGGCAAGAAAAGATGAGCCAACACTGTGCATATGCAGTCCCGTGTAACCCCCAACCCCTTTCTCCCCCACCAGTTTGTCGCACCACTCTCATTACTATGACTATCACTGTTATTTTGGGTTCAAAGATAAAAATGTACAGAGTTGAGGCCTGTGTCATTTAATGGACTTGCTCTTGTGACCTGATCCCATTCCTTTGTTTTATAGATCTCCATGTATTTTGTTCTTGAACAGTGCAATGAATGGCTTTCAACAGGGTTGGGATTAAAGAAACTGAAAAAAATCATGCACAATATCCTAGTAAAATGATTTTTTGTTTATTATGATACTGTGTATGATGCTGTAAAAATAGAAAATAACTGGTCACTTCTTGACCTCAACATCAAAAACATCTGAAAAAAATATCTTCTTTGTAGAACAACACTAATGGGCAGTGTATTCTTGTAATGTTGAAAGTGTCCTTGTGTTATTAATGTAAATATAGCTAGATATAAAAGGTACTATATAAAATTAAAATGAAACCACTTCTTCTTGGTAAGCTGGTACTCACTTGATTACTACTAGAATACAATCCGTTTCTAATCATGCCGCAGAAGTACAACATTTCCATCCATCCTTCTGCTAACTGGCTTGTGTGTTTCAGGGTCATAAGGACCAGGAGCCTATCCTGTCAGCACAAGGCACAGTAAAACATTCCTTCTGACTGAATGAGCTGGCCCTGAAAAAGACTGACATCCCATCCAGATTTACATCCTGGATTTTTATGAAGGGCAGCTTATGTTTGATTAAAAATACAAATAAAGCCCTAATTATTTTTGATTCATAACAGATATTCCTGGGCGTTCATAAGCAACAGATTACAACAAACAAGTTCATACTGCATGACACAGTGTTAGAGGACCATGCTGCAAAAACCCAATTATTTTCAATGTTTGTTGCAAGTTCCTTTGTAATTTTATTTGTTGCATTTTGTTTTGCGGAATTAGTTTGTAACTGGTATAATCAGCAAAATTCTCTTCCTTGTTGTGTTATGAGTCTCCTCCTTTTTGATGTTGTTGGGCAAAACTTGACCATGGGCATTGTAATATTAAAGAGACTGTTGTGGTGAGACACTCTCGCTGGGCTCACATTAGCTTTAATACAGAATAAGGTATTTTATGATGAACATCACTGAGAAATCTTTACGCTGATACTTTTTATTTTCAGTTCAAACACAGACTACACAGCTTTCTTGTAAATACATAAACACAGATATGATTATGGCACCACTTAGACACTGCCTAGGATTATGAATAAAAATGCAGTCAATGTCACATCATGTCCAAAAAAATCAGATGTTTTATTCCCAGAGATGCTTACACAAATGAGAAAAAAATAAGAACATTTAGGTTTGTCAGCTCTTTGTGAGTCTCATTGGATTTGCTTTAATGCTCTGTAACTGGCGAGTGATTAGCCCACCTGCTTGCCAAAAGTACAATACATCGTGCCACTTAGTTGCAGGTTATCAGCAAATGGCATAGTACTAGGGTGTTGTACCGTGTTAAACATGGATGCAATTAGAAGTCAAGCAAAATTACACATTTTATTTGCTAACTGAAAAGACTGCAATATGCAAGTTTTCGAGGTAGCTTAGGGCCCTTCTTTAGGCAAGATCTTGCCTGAAAAATGGGACTGTGCTGCCTCAAAAACTTGCATATTGTAATCTTTTTAGTTAGGGAGGAAAGGGCTTATATATTTTTTTTTCTGGTGACGGAAAGCATTTATTCCAAAGTAGTAATCACTTTAGTGTCTTCGTGATAGAGCTTCTTTCTTCTTTGAAATAGTGGCTCCTAGTGGCCTCTGGGCCATTTAACAAGACTGCTTGCACTTAAAGAGCAGAAGTGTAAAGTATGTTTAGTTCTGTAATTCAGTGGTTAAAGCATTGTCAGGTTAGTGGGCATAGAGTCCATGTCCTATTGAACTATTAAACCTTTAAATACACATTCCCATACTTTAGCCACTAGGGGGCCATACTGCCTCCATCATGCGAGTCTGAAAGAGAGGCTAAGGTTGTCATCTTTCCAAGCCGCAAGTAAACTTGATCAAATGCAGCACGCTTTATAAAGATCCTTTGTGGTCACTTCTTACATAAACCAGCGGATGTTTGTGGCTTTGAGCATGGCCAGTTGGCTAGGTCTTTAGAACCTTTTTGTTATAACTGTGACCCTGCCAGAGGTTTATTTTGTCCAGGAATGCTGTTAATTGGAGTTTTGAATTCCTCTCCTCCATCATCAGCTAACCATATATTTACATGAATTTATGTTACCATAATTTGTTCATGTTAATCATTGAGATTACATTCTGTTTTACTGTGTGCTTAACGTAAGTAGTGTGTGTGTGTGTACATTATATAAATGTTGCATGGTTTAATAATTTACTGTTAGTACACTATAGTGGTAAATTTTTGCAAGGGCTCTCAGTTTGTACTTGGAGAAGAGGGCTTTCCAAAAATAGCATGTAATCCTTAAGGCTTTTGAATCCCTTCTACCTGTTTTAAACCCTTATAATAATAATGGACATGCTGGTGTTTCTGCAGTACCCCAGCAGTAAAGATATAATGAGCTAAACAGTACATTGTAGACCAAAAACTACATTTATGGGGCTCTTTAGATTTTACTGATTGTGTTAAATCATTAAGGATTAAAAGATTAAAACTGAATTGCTTTATGCTGACACAGTGGCCATTTCTGTCACCTCACTAGCCTCCTGTCTACATGGATTGATTCTTGCTTTGCATACAATGCTGTGTGGATAGGCAGTGGTTCCTTGTGATCCTGAACTGGATAAATTGCTTAGAAAATAAATGGATGAAGAATTATCCATTAATTTGGGGAAGTGTGATGGCATATTGGTTGACACTGCCACCTCACTTCTTGAAGAACCTGTTTTAAAGTGTAATCTGGCAGCTTCCTGTATGAAATTTGAATATTCTCTCCGTGTGTGCGTGGCCTGATTAATGCCTTGCACCCAGGTGCTTCCAGGGCAGGGTCAGGTTAACCACAAACATCTAAGGGATAAAGCAGCTTAATATAAAGAACAACAGATTTAGTTGAAACATTACAAACTCTGAGCAATTTTAATAACTACTAAATTCCTTTTTAAACAGATTTAATCCTGAGATTTTGATGGTTGTATTCATTAATCATCAGAAAGGATTCATCTGTCTTTTGCGTTTGATTTGAAATAATATAATTAATAGCACTTCCTGGCACATCCACTTCATAAGAACATAAATTTGACAAATGTGAAGAAACCGTTCAGTCCATCAAACTTGTTTTGTTTAGGTAATAGCTAAGCTGTCGCAATATCTCATCCAGATAATTCTTAGAAGTTTTCAAGGTTTGTGTTTAGAGAAGTCGAGCAGAATGACACCTTTTATTGGCTAAGTGAATCGAATACAATAAGCAAGCTTTTGAGGCAGCTAAGGCCCCTTCTTCAGGTAAGATGTAATCACATATTGCAATCTGTACAATTAGCCAATCAAAGGTGTCATTTTGCTTGACTTCTCATTGTATCCATAATGACTAACACAGTACAACATCCTACAAGTACAAAGATTTGTGCTTCAACTCCATGTTTTGGTAGTTTGTTCCAGATTCCCAAAACTCTGCAGAAAAGAATCCTTCCTGGCTTCAGTCCTAAATGCACTTCTGCTTAGTTTCTACTGGTGTCCCTGAGTATGTAATTCACTGTTAAGTTAAAGGGATTCTACTGGATCTACTTTATAAATGCCTTTGAGAATTTAAGACCTGGATTATGTCCCCATGCAGTCTTCTCTGCTTGAGTCTGCACAGGTTTAATTCTCTGAGTCTGTCAAAGTAGGACATGTCCTTACGTCCTGGGTTACTCTCCTCTGCTTCAAGTTCTGCTTTGTCTAGCTTGTAGTGTGGTGATCAGAATTGCATGTGATAAATTCATAATATTAAAGGTATTTAGATTCATACATCACTCCTCGTTACTGTTGCTTTAGAGTACTTTTTGAGTATGCTGGTTTTCTCCTCCCACATCCCAAAGATATGTGTGTGTGTTAGGCTAATTGTCAACTTTAAAATGGCACAGTATAAAGGACTATGTATGTCTGTGTGTGTATATATATATACACACACATATAATATATGTGTGTGTGTGTGTGTGTGTGTGTGAGTGGTTGGGCCCTGAGATGGACTGTTGTCCAATCAACCGTTTTATCCTTGCCTTGTCTCTAATGCTGCTGTTATGGGCTCTGGTCCCCTGCAGCCCTGAATTGCATTAATTGGGTTTGAGAACTTTATATGATATATAAAACAAAAGTCTGGGAATACACACATAACTGTAAATTCTCTTTTAAGAAAAATCATTCCAGTGGGCCTCAGCTTCCATGTCACTTCCTGGTGACCACACTTGGCCAGCTGATACATGTCAAAGGCATTTCACCGCCAGGGGCGCCATGCTGATGGCACTTCACACTCTCACAGACAACAGAATTAGTCATCTGCCAGTAAGTGGACATTCAAGGGAAGATGAGAGGTGTGTATTGCATGTTTTTATCAGCACTAGTGTCAGTGGCAGTGAGCAATTGAACTGGAAACTGAGATTGACTTGGAAAGAAACAAGTAACATTTGACAGTGGGTGACGTGCTCAAAAACAAGGTGCTGTTAGAATAGATGAAGTACAATGTAAAGTGCCACTGTAGTTTACTAATTGGGTGTAGTAGTAGTAGAAAAATTGTACAATTCTTATTTTCATGTCTGACCAGTGTGTCTGTATTTTTACACTTACACAATTAGGATGTGTAATCGTATTCCCATTTCTCAAATAATTTTTCTTGGATATACTACATAAAAATGCAGAGAGCCTGCTGCCTTTTACATATGAAGCACTGACAATCTGACATTTGAAACCACTGTCTAATTACCCTTGTCTAGCAACCTAAGCTGTCAAGGAAACTTTGGCATCTATGGTGGAATGAGAACTAGGTGGTTGTGCAGGAAGATGGCCCTGATGGTAGAGTGCTGAAGGGAAACCCCTGTCTTATACTGCAAATAAGCTCCATAGATGTCATTGGACCTTAGTGTGAGGGGATGTGCCAAAGGCCTTTGATGGACGACCATTCATTAACTTATGTGATAGCACATTTCCTTCCCATGGCAGTGCCCCAGACATACCCCCTGCTTTATTAGTCAAATGCTGAGAAAAATAAATCTGCTGATGAGCCTGCTTGGTTATGTAACATCTGTTAAATTATATAAACCAGCTTGAATTATGGGGATGAGAACTAAGCCAGTTATGTCAAGCTTTTATTTCTTTGCTGTACACTAATTTGCAGTAGAGCTAGACTGTTTCTTTCTTTATATACTTTGTCTGTTTCTCAGACTAATTTTTTTTATCCAGGAATGCTTGTTGATAAGGTTGTAGTGTTACTTTTGAGTGATGTACAGTGGGTAATGGGAATTTAACTTATTGGGCACAGTAGATTTTTTTCACCTTAGAAGGAAGACTGTGCTGAAGTTGGCATTAATTTATTCTGTCAGCTTCCCACCTTGCACATCAAGACATACAAGCCAATAACCTGTCTTTGAATGTAGACAACACAAAGGAGATGATTGTTGACTTTAGGAAGACTAAGAGTGACCATCTGCCAATGAACATTGACGGCTTAACTGTGGAGGTCGTCAATAGCACCAAATTCCTGGGAGTCCACCTGGCAGAGAACCTCACCTGCTCCTACAACACTAGCTCTTTAGCCAAGAAAGCCCAGAAGCGGCTCTACTTTCTTGCGTAGGCTGAGAAAAGCCCATCTTCCACCAGCTATTCTAACAACATTCTACAGAGGAGCCATAGAGAGCATCCTGAGCAACTGCATCACGGTCAGGGATTGTAAAGCCCTACAACAGATAGTGAAGACTGCTGAAAAGATCATCGGTGTCTCTCTTCCTTCCATCATGGACATTTACACCATACGCTGCATCTGCAAAGCCACCAACATTGTGAATGACCCAACACACCCTTCACACTCACTGTTTACACTCCTGCCATTGGGGGAAAAAGGTACCGAAGCATTCAGGCCCTTACCACCAGAATGTATAACAGTTTTTTTCCCCATAAACAGTCAGATTCCTGAACACTCATGGACCAATCTGATATATGTGTTCTGCTCTGCAATGTTGCACATGTTTGCACATATGAGTCACATGCACCTTGTTATATATTATGTGTCTTTATGTTATGTGTCGTGGATTCTTCATTGTCCTGTGTTTTGTATAGCACCATGGTCCTGGAGGAACATTGTTTCGTTTCACTGTATGCTGTACTAGTATATATGGATGAAATGACAATAAATACTCTTGAATCTTGAATCCTGCTGCCTTGTATCTTCTGAGTCATATGTTTGAAATGTTGCCCATGCACTGCCTTTCTAGATTTCACACATTCACTACATGGCTATATAAGACTTTCTATTGCACTCCTAAGATGTACTTTAGGTTGTTGGGCAATTCTAAGCTGGATCAGGGTTGGAGTGGGGTTGAATGACAAAAATGCAACTCCATTTTCTGAACCCAATGTTTTCCTTTCATATGTCTTATCACTGTAATGCAAATGCATTTTTCCTGTGTTAGACACTGTCAGGTAGTCTTTTGTAGGTCAAAATTTGTCAGTTAAAAGAAATGTACATTACTTTTACAATAAAGGAAATTATCAATGTGAGAAAAAAATGTTTTAAGATGCTGCTTTGGCTGAGCTGATAATGGCAGTTCTTGTGGAAAAAGTATGCTGTAAAATTAATTCATCTAAGTATATACTGTTACTCGAGATAAATCAAAAACTTTTACTACTGGATTAAGGATTTCTAGTTTTAGAATGAAGGAAAAGGTTTTTAGAATACTGCCTTCTGCTTTGGATCGAGGATATATGATATTTAAATGTGTGCTATAAAACAAAATTACATAAACATGGTAATTGGTCTTTGAAATTGATGTGTTTTGTTGCTGGATCTCAGATTTTCGGGGTGCATGTGTGAAAGAAAATCCTTTTTAAGTGCCCAGCTCAGAATGAAATTTGTTTTCAAATAGTCAAATTTTCTTTATGAATTTCTTTGTATAAACTTGTTTGAATTTGAATCAAAATGCTGAAATAACTTAGACATCTTGCTACTAGGCCTAAACTGGTGAGGTTTTACTTAAACCTGTACTTATTTTAATTGGATACCAACCCCCTGCTGTGTAACCCATCTAGCACCATTTCAAAGCATAATGTTGGCCAGAAAATCTAGTTTAGTAATATTGGAATTCTTGGATGTCATTTTCATGCTTTTGACTAAAAGAAAAAGATGTAATGCTTTCTAAAACATGACATAATTGCTTGATGTTCCTGTTGAAAACTTTCAGATGCAAACGTTGCCAAATTTTTCATTCTGGCCAGATTCTCAAACGAGGTAAGTGATTCGTGATGGCATGTTGTTCCATAATTGCCTTCCCGTAAATGATATTTTTACCTATCACTTACAACCAATGTTGTCTTTCTTAACTGTAAATCTCTGTAGGCCTCAAACTCTTGAGAGGTGTACTCATCTTTTGGTGTGTGGCGAGTGCAGAAATGTTGCCTTCTTAATATAAATAATCTTGGTCATTGTAAAAGATCATATCCAGATGGTTTCCTTTTTATTGTAGGTACCACGCTATATATCGTATGGAGAAAATTCACATTTGTTTGCTTGTGTGATGACAGACAGCTTAAAATATCTAGTTCTTGAAAATAGTGCACAGCCAACCATTCTTTTTAGACACATTCTTGTTTAAAGTTGTAGATCAAATGTTACTTTGAGAATTATTGCAAGATGTGAGACAATGCAGACATAATGCAGACTGTCACTTCAGTCCCCATCATCTCTACTGAAACAGATCAAGCATCATGCCCTTATTTTTTTCCAGTAGAGAGGTGGATGTCGAGGAGATTATTGTAAATTTGTTTATTTGGATGTAAATCTTGTTTGTCCACAGTTTAAGTAGACAATGGATGCCCTGCATGTGTACTGAGGCCTGTAGAGTTGTTGATAATGCTGCATAAGGTACTATAGGAAGACAGGCCTTTTGAAAAGTAAAGGCTAAATATTTGCTTTGTTGTCTGCTATTCTCTTGACCTGGCCAGGTAACGTTCCCTTTCAACTTATTATTTGTTAATGAAGAGTTGGGTGTGGACGGAATGCTCAGACATTTGGTTTCTTTGAGAAAAATAGTCAAAGGAATATTCTGATGAAAGGCAATTTAAATTAAATGTCCCTTTAGTTACCACTGTGCCACTTTGGTTACTCAATTTTTATTGTCTGTTCCATTACCAAATGAAAAATATATGAAGTGACTAAACAATAACAACAGAGTGTTTAAAAAGATCACATGACATAGTGGGTACATACAGAAAAATAAGTTCTATTAAGAACTAAATGTAGAGCTGTGTCGTGAAGGTTTTATAAGACAACAGAAGGACTTACAAATAAAATAGCAAGTAGTGCTCTCAACCCTAAGTGGCTTTAACACGTTTTGGAAAAATCGTGAGTGACATAGATTATATGGTAAAGCCTACAAGGATGTGCTTCACTAGCCTGCCTCTTAAAAGTCATATATCAGTACTGGCCTATACATCTATCTTTTAATTATTCTGATCAAAGAAAAGGGACAAAAAGCTGATATTTGTTTCTTTTCTCTCTGAGCCCCCTTTCATGGAGAAAATGACCTCCATGCTGTTGCACAGAAGTGTTATGTCACCATTATGCCAATAGTTGTACTCCAACACAGGTATCAAAATAACACTATGTAGAAAAAAAAGAATAAAAAAAAAAAAAATACAGACCACCTTACAAAGGCATGTTTAATAAACTATTGGATTTGACAGATGTTGTGTTTGTTATGAGCTAATTATCTCTTTAAAACACTCATTGTTTGCCACTTGTACCATCAAGCATTTCTGTCTCACTTGGTTCTATGTGGTATAACCCAGCTTGTCTTTAAGGCAGCATTGTTATGTTAGATACCTGTTATATTTCATGAAGTGGTTTATTTTCCTGCTTTCTCCTACATAGCAAATACAATAAACTTTTTATTATTTTATTCCAAGTGTACTTTTGAATCAGTATTTTTATTTTGTTCCATTTTCATTGCCATTTTGTTTTCCTTGTTTTCAGAATTATTTAATAATTTCTATATCAGAGCTCTGTTTATTAGCAGTGTGCAACTTCCTTATGAGATGGGACAAAAGGTCACCATTTTTGTGTGACCTCTATCCAAGATTGCTTGTATCAAATTTACAAACAACCTACTTAATGACTTTGTGTTGATCTTGCTTTTGATCTTGCAGTGCATCTTTTCAGCTATGGTTTCTGTCTTTCATTCTGGGCTTTGGCAATTTTCTTATTGTTTTATCGGTTTCAACTTGTGTTTCATTCTTTGACTTGAATTTCTGAATTCTGAATTTCTGATCCCTAAAAGCTTTTGTCGCTTTTACTGTCATAGCAGTATAATGCTTGAGTTGAGCTTCTCTACATGTTTAAAGTTGAAGTGGATGTGATAGACTGTCGTTTGGCTTAACAGACTTGTTTAATATTAGAAGTGGTTAGCTGTACCAGTAATAGTCAAGGTTGATATACTGTTTAAAATAAAGACAACATGCTCGTAATGCTCCGGTCAGCCGCTTATGTCCGCAAGCAGTCACATGATTGGTTGAAGTGTATGTATAGGATCCTGGCTTTTTCAATTTCAGTTAGGTTATTCTACCTTTCTAATGTTTTCTTCATGTTTTTGATTTTTTCTATTTTAAGCCCAGTGCCAGTTTTTGATGTTCCTGCTGTTGTCAAACTGTGCAGCACATTATTGCTTTTTTGGATAATTGTTCTATTTCACAAAGAGCAGTTCTGTCTGACATGGTTCAGCATTTTCTGTTTATTCATTTAACATCTCCAAAATATCACTGATTTGAGATTTGAAAGTCCCAAGATGGTACTTCCAGCTGCTCTACTTGGTACTTGGTTCTTAAACCTAATTACATTTTTATTTAATTGCTTTTCTGGCTCTCGGCAGAAAAGAAAAAAAAAATTACTTTCCATTGTGGCTTCCGCTGAGTCATAATGAAGACTCCATAAATTTCATATTATAGTCATACTATGATATGTGACCCGTTGCAGTGCTGTTCCCAGCCCTGTTGGCTAATGTTGCTGTCATAATCTTGGTGACTGTGATCTGATTGAAAGCGGCCGTGCTGCCATCTAAAAACAATGGCTAGCAGTCCCTCACCTTTCCCTTGAAGCTTGTCTTCCCATGTGAATAAGTAGGTACAATGCAGAGTCAAACTAACATCCCACTAAATGCAGTATTTAGGTAGGAAAGTAGAATGCCAAAGATAATCAGGTCTTCCTTTGCATGTCCTTGAACATGTTTCAGTTGGTCGTCTGTTTGTGCCGGTGTCTTATAAAGTAGGAATCAATAACCACAAGTGTCTGAAAACTTAATGATGAATAGTATAACATATTAAATTGTGTAACAGATGTTAGTAGAATTTAGCAAAGTGTTACTTACCTGTTTTTAATGCGGGGAGTGCTGCCACTGCTTTCCAGGAGTGTTTTGTGTTGCACAGTAGTCAGAATTTGCTATGATTAAATCGTTCATAAAAGGAGTAAGCATGCCTGGCAAATAACAAGAATCAGCATCATATGAAGTTGCCATTAAATTAAGAGTATTTAATCATGCAGCAGTATACATAATTGCGAAACTGCACGTAAGTTTGGAATTTTGGGAGAACCTGTAAGAGATTGATAAAAACAGAAACACATGCTGAATTAAATGACAAAACCTAAAGAAGACAGAGGCCAGCTTGTAGAAAAATGTTAACTTATAGAATAGTAAGTGTGCAGTATATTGTCATCTAATGCTTTCAGTGTTCTAATTCCTGTTAGTGGGGGTCCCCCAAGGCTTTGACCTATCTAGACTGTTGTGCCCCATCATGAAGGGACATGGGAGGAATACAACAAATACACTATTATTTTGTGCATGTATAAAAAATTCTTTTTGAAATTTTTTATGTTAAAGCGGGTAATAAACTGTTCTGTGATTAAGGCAGTAAATAAACACATTTTATGCCTATAGGGGGTCTGATTTCTTTTTTTTTTTTTTTTTTTTTTTTTTAATAGCCCAACCATGATGTAACTCTGTTTCCAGGGGAAACAGGTGATTTTTAAAATGAACTATTCAATGGCATACATTTCTGGAATCTGGCTTCACTTTATTAACCAGAACACCCAAATAGATTTTTGGGAGGCTTCCGAAGTTTCACAGATGTTCTTAAAATGTTCCTGGCAGAAATGTTTTGCTATAGATTGTTTTCTTATGGTGAAAAAATGTTAAAATCTGCCTGGCTTGTAGGAAACATAAGCCTTGTGACATAGACAGGTTATATGGGAGAGTGCCTAAAGGGACAAGTGTAAGACTATTTCACTCAGTCTGACAGATGAGCACAAAATGTCAGGAATTATTCTGGGAGTGAGGCAGCTGGGTGTATTGAGGAAACAGGACACACTAACGCTCAGTGATTATCTCCTAACTTAAGGGACCAGACCCACCAGGCTAGTGCTTGTTAGTAAGCACTGAATGACCAGGTGTCCAAGTTTAAAACATTGTGCTTGAGAAATGCATTTCTGGTTAACTTCTGCCATTTGATATTTGTTTTGACATATTAATAATTAGTTTATTTTGTTTGATTTTCATTGTACATCTTAGTAATTTTTATTTTCATGTTTTCATCGTTAATGCTATGACATCCTGGCATTACTGTTTTGTGTATTTGTTTCTGTGGGTGTCCCCATTTTATTGGGGTTTTTGATCACTTTGATGCTACATGATTGTTGGGCAAATGGTGCTTGTGCATGTCATGTGATATTTTTTAGGCAGCAATGAAGATCAGAAAGTATTGAGTGTGTGATTGTTGTCTATGGGTTTAGTAAGCTTTGAGCTCCAGCATTTTTATGAAATATTATGTAAATAATATGTTTTAATATATGTATTTTATTTCTACTTACTATTATTACTGCCACTGAGTTATATTGCTTGCTTTTACTTATTATGCATTCTTTCTTTTTGTTTAATTATTGTTCTGTATCAGTCTGTGAGAAAGTATTGAGCTCCGACAAGAGAAACTCTGATAGCATCCTGTGTGTCCAAAGATTTTAAGCAAAATGGAAAGGGGTATCCTATTTAGATACTGATCAGTTTATTTTACCAAAACTGTATTATGTCAAAGTTATAAAAATGCCACACCCTGGCATTTGACAAACCCATCACTGCTGAACCTTGATTATGCTGAAGCGTCACAACTGCTGACCTGGTCAGTTCTGGTACATTTGAATTGTCATCATCCATAACCTTCCACCCTCTAGAATTCTCTGGATACTCTGACAGTACCTGGACAAGCTAAAAGTCTGAACTTGGCTATTAAAGAAAACGATATAGAGTAGGTATCATGACCAAATCAGTAACATTCACCCTGCCGGGAGGTTGGAGACTGGGTGTTTCTCTTGGTATAGCCTTGTATATACCTCTCCAAAGTACATTTCCAGCATTGAACCTGTTCCATTTGTAGAGCTGCTACTCTTTGCTGGATACACCTGTGTCATAATAGTTGCAATGATTTAAAAGATGGTGGTGCATTATCGTATCTGAACTTTAATATTTTTGAATTGCTTCCACCCCACCATAACTTCTCATCTATAGGGGAAGAGCAAAAGCTTTAGATTTGTCAAAAATGTAGATCTCCGGTTTTTAATGGATTTCAATGTTTTGATCTCCTGATACCGAAAACATCGATAGCTCAATGATGGGAGTGTGTTTAACTGTTTGTGTGTCTCTGTGTGTCACAGTTTCTTGAGGATGGTCTAGAGCTAAAACAGCTGGACAGAAAAGTACCAAACTTAAGCCTGTTATGAGATGGTGATGTGCTGATTAGTTTTTGAGTCAAATCGCACAGGAGAAAGCGTCACTTTATAGGAACCCTTAAATACTGTAATTCTGCAATTAATTAAGTTGCTATTATAATTACCTATTTTATGATCAGAAAGATCAGTGTGAGAGCAGTAAGTAATTACTGAAATGTTGTAGAATAGTTTGAGTAACTTGGTTCCAAGGGTGCAAAGCCTATTGACGCTCACATTGAATTTTTTTAAAGAAATGATCCTCATGAAAAACTAACATGCAAGCATGAATTTACAGAAAAATTATGGATTTGAACTTAATTTAAATAAGACTTTAATTATGGTTTTATCCTTGTAGTTTTGGTCAAGGACTTAGCAATTTTCACATAATGATGCTGCTTGTGATAGCATTTTTTTCTTTAGGACATACCACATGTCCTGTTGGTCAAAGAAAGTTTTTCCCATTGACAAAATTACTGAATAACTGCAGAATATCCCATTTAAACGCTGACCCCTTGGCGATTTTAGCTACCAACAGAAAATGTGGATTCTTTGATCCTAAAGTAATGTTTTATTAGTGGAGCATTTGGAAGGAAAACTGGGAGAAAATACCAATAAAAAAGAATGACAACAAACTAGAAAAGTCATTTGATCTAGCAGATCCATTTCTTTGCTTACAGAAGTTTGATCCAAGAATCTTGCTCAGACTTTTCTTGAAATGCGAGATTGTGGTAAGACCCTGTGTGCTTCACTGAGGGAGTTACTGTACCTTGTGTGCTAACTACCTGACCTAATGTCAGAATGACAGGTGAGAGACCTGGCAGCTGATAGTTTAGTTTTATGTTCACTCTGTGTTATCTCCCTTCTAGTGCATGAAACAGAGACAATAAATTAAAGAGCCTTTGGTACACATTGTGAGTTTTAAATTGTGTGGGCTGGCATGGCACAGAGCCCACCTAATCAAGTACTCGCCTCTGGAAGTAAAATTCTAAACACTCTGAAACTCAATGATATTCAGTGAGATCATTTTTATACCATTGCCTGATTTACCATGTTAAATACCTCCGTTCATTCCTTTGGGCATTTGCTTCCTTCATGGGACTTTCCTTCATGCTGTCATGGTTTTACTGAGGATCTCCAGCAATGACAGGCAGAAATATGGAAACGTAGTAGCCTTGAAGAATCGCATCTAAAATAATAATTTGATAATAAATTATTTTTAAACACAAAATTGGGTAACAAGGCGCGAAAGTAAATAACAAGAAAACTAGAAAAAAAAGAAAGAAATCCTGTAATAAACAACAAATAAGTTTTCAGTAACTCCTTTACATTACGTTATTTCTTTAGTTATTGTTTACTTCTATGACATATTTAAAATTCTATTCATTATTTTTGATGATTATAATGTCATGTTTTGTTATTGGTTTTTTATTCTTCTTAAAATCGGTCATTGGAGTTGAGCAAATAAGCATTTCACTATATATTAACACATGAACAGCTAGATTCAGGTATTCAGGTATTTACTTGTGATAATACTCGTAGTATGCAACAGCCACCCATACTGACAATTGTCTGAGTATTTGTTATATGCTGTCTGATGGCACATTTAATGTTTGTGGTTGTATTCATTGTTGTTTGTTGATATTGTATTGTGTGTAATGTTACTAGTCTGTGGGAAACATGCAAGTAAGAACTTCATTGTATGGTGGACATACAACAATAAACTTTGGAAGGGCATTACATCAAATAGATAGATGTGGTTGAAATACACTATAACTCATATACAGGTGTGAAAGGCATTATAAAAAATAGAAATAAAAGATAATATATACAGTAGATACTGTAAATAAAGCAAATATATTTATTAAAATAGGAACTATTAATAGATGATCTGATTAAATTGTCATTAAAACCTGATATTTTAAATCTAAATGTAATTTGTACAGAGGGTCTCAAGAGGCTTATAGTTTTATTGATGCAAGGAGCTCTTATTTATCGTGCAGTGAACTAAAAGATGGGTACATGACTTGTTTGGATCTTAAAAGTTGTAAGGCTGTGTGATTGGTTCACAAGCAAGATTGAAATCTAATAAGAGATTTGATACTGGGGCATAATGTAAATCACAAGGATCCCTGTAAAACAAATGTATGAATGAGTGCATCAGTGAGGAGATGAATGGATATGATGGATGCATGAATGGATATATTGAACAATGAACAGGCAAATATAATGCAGAGTGAATAAACTTTGGATATGTAAATGCATTGGTAAGTTAAAAAAATGGACACATGAGTGTTTGGATGTAAGGGTTAAGAGGTAACTGATGACTCATAATATTAGTAAGATCTTAGTTTTCAATTTAGTCAGGCTGGCATACATTTTGTTTCTGCTTCTTATGTGTTTGGTGGTGAGTGCTACTACTATGTTCACTTGCAATACAGAAACTCCATCTGTACCCATGGATACCTGAAACGGCCTAAGTGCACAGCAGGTTTTTTTTTTTTTAATTTTGTTCTATTTTGTGGTCACCTCCTCATATTGGCCTCAATGAAACATGCTGTTGGTACATAGCTACACTGCAGGTAAGACATTTTCATGATTGCTGCCAAATATATTTCTTGTAACTGCTAGTATTGGAAACATATGCCATGCATTCCACATCCTGAGCTTTATTTTAGAGGTGTACGTATCATATGGCTAAAGTTCACAATTGTTGAATGTTTAGCTAAGATGGAAAGTATTAAATATCTTTTGGATAGAGAATTATTGTTGTAATTAGGCAGTAATAGCGAATGATGAGTCTGAGATCTTTGGGTTAACACTTGACCATTTTTCACATATGAGGTAGTTTTATGTTTTTATACTCTTTAGGATGAAGTAACATACATTACAGTTGGGTGCCAGGGTTAGGTAAATCTCCTGTAATAACTTGTTAAATTGTATTATTCCTTCACACAGTGAGTTTGGCAGAACTCCATGTTTAACCACTTATGTTAGTGTATTTAGGAATTACACCACATAGAAGCTGATTTAGTTTGCACCATAGTCCCATTTTGAACCACATGTGTCACCTCTGTCATCTCGGATAGGTATCTACATTGTCCTGCCTGATCTAACTTTTTGACTATATTAAACTTCTTAGAAACCAGAGGCCATCAATAACACAATTCAACTCTCTTTGAGTAGAGTAATCTGTTACACTCTCCTCCAGATCACTCCTCCTGTATTATATTGCCATGGAGTCTGCACTTGGTCCCTTCCTGTCTACATATGATGCTGCCCATTTGGTTATATAAATAAATGTTGTTGTTACATTTCTAGTCATTGCTAACCAAAATGGGGTCCATTGTTGGAATGGCTGGAGGAGAAAGAGATAGAAGCTGTTCAGGCATTATCAGCATTAAGACAATGCTCTTCATTCCAGTGACTAGGCTACCAAACAGTGGGAGGCAGCTTGGACATGCCATTCTGACAGTAGGCCCATCTTGAAGGTGCACCCAGTCATAGCAAGCAAAACACCTTCTTCCAAATTTTTTCTGTATCATGTGTCCTTGGTGGCACATTTTATATCCCTGTCACCTAGTGTTGGATCGGTATTAAAACTTTGACTTCAGTATCAATACCAGCTTTCAGACCCCAGTGCTGGTACCAAAGTGATTCCAAAGCAAATAACAGTTAACTTGAGAACCACTCGTCTTAATCCAGTCTGCCTAGTGTGCTACTCAATTGCTTGACTATCTTGTGTGCCACACCCTTGGACTGCACTATGTACTGTTTCCCTCTTGATAGCCAGAATTCCTGATTACCTTGAAGCATTATTTGGACCCTAATTAAGTGCCAGCCGCGTTAAAGGAATAAGTGTCCCCTATGAAGTCCAGGTCAAAGAAATAAGGGCTTGTATAACCTCTAGATCGCTTCAAATCAAATATGAGGTCCCCATGAATTTCTGCTGGCTTCAAGAATGTAACTTCCTTTTGTGAAGTCTATGAAATGGACATTTTTCCACAATTGTAATAGGAAATGTTGTGGGAAGGAAGGGGCTAGAATGACAGGGGATTGACAGGATAGCTGACATTTATTTCCCCATACCAAAAATCCCAAGACGGTGGTACTATACTGTGTTAAAATTTGGGGTTTTCTTTACTTAAAAAAAAAATAAAAATAAAAATAAATAAATAAATAAAAATATATATTTAGAGCCTTGATACACGAAGGCAACGATGTTTAACTTCTTCAATGGACTTCCATTAAAAAGGACTTAACCTTCACAGGCACTAAGCATGATGTTAATTAAATTTCATGTGGAATTCTGTAATAAGTCATTTGTTATAAGAGAAGTTCCTGGATGAGTGCTGCGGAGTTCCATTCTGTGGGATGTTTAATATTTGGGCATTCCATGATCTTTATTGTTAGCATTATAACCTGCAAGCATGTAAAAGCAGCATATGCTGCTGAACAAACTAAAGGAAATTGCAATTAGCACTTGAAAATCCAATAATAGTATGGACAACTGAGTTAAAAACAGAAAATTGTATGTGGCCAGACAAGAGTAACTTCCTAACATAAACTATCTTTGAGGGAGCAACAAAGAAAGAAAATTAAAAGGAGACTTTTTTTTCTGCTTTCCAAACAAACACAGAACTGAAGATCATCTCATGCTGCCAGACTTCCTTTTATAGAGGAGTAAATGGCTGCCACCTCATTGCATGACATGCTGATTCACATGGCTACACTCCCACTGTGTAGTCTGGCTATACTCCCGAGTCACAGTATTACAACCAAAATGATGGTGGTCACCATCCAGCAAAAAACTAGGAAAATAAATAATAAAAAGTGCATAAAGCAATACCAGAACACTATCAATTGACGCATACATCTTTCACCTAAAAGTGGCCTGATTTTCTGTCAGTTGAATTGATGGTTGATGCAATGGCTATCTGCCCAAGCATGGAAAACAGCATTACTACTTTCTAGTTCTTTTAGTTTTTCTGGTCTCCTTTCATTGCATTTTGCCAGTTTGATGGCATCTCATCCTAGATGTTCCTTATAATGTCAAATATGATATTTTTTGCTTTATTTACCCAATTCCTTGGGTTGACTGCTCCTCAGACTGAGACATTTTTTAGGCTGTAGACAATGTATCTAAAATGTGAAAAGTAATGAGTATTAATTGGCTAAGAAAAGAGTTCCAAATCACACTAAGAATTTCACTGTATTCTGTGAATATGACAGTACTATAACCACTACTTCTAGTACTACTGCTACTAAAGAAGGAGTATGAAATAAGGTTAAACAGAAGCCTTTCATCTTTTAATATACATTTCTCCACTTGAAAGTATTTTATTCTCAACATGATCCACCTCTTGAGCCACCTGTGTATGTATGTCTTCATACTGACACAGTATGAAACATTAACCAGTATTAACCAGCAAACTTTTGATGTATTTTATTCTGTGTTATATTTCATATAACCTGTAGAATGATATTCTCATTGATGGAAAGTGGCATGTGTTGTGTGTTGTCAAAAATGAAAATAAGAATTTCAATTCATTCTGCTTTACACAAGTGACAAAAATTTTTAACTGAACTGATTAACCTGCATTACATTGTTTTGCACACAATTAAGTCGAACTTCTACAACACATTACTTCTTCGTCAAACTAAATAAACTAAGATGAAAAGAATAAATATCAGAAAGTTAAAAAAGGAAAGCAGGAACAAAAAGAGGCACAACCAACATCATTGGTCACCTGCCTGTGGTTACTAAGTCGGCAACAGCAATCAACAATCAGTGTTTTATGCTTCCTATGACAGGGTTTTTGCACAAATGAGGAATCAACACCTGCCTTCTCTCAGGTGTGATATGTGTAAGGTTTTAAGAGAGATAATACTTGATCTAGCAGAAAGGAATCCAACAGGTGGCACATCTCTATTTTATTTTTAGTATTTCTTTATCTATGTTATTGATGGTTGAAATGAATGTACCACCTGAAAGATAGTAGCCTAATTATACAACAAAAGGGTTCTAATGTATGGATGGTGGGACATTGTGCAGTTGCTGGTAACCTGTCTCATTCATCCTGGACACTGAACTTTCAAATTGAAGGTGGCCTTAGTAATGAGTCACTTTGTTACAGTGAATGTATCATTTTAGCTAGTTTGTGCTCCAATTGTAAGAATATATATGTAGAAAATATATAAGAATATCCCAGTATTTGAAGCAAATTGGAATGTTATGTACTTATGAAAAGTGTTATAAAAAATAAAGGCTGCTTGCTTCCTTGTAGCTGGCAATTACAAGGTTGTCAGGGTTGGCTATGTGATAAGGAAGCATTGTAGCATTGGAGAAATACCAGATCTTCGGAGTCAGGTGTAAGCAGCTGCCATCAGAGTTGGGCTAAAGGTTGAATGGAATGAGGATGGTAACTAATATGCAAGGCGTGGGGTGGTGACAGAGGGCAAGTTTTGGCCAATTTATCAATTACATCTTTTGTAGTACCATTTTAGTTTCAAAACTGTAGTTTTTTTGCTATTACTTAACAAATGACACCTGCGATGGACTGGTACCCTGTCCAGTGTTTGTTCCTGCCTTTCCTAGCTAGAATAGTCTCCAGCAGAGCCCTGTGACTCTTAGTTCAGGACTAAACGGGTTAGAAAATTACTGACTGACTGAGCCAGAGGTCAGAAATATTGAGAAAAACAATCAGAAATGATTTTGTCAAAAACAGAATTGTAAGTCAAAGTCAAAATAGTCCTAATACCAAATTCAAATCTTTAGCCCTCACTCATTTTTCACTCGGCCCTAACTCATTTATATGTGTTTTTATTTTTCCCATGTCTTGATCTCTCTCCAATGATGATGAGATAAAGCCAGCGTTAAACAATTGAGAATGGGTTTTATTTGTGGGCATACATCCTACACAAGTGTCTAGGTTTTTGACTTTGAAAATCTGGTCTCCCTATAATTTACCATCAGAGTGCCTCATTCACCTCATATCCATAACATCCAGTCATTGTAATAAAGTTTGCCTTTTACTTCCGTTATTCCCTCACACCAGTCATAACTGAATAACTTTACAAGACCTGTTTCATATACATTTAATACGGGCAGACTTGCTCAGTCAAACAAAGAATTAATTGTAAAGGTTTTTTTTTCTTTTTTTTTATTTAGGTTATGTTAATTTGCACTTGTAAATTGTGGTTTGTATGTGTGAGTGAAAGTGGTCCCTGTGATGGACTAGAGTCCTTTCCAGGTCTGTTTTCAGCCTTTTGCCCAATTCTGGTTAGATAACCTTTAGCTATTTGAAGCCCTGGACTGGATTGAAGAGGTTCTAGAACCTTCCAGCTGAATTCAGTTCTTGGAAGACTACAGTGCCTGCAGAATTCTTGAATGCACTGGAGTGTTACACCTTTCCTACATTTTCCAACTTGTAAATAATTGAAATCCAAAGGTTTTGATGCCAGAAGCTGCCGGCTGCCATCTTAAATAGACATGATACAGTGACAACACACATTATGTGATTTTTGAGTTTAAAGTTACGTGACAGCTATGGGTGCAGAAGCAATACTGTACTATGCTAATATTAATACTAATACTGTGGTCACAGCCATGTAAAGACTGCTACAGAACTGCAGCGAACAAACTAAATACAAAAACCAAAATGTTACTGTCAGAATAACTATACAAATTAACAAGCTAAGTTTAAATAAAAAGAATATTGTCCAAAAGCATGTGTAAAACACTAGTGGAGCTAAGAACTGAGATTCATAATACAAGGTCCACATAGCCCTGAATTGGGCTAAGTAGGTGTTTGTGGCTGTTGTGTTATATTTTAATATATTATTGTGTATATATATATTGATGTAATGTGTGTGTGTGTATATATATATATATATATATATATATATATATATATATATATATATAATATAATATAATATAATATATCAGTGGCGACTGCTCTAAGACTACAAGGGAAGCTCCGCTTCCTCTACTATGTCAGAAAATAAATGCTCATATAGGCACTGTCGTATTTATATTGGTTTTAATAAAAGTGCGCTAGAACGCGTTCAACTTCATGACTAGCTCGTTCAGAATCAGGTATTAACTGTAGATTGTTTGACGCGATTTTTTTGTCATACATTTCTGTGCAGCACAGCACGTTAAACCCTCCTGAAGCCCAGCTTCACTGGAGCTCTATGGGCCAGCACAGAGGAGCTTTTTTCACTGCAAAAAAGCTGGACGGTAATTGGATAAATGCACCAAAATCGTCACTTCCAGGGAAGCTCAGCTTCTCTGGGAGTGAATGGAGAAGTGGGCGGGCCAGGACGCTGGGCTGCTGCATGATGATTGGAGGAGCTGTTTAAAGGGTGGAACCCCTTTTTTGATTGACAGCATATCTTAAGTATACCTCAGCAATACAGAGATTCGAGTTCAGTCCCATGCGGATTTGCAGGTGAAGTCGTACGACAAACTGCTGCACTCTGTATTGTTTGCTGGTTATATAAACCATTTTTGTTTGTACAAATCATTCTTTAAATAATAAAAAAAACATTATAGCGTTCTTGACTTTGCTCCTTGTTTCAGCATTGTAAAGTTAGTTCGTTCATATAATTAAAGTAGCTCGTGGAAGGGGAAACTAGCCAGCTAGCAAGCTGTGCATAATGGCAGACGGTGCTAATATTGTTGACCTGCTTTTGGCAAAACCATTTAGTTGTCTTCCTTACGAGGAGAGACTCAGAATTAAACGGCAGGGCAGACCAACGCCCAAGATTGATCTGGTGCAAAAATCAGGAAAAAATAACAGGTCTTTTCAGCTCTCCTGGTATGACAAGGTGACTGGAAGTGCTTTGACAAAGAAAATGTACTGTTGGCCATGCCTCTTGACGAAACCTTCTCAGGGAATGGGATGTGTTTGGTCAAACGTGGGTTTTGGGGATCTGGGTAACTTTGACAGGGCATACAAAAGGCATGAAAAGTGCAAAGAACATGTGAGTTCATGTGCAAGGTTAAGTTGTCTGGGCAGGGTTAGGGTTGAACATGCAATCAATGAAGGTCTTCGCATTCAGGTGGCAAAACATAATGAAACAGTAAAAAAAAAACAGGGCCTCCCTAAACCGTCTAATTGATGTGACTTCCTTGCTTGGCCGTCACGAGCTGGCATTCAGGGGGCATGATGAGAGTAGTGAATCAGCAAATAAGGGGAATTACAGGGAATTTACAGAAACATTAGCTAAATATGACTTTGTCTTGGCCACACAATTTCAGTCATCAGCTGTGTTTTCTGCTATGTCCCACTCAATCCAAAATGACTTGATCTCTGCTCTCGCAGCCACTGTTTCTGATCATATAAAAGGTGAAATTCAGACTGCTCCTTTTTTTGCATGGCAGGTGGATGAAGCAACTGACATATCTTGCCATGCCCAACTGTCTGTCATTGTTACATATGTGGATAGTGCAGGTAAAATTAAAGAGTGTTTCATTTGATTTTTGGATGTGTCAGGGGATCAAGATGCTCAGTCTGCGTTTGAAGTTTTAAACGATAACATGCAGGGCTACAAATTTACAACTTGTGGCAGAAACCTACGATGGGGCTGCTGTCTTTGCTTCATCTCTCAATGGCCTACAGGCCAAAGTTAAAGTAATAGCCCCTAGTGCAGTGTTTGTGCATTGCTATGCACACAGACTGAACCTGGTGTTGTCCCAGGATGCTAAATGCTTTCCTGAGTCAAGAATATTTTTTGCATCTCTCTCTGGGTTCACCACATTTTTTTCAAAGTCCACAAAAAGGATGTCTTTTCTTGAGTCTGCAGGGACTTCAAGATTGCCCAGAAACGCTCCTACTCGATGGAATTTCACATCACGGATCGTGAGCACTGTGGCAAACAATTATGATGGCCTCCTGTAGACTTTTGACAAGACTACCCAGGATGAGAGCATGGATAATGACACATTAGATGCTGCCAAAGGCTTCATAATGAAACTGGAAGATTTTGAGTTTGTGTTCATGTTGTACACATATGAACAAATATTCTCTGAGACAGATGTTGTCTTTGATATTGTCCAGCAAAGGGCTATGGATGTTCTTTACTGCAAAAAAAAGAATTGGGTCTCTCCTTGCTTTTGTCAAGGAGAAGAGGTCAGAGGAGGCTTATCAAGCAGTTTATGCAAAAGCAGCAAATCTCACATCAGACCCTTGAGATGAACCTATTAGAAAGCACTGTCTGTCACAATTACAGGATCCCCAGGACCGCTTCAGAAATTTGTACATGGCCATCCTAGACAATCTAATGGAGCAGATTTCTCAGCGTTTTTCAAATTTGGAAAGCATGAGCTTCTTAGAATTAGTCAATCTAGGGAAATTTGATGAAATGAGACAAGTGTTTCCAGAGGAGGCATTTGAATGTGTGCTGAAAAGTTATGGCCATTTCTTTGACTCAGGGAGGCTGAGATCTGAACTTCAAGTACTATATTCAGATCATGAATTACAGGGGAGCAGGGGTAAGCTTTGTGATTTCTTGGTGTTTTTTAAAGACATGGAGTTGGATAGTGCAATGCCTCAGCTATACAAGCTGTTGTTGTTAGTGGCAACAATTGGCGCTACATCAGCAGGTGTAGAGAGGAGCTTCTCTTGTTTAAAACGGGTCAAGTCATACACCCGCAACACGATGGGCCAAGATTGTTTGAGCAATCCTGGCCATTGAGAGG
The DNA here is from genome assembly GCA_026402145.1 of Polypterus bichir lapradei. NCBI lineage: Eukaryota > Metazoa > Chordata > Cladistia > Polypteriformes > Polypteridae > Polypterus > Polypterus bichir. The sequence continues at coordinate 3,155,479 of JANRMT010062846.1, read as the reverse complement.
AAACTGGTTAAGTCCCTGGAAAAGACGGCCAATTGGTACGACAGGGCCACAGACCATTTTCTGCAAAAGGAACGGAGGGCAGAATTTACGTACAAATAACATAATGAATTTTATGATGAAGGCCTAATATGAGCTTCCTCTGTTTCAAAAGCTAGCAGCCGCCACTAATATATAGTCGCATGCGGCTGGGGGTGGAGCCCAGCCGGGACGCCCGAGGGGACCGGAGGAGGGCTGGTGCCTCCTCCCGACCACAAGGGGGCGACCGCCCTGGTTTTGTTGGTGGCCTCGGGTAGGGGGCTTGGAAGCCCAACCCTGTAGGGGCCTGTGGCCACCACCAGGCGGCACCCCGGTGCCTGAAGAACCCTGGAGCCCAGCACTTCCGCCACACGGGGGCGTGTCCATGGAGGAATGCCGGGAAGCAGCTGGAGCTCATCCGGGGTGCTATAAAAGGGGCCGCCTAGCGGAAGTCGGGTGGAAGAGGACGGAGCTGGAGAGAGGACTTGAGGCGGCCAGAAGGAAGGCACTTGGGACTGTGTGAAAGGCCCGGACTTTTGGGGAATCAGTGCTGGAGGCACTGGGTTTGTGCACTGAACAAATTGTAAATATTTGTAAATAAAACAAGTGTGTTGGGTGAACAAACGATGTCCGTCTGTCTGTGTCCGGGTCCA
>JANRMT010062846.1:3142291-3154411 GCA_026402145.1 Polypterus bichir lapradei | reverse complement strand
CATTTTGCGTGACGCACAACCAAAAACACAACTTCGCTAATAGCAGTCACAAAAATCACGTAGTTAACGGAAGGAGTTGAAAATCGTACTGAGCTATGGGAGGGTACTGATACACGTGCTCTATCAAGGACAACAGCGCAGTGTTGCCAGATTGCTTGCAGTGTTGCCAGTCTCATTACTATTACTCATTATATAAAATATATATATATATATAAAATATATATATGTGTATGTATATAATATATTGTAATAAACTTGACAAACCACGTCAAATTGCTTTGGTTGCAGTATTGATTTGGTTAAATATGATGAAAAAACATCAGACATTCAACATAGATGGTGGTTTTCGGGTGGCTTTTATACAGATTCAGAAAATGGCTACAGGAAATACAGGAAGTGACGTTATAGAGGAATTGCCGGAAGTGACGTTATCAGACATGGACCGGAAGTGACATTATCGTCATGGGCAGGAAGTGACGTCATCAGCCTAGGACCGGAAAAGTGACGTCATTGTCATGGGACGGAAGTGACGTCATCATACTGGGACCGGAAGTGATGTCATCAGAAGGAGTAGGAAGTGAGGTTGAGGAGCCATTTTCTGGAAGTTTTATTGTTGGAGGTGCGTTTGAGTTATTTATCTTCTTTAGTTCTGAAAGCTCAGAGAGAGAAGCATTAATACTGTCATTCGATAAATCACTCACCTCTGGGCTTGTTGACTGCCTCCTAAGCGCACATGTGTGACAATGTATATAATATATATACACACAAACATACATAACATCTTCATATATGAAAGAAAAACACACTCTTAGCTTCTGATGCTTACTGTGTTTTCATGTACTGTACAGTACCTAAATTAATGGTTTAATATTAGGGCAGCCTAATATACAGGATTTGTGAAAGCACAAGTTTTCTTAGATTACAAGCTAAGTTTCAGCTCTCCAATGCAAAATGTAAATTAAGGAACCACTAAGGACTTCAACATTGGCAGAGTCTCCTTGTCTGTGTAATAAACAAAATTCATTTGTTTAATGTACATTTCCACCTGCCTATATTTATTTATTTATTTATTTATTTATTTATTTATTTATTTATTTATCAAGCACCTTTACACAACTTTCATTGACCAGAGTGCTGTACAACTAAAAGACAAAAAGGTTAGCAGGTACTACACAGCGTATATATACTCAATATACATTGCACACTACTATACTATACTTGGGGTATCCCACAGCCAAGAGAAGACACTGAAGATGAGTACTTCCCTAAATGGACTGAGAAACTCCTGCCTGACAAATAAGATTGGAACCATTTAAGAACAGAACCTTTGATTCCAACACATATCTCAAGGCGTGATAGAAGGATACTATGGTCTACTGTATCAAACGCTACAGTCGGATCCAATAGAACCAGAATGGCAGAATTACCAGAGTCAGCAGCTAAAAGCAAATCATTAAGCACTTTTAGGAGTGCTGTGTCGTGGCTTAAAACCAGACTGAAATTTTTCAGAAATCCCATTAAAATCAAGGTAAGCCTGTAACTGGTTATAAACAACCTTTTCTAAGACTTTTGATAAAAAAGGGAGTTTAGAAATGGGCCTAAAGTTGGAGAGAACTGAGTGATCCAGGTTGCTCTTTTTGATCAGCGGTTGTACTACAGCATGTTTAAAGGCAGCTGGAACACAGCCAGACATCAAAGATGAATTAATTAGGTCAGCAACATGTGGCCCGATGGAACTAAACACATCCTTACAAAGACGTGGTGGAATGGTGTCAAGAGGACAACAGGATGGCCGCAGATGCTTAACTATTTCACTTAAAGTGGAGAGAGAAACTGGTTCAAACTGATGGAAGACAGCTTGGCATGTATACGAAGTGGAGGGGTCTAAACCCGAGGTAGATGGTACTCATCTGATATTTGCAGTTTTATCTTTAAAAAAGTTAAGAAATTGCTCACAGAGTGCAGATGAAGGTTCAATAACAGTAGAATCAGAAGGATTAATTAAATTATTCAGAGTATTAAAAAGAACATGTGGTTTTTGACTGTTATTTGACACAACCTCTGAAAAGTGTTGTGATTTTGCTGTTCTAACTGCTCCCTGATATTCCTGAAGACTGCTTTTGAAGATGTCCAGTGAGACTTGAAGATTGTCCTTGTTCCACTTTCTCTCAGCCCGCCTACAAGAGCGTCTGAGAGCGCGTGTGGTCTCATTCAGCCACGGTTCAGTCACTGGTTTGGAGCGTTTAATCCTCATAGGAGCTGAGTCCAGAATATTAAAACATATAGAGTTGAACAGTTCAAACAGTTCATCCGTGTTGAGATCACCACGATATGCACTGGTACAGAGCTCAGAGTCGTTAAAAGCAGCAGAGAATCGAGCTGCAGTTGAAGAGTTAATGGTGCGCACACATAGAGCCGGTGCACGGGGTTTAGCGCGGGAGGATGGCAGCGTGACAGTAAACAAAACCGCAAAATGGTCCGATATACCTGTGTTGTATATCTCAATGTCAGACAGATCTAAACCATATGACAGAACAAGATCTAAGATCTATATCAGGTTAAAGATTTGCTTAAAAAGAAGATTAGAAACAAGCATTAGGTAGACGTAAGTAAAAATGGATATGTAACGAGGGCTTTAACTTTGACAGAAAACCATCAAGGTTTTCACAGCCCAGGTGCCATCATTGAAATACATGACAAAAGATTTCTTTGGCTTTAAATAAGTAACGTTGCCAATTTGGCAATAGTATTGATAGCCTGTGACAACAACAACAACAATAATAGTCTTATTTTGATTCCTGATGTGATATGAGAGGAGAAATGAAGACGATAAACAGATTTGAATATGATATGAAGGATAGATAGAATTGAGAAATCTTATACAGTATGACAGATGGACTTAAAAAGCACAATATATTATTATAGATATGAAAAAACCTAGTCCCCTCCTGCAACCTTCTAACATGTATGTTTCTACTTCAGTCTGCTCAACTCTATGCTGCTGCTATTAAGACGTCACTATTAATAATGAGCTGGCTGGTGTCACGCAGGCTGTCTGACTCAGTTAACATCAGCCTTTCTAGAGAAAATCATTATTTCACACTCCACTTGAAGAACAGGGCAGGCGTCCAGCTGCCCTGTTGGGTCAGTGTGGCAGATGGGGAGTCAGAGCCAATTTCTGACAGCCCAGGCGTCTCAAGCCAGATAGAGACTCTTGATTTAACACGAGCAGTTAGACAAACTGGCCCCAGAAAAAAGAAAACACAAGCACTGCCATTAAAACATGAAAAAGCAATGAAATAAAAAAATAAAAGCAAATGAAACTGGCAATACAGTGAGACAGAATCAAATAGAAGAGAAAATGTATATTTCCATGATAGTGAATGGTGAAGGATTAAATAAACATAAAATATATATTGTTTGATCCTGTATAAACTGTGCACATGTGTGTACATGATTTTACTAACTCACGAAGTTCAATAGTGTGTTGGGTAAATAGCATTTTAACAGAGACTGTATGTTCTTGTGTAATTGCACTAAGTATGCTGCTTACTATGCTGGTGCCCAACCAGGCTTGGTTCCTGCCTTGCACCCAGTAGTTGTGCCCTTGACTGGATAAGTGGGTTGGAAATAGTATAAACAGATATTCATTGCATTCATTGTAGACATCCAAAGTTCATTCTGACTTCTTAGAGTAAAAATCATGTGTCAAGCTTAGATGGGACATTATACTAGCTAATCCAGACTCGCCATTCAACCCAGTCTGTCTGACTTACGTATTTGCACAGGATAAGTTAGTTTTGATTCAAAAGTGATTGATTCCAATTGCTTTACCTTATGTTGCTATCCTGAAGCCAGTGACCAAATGCTGTCAATTGAAATCATGAAGCTTATTTGAAGTCCCATGTGTCTTCATATCAAGATTGTTGTGAATTGACACTCATTGTGTCTCCATTTGAAAACCTTAATGTTTCCAAACTCTCTATGCTAATTTTTCCTATTCTGTATCTTTAATTTATGCTGTTTTCCCATTGGATTCTCAATTCTGAGAATATAAGGACTAGATATTTGGGCTTATTAAAATCCATCACTTTATGTAGAAGGTTTTCAGGCAAGAAATGGAGAAAAGATTGGTGATTCAGACTGAATAGAAGTTGTAGTTTTCTTCTAAAATGAAGTTTGGAACTGAGTTATAGAAGTTGATGCAGATTTTTTTTTTTGATAAATAAATGCAATGCATCTATTTTATTAAATTTTTTGCTGTGATGCATGTTTCTTCACATACTGGGTGCATAAAGGAGTTTGTTGTGTGTCTGTGTTTGTGTGAGTGATGCTCTGTGTTCACGTTAAGGTTTGACTTTAGAGCGAAGAGCACATGTGTGTTTAAGTTTGTATCTGTACAGAATGTATGTGAATGGTAAGTGGCATTGCTTGTGTGCATGTTAAGCTTTGCAATAAGTTTTGAGTGTGTGTAATGGAATGTTAGGGATGTATATTTAAGTTTGTTAGGGTGTGTCATGCTGTATCAGTGCACATACTGTAAAGTAATGATGTTTTGTGTGCATGTAATATAGTGTGATGGGTGCATTTATATTTACTTGATTTTGTATGTGAATATTATGTGAGGCTGTTTATGCATTCTGCTTTTGAGACTAAGTCTGTATATGTGCTTAAGGTTGTTAGTGTCTGTTCATCTGAGGAACTTGTGTGGCTATGTGCCTATATTCTGTTTTTGTGCCATTTTATGTTCTTGAATCAGAGCATGTGTGCCGGATATGTGTTCATGTGTATGCAAGCAAAAGTATATGCAGTGATTAATTGTGAAGGTGTTTATGAGTATGTGCACATGTATAGCTGAGACGGTGAGTGAGGTGTATTTGATCTGTGTATTCAGCATATTCACGGTATATGTTTATGAAATGCATTGTCTGACCAAATTTATTAATGTCTGGTTGACTGTTCACTTGCTTCTCATATCCTCTACGTGCCTAGTGGCAATTAAGCCTTACAGTCGATGTTTTCATTGCTCTTCATTTTGGGCTGTCTTCAGTGTAGTTCTCCAGATGAATCCTGGGGTCATTATTCTTCCACCATAGTGCCTCTCTGTTTTTCTCAGCTTTCCTTGTTTTCTTTTTCCATCCATAGCCCAAGTCATTGCTACATTTGCTGGATATTTAAAAAGTATATGGTGCACATGTCCTAGCTGCCTCCATCACTGTTTGTTCTGTGTGATTGTCATGTTTTCAATTTGGTGATATCCTGGAGTCTTGCATTAAATATTTGTGGCTTGCCAGTGGATTTTCACGACTCTTCTCAGGCATGTGTTGTGATAACGTGAGAGTCTGTTTATGTCCTGCTGGGTGATAGGCCAACATTCTGAACCATACAGGAAGAGAGAGAAAACATTACTTTGATAAATTCTCAGCTCGGTGTTCCTAGGTTAGATACATGGATGTCACATGAGTCAAGGTCTGGCATAGGCTGCTCTGGCTTTTCCAAGGCATATCTTAATGTCTTCTTCAGTTCCTCCTGGAGCTTGATGATACTGCCCAGGTAGCAGCAATGCCTGACTGTATATGGGGTGCATTTGTGTTTTTGTGTGTGCTTGTGAAAGATGTGTGAATCTGTGTGTGTCTCTTTTTGCCTGTGATGAGCATATCTGCACAAATTCTCAAATATGGAGTGCATATGTGTTTCTGTGCATCTCTGACTGTGCCATAGGCTCCATATGTGATGTTTGACATACTGCATATGTATTCATAAGAACCTCTTTATGTGAATGTGGTGCCCACACAATGTCATTATCCATCAACACTGGACAAATTTTTGAGGACCTCTAAAGAGGAATGCATCTCTCATATATTCTTTCTGAGTGTTTAGAGTGGCATTTAGTTTCTGTGTGATTAGAGGTCAGTTACTTCAAATGCCACATTTGCAAGCCATAGCTCATTGAGGCTGTTGGTGTGCAATGAAGACAGGAATTTACTAGGAGAAGGGAGTCAGCTCTTCATTGTTTCTTTGCTGTATGTGACCTCTGGGGGGCAGCACTGAAGTTTGGCACATGTCTGGCTCCAGATTCGGCACAGGAGGTCACATCAAGGGAACTGGTCAGCATTCCAAAGTTGTTGGGGTTTAGCATGTTTGCCTGATTAGTGCCCTGCTATGAATGAGGTGGGATTGGAATCACCCTCATTTCAGGGCACAGCTGTGGAAAGGACGGCTTTAGTCTCAAGGTGGGGAGGGGCTCACTTCCAGTAACAGCTGTGTTTACAGAGCAGCCGCTTCCTGTGTTCAATGTGGTTTTAGAATCTTTGCCGGAGGCAGAGCCATTCCCCGTGTTTCTTCTAGGTTCAGGGGTTATAGTTTGCATGTCTTACATAAGAGGTCATTTGTGTATCACCCTATTCTAGTGTGTATGTTCTCTTTAGACTTGTGTGTTGCTGTCTGTAACAGAGTATGTGTTGGCTAGTTTGCATTTTTGTGTAGATTTTTGTTATATCTATCTTTGTATAAATGTGGTGATTAATAACGGTGCATATGAGTGTTTACAGAATTGTGCATTACATTTCAACCTGAAATGTATGTGAAGATTAGGGTATGTATAAATGAAAATGTTTACTTTTGTAGGTATGTATGGCTTGTATTTGTATGTGTGTGCGTTGAGAGTTCCATATGTCTCAGTTTATATGTAGTATTATATGTCTGAGATACTATGTTAGTAAGTCATTATGTTTCTGGTTATTGAAGTAGAATGAAATCTTAGTATTATGATTTGGCAGTGTGAATATGAAAATGAAGAAGACAGAAATGTCAGTGTGCCAGAATGGCTGATGTACTGGACTGTAATGCTGCTGGTTTATTTGTAACCCTGAACTTCTTACACTGTCTGGGCTCAAAATGTAAAAATTGGTTTAATTTGTTTTTTCTACCTTCCGTAGCGAAGGGGGTTATATGAAAGCAGGAGAATTGTTTGTGCATGTGTTTTAAAAGCTGTGTGTTGTTTCTCATTGAGAATATGGAATTTTTATGTATATTTGTACATAGCTGTGGACTGTATGTATGTAGTTTATTTAATTAGAAGTCAGTCTTTCTAGGATTGGACTGCATCTATTTTTGGGTTTCTGCACAGTTTTGTAATTGTGTATTTCGTGTGTGTTGATTTTTTGTTTTTGTAGTCTTTTACACACTTGATTTTTTCCTTTAGAGTGTCTGGCATGCTGATGTGAAAGAGTTAAGATGAGGCACAGAGGCGTCTTTTTGGCACATGTTTACTTTCACTCCACACCATCTCTCTCTCTCTCTCTCTCTCTCTCTCTCTCTCTCTGTAGACATAGCCCCTGATTGGCTGAGCAGTACTTGTTGGTAAGAGGGCATCCTTCAGTGATGATCTTCTGTGTAGGCGGGTACATAGGCGTTCTTGATAGTAAATCTGCAACAGTGGGAGGAACTTCATTCTCCTCCCCTCTCGGGGGATATCACTTGCTGTCCTGCTGAGGTCAGAACTAGATGGGACCAAAACCTTTCACAAGTTTTCTTGGCTCCTCAGTAGAGCAGCACTCCCAGGAGGGAAAGCAGCACGCGTCTTTCTCTGTCTCTCTCTCTCTGTCTCTCTCTCTTTCCTTCTCTCTTTTTGTATTTTACTGTCATTTTTCTTTGAATGAGGTGCCCTGTGCCAATCTTTCTACAGGAAAGTTGATGGTTTAGTTTGTTGCACTTGGACTTAAGGGTACAAGATCAGGATGACTCTCTTAGGATCAGAGCATTCCCTGCTGATTCGAAGCAAGTTCCGTTCAGGTAAGCCACCTCTTGGCATTACAGTTCACTGTAGCCTCCTGACTTCATTGCAGCAGACATCACCTGTGAAGTCTTCTTGGGAAAGCCCTTTATGTGTTTTTCATTAACCCACTAACAAGTAGTGTGACATCACAACCTGGTGAGAGACAGCTGGGCATGCTGAATTAGAAAAGACCAGATTCAAAAAGGCAGGTGGTAGGAAGTAAATGGGGGGGGGGGGGCATTGTGGGGGGTGGCAGGGGTGGGTGGTGTTTTGGGAGATTGATAGGTTGCTGGGCAAAGTCTGGCTAAGTAGACACTCCTCTGTGTAAAGCACCCTGGCTACACATTGTCCATCAGAATTCAAAAGCAATGCACCTGTAGTATTACCCAGGGTAAAAGTTACCTACCTTAAATGGGATGCTGCCCATTCTAAATGTTTTCAATATGATATCCCTGTTTCTTAAACTGGGATGCACTTGTTTCCAATTGACATCAGTCTGCATCATTCCAGCTGATAAAATGTACTACCATAATGAGATAATCAAACCAGTAAGCAAAATGGTTAGTATTGCCATAATTGTATGGCTGTTGTATAGATCACACCAGTGTAAGAATGTGTTTATCCAAATTGGGATATAATTTTTAATAAAGTTTCCAGTTTTTGAATCCAGTCTTCTGATGCTGGAATGTTCTTTTTCATTGAAGTTGTCAAGATTAATAGCCAATCTTCTTAAACTGAAAGTGACAACTTTGCAACAACCAAGCGCCTAGAACATTATAGTATTTTAATAGCCATGTTTCCCTGCAAATGTATTGGGAATAAATGTGTAGTGGTCAGTTCTTCTTAAACTAGATGTGCATAGTTACAATGACGTTGATAAACAGCTAGACTCTTTGAACTGGGATGTTTGTGTTCTAGATTTGACCAGTGGACAGTCTCTTTAAATTGATTTTAATCTTTTTTTTTTTAATTTTTTTATCTAATAAAATTAGGCCAGAATAATTGACCAGTTAACATATAATATTTTTAATTCTCTCCAGCATTGTGATCAGCCAAGCATAACTGGGATTTTCCTTCAGGAAAAAAATTATGTGTATAACTGTCATTTTTAACTTGGTATTTATTTCTATTAAAGTGTGTTATGTGTATGTTAGAACATTACGACTGTTTTGATGCGAAAAAGCCGTTCAGCTCAATGAGATTGTCAATCCTACTCACCTATATTCTCCAAAATAGTTGTCGGTCTGACTAACTGGAATGCCCTTGCTTACCACCAAAACCATTACAGTAACAATCAATTTGAACTGGGATGGATATATATTTAAGAGCCAGCTGAGAATTTATTGATATTATGTGCATTCTTGCATAGTAGTCAGTCTGACTTAAATGCTATATTTTGCTTACAGTTTACTCCAGTCTTTCTAAGCAGGGTTGATCTTGTAATTCTTTAGTTTACTACTGAGCAGTCTGTATAAATTGGTGATATACTTGTTGTAAAATGACATCAGAATAATTATCGCTTTTCCTAAACTTCTAAATTCTTGTTATTAAGTGGTTTCAGTATAGTGGTCAGTGTACTTTGAGTTATTAGTCTTGGTTGCCTGATTTGGATATTTTTTTACTTTTCTGGATATGACTAGACTTGGATATTATTCATACAGAATCCACCAGTATAATGCTGAGTTCATTGGCCAGTCTACTTAATCACCTGTTCCACTAGCATGAAAAGCATTCTCATTGAATTTGGAAGAAATGATAACAAATGGCGCCCGCATGGTATCCTGGACTATGTTATGAGAAATGACCCCACTATAATAGCCAGGATATCTTAACAATAAGGAGAACCAGTATGGTCTGCTGAAGCAGGTAGTTGTAAATGGACACAGTATAAAACTCCATCAATCATTGCGGTAATAAGTATCATCAGTTTGATGTAGACAGGAGATTATGTGATAAATTACATGGTTACCAGTTCAATCTGTCTCTTTCTGATCATGAGAAATTAACATAAAATTGTAAAAATATATATTAAGATTACTATAATGTATACCTTACTTTAAAAACATTTTGGGAAAATTGTCTACCAGATATGCAGTACCAATAATTCTCTAGACAGTTTACTGCCTGATAGTATGTGTGTCACCCATCTGTGCGTGTATTTCACAATTCAGGTAAACTGATTGTAAAGATTTTGAATGTTGTGTGAATTTTGCGTTCTCTCCCCCACAACTACCACCATTAGAAGCTCACTGAGATGTTTGGAATGATGTCCCAGTGAGTTCTTCTCCTCAATAAACATATTTTTTGACAGTTTGGTCCAAACTCTAGCAGGCTGGGGGGATTGTTTGTAGAAGAGGAGGCCGCTTACACTATGAGGCTTGCAGTTTTGAATCTGTGCCTGCTTGTCTGTGATTGAATTCTAAACATCTATCTTATTTAATAAAACAGGAAACCCAAGCCAGAAGCAAAGGTGAGTTGTAAAAGAGAAAGACGGCAGCAGAAGCTGCAGCCCAGCTTTAAGTTAAAACAACAGTGCCACCTCTCTGGTGAAAACATTACTGGGATACCCTGTGAAACAAGGCACAGTAAAGCAGCCAGACCACGCTTTAACCCGTCACTGACTGTGGGTAGACTTGCTGGAGTTCCTTAATATTACCATTCCATTGGCCAAAATGACAGCCACTACAATGGACTGGCATGTAAATGAGAATTCTGATTGGCTCTTTGGGTTAAAAGACCTGTATCCTAAAACAGAAACAGAAGTGGCCCGGTCTCATCTTAGGCTCATGCTTTATACTTGTCAAAGATTGCCTTGGTGCCCCTGCACAAGATATACACTCAAAAATATTATTCTGGATTTACTTAACTATGTTCTGTCCACAATTTATATAAACTGAGTTGTGTAAATTGTAAATAAAAGTATTTAGTATTGTCTCCTTATTACTTACAATCAGTCATCACAATGTGTTCAAAATAGATAAAATTAATTTCCTTATGTTCAACAAACTAAACTAATGCAACTTCAGCATTGTTTTTACATTGTTTAACTCTAATGTATGTACAGCATATGTAGTAGTACTAACTAAATGAACTTACATAAAAAATACATTACAGCATTTTGTCTTTACTTAGCTGTAGATTGCAATACTAATGAATTGCATTTTGTGTAATAAATCTTCAAATTGTATCAACACTGTTCAGTTTGTTAAATTTGTAGTCATTCTGTGCATTAAATGTGCTTCATCCATCCATTATCCAACCTGCTATATTCTAACACAGGGTCACGGGGTATGCTGGAGCCAATCCCAGCCAGCACAGGGTGCAAGGCAGGAACAAACCCCGGGCAGGGCACCAGCCCACCGCAGGGCACACACCCATACACCAAGCACACACTAGGGACAGTTTAGGATGGCCATTGCACCTAACCTGCATGTCTTTGGACTGTGGGAGGAAACCCACGCAGACACGGGGAGAACATGCAAACTCCACGCAGGGAGGACCCGGGAAGCAAACCCATGTCTCCTAATTGCGAGGCAGCAGCGCTACCACTGCGCCACCGTGCCGTCCTAAAATGTGCTTGTAAGTAAATAATAATTCTTTACATTTATATAGAGCTTTCCTCTCTACTCAAAGCACTTTAGTTAGCAGGGAGCTACTTTAACCACTACTAATGTGTAGCATCCACCTGGATGATGTGATGACAGCCAATTTTGCACTAGTATGCTCACCACACATATTAGCTATTAGGTTTTGAAGTGGTGACAGAGCCAGTTATCCAAGTAGATGTGTTTGTTAGTAGATGTACAGTAGGTATACATTTGTATATGTAAATGAATGTGTTTTGAATTTGTGTTGATTTTTGTGCATGCACATAGCAGACTGGGTGACCTGCTCTGGATAAAGTTTTGATCTATCGACTGAGTTTCAGGATTAGTCCTAGATTTTGTTCAGCTGTATGACCGTAAATAAATCACTTTACCTAGTTGTGTGCTACTTACAAAGAACAGAGGCAATAGTTTTTTTGCAGCACTGTGTTTGTAAATGGCCTTTGGATGGTGTTCACAATAGTAAGACACTATGATAATTAGTTGCTTGGTTATCTCTGCACAGGTTTTCGTTTAAAAGATCATTTCTGAGTATACTCCGGACACTTCTGTTTACGTGCTTTTGTGTGTTCATCTAGGTGTATATGCTCTATGCTTCCACACTAGGCATATGGCAGCAGCCAACTATAGATTGCTCACTACCTTATCACTGAACTGACCACAGTGACTTAGGCATGGGATTCATACCAAGGATGCCAGATTTGCAAGGAAGCAATGCTAACCACAGTGGCACTATAT
>JANRMT010062846.1:3097473-3141891 GCA_026402145.1 Polypterus bichir lapradei | reverse complement strand
TGCGAGGACGAGTTTCTGTTCATGTTTGTGCAAATTAGGAAATTCTTGCTTACAATACAGCATGTGTATAGATGTGTGTTTACGTGTATGTTTGTGTTAAAATACATGTGTAAGATTACGCATGTGTATGTTTTTGTCAAGACCTATATGATATACCTGCTGCATTAGTATTAATAGTGTTACTATTACCAGACTGCCGTGTGTTCGCTGCATGGTGGGAGAGAGGTGAGGTCATGTGATTTCTTCTGATGCCTGCCCCCAGACAGGTAGCGGCCTCTCTTTTGGTTAGTACAGGTCTCTACCCTCAATACAGGAAGTGGATTTCCACAGACAGGTTCATCTGCATGTTGACTGTCTGGTTGAGTTTGACTTACTATATAAGTGGCTGGTTCTGATGCACAGGTGGCCATCTACCATTTTTCACAAAGATGTTAAATCCAGCACAAAAGTTTTACTACTAAGTTTTCACTACTGTACTCTGAATTTTCACTAGGTCAGGTCAGGTTGGGCAGCATGCACTGGTACAGCACGTTGCCACATACACCATACAATGAAACAGCTTGGGATCTTGTTTGGCAGCCCCCCAGGCAGACACACTGTCCAGTCCCATCCTCCAAAAATCCCTCCTCCATCTATTTGCTACAGCCAGGTGTTATGTGGGTGTCCAGTTGGCCTGGTTCAGCATCTCAGGTCCTCAACAATGTTGATTGTTCGAGCCGGATCACCCTTGGGAAATCGCACCACATGACCATAGTGTTGTGATGCTTCCTCAAAATGCAGGTAACGTGCCTCATTCGGGACTCCATGAGTAGCCGCTTGTTCGGGACAAATTCAAACCAGCAGTACCCAAATATTCTCTGAAGAGACACTGTACTGAAGGAGTCCAGTCTTCATCACCGGTCATTGGATAGCAGCCATGTCTCGTAACAATATAGCAAAACAAGAAGCACTGGGACTCTAAAGACTTGGACCTTCATTCTTTTGCATAGATATTGGGAGCGCCACACATACCTCTTTGAAGCAACCTTGTGACCCCCTTATACTCTCCCAATCTGTCTACTGACTTCATAGGAAGAGTCAAAAGAGACATGAATCTCACACGACAGCACTTTGGGTCCTAGTTTGCACATGGGTGGTTTTGGAATATAAAGAGTAAGTTGAAGCAGAACTGTGGGAGTCAATGGAATTGTTCCTTCTGCGTTGTCAGAGTGAGGAGAGGATGTGATGACCAACACTCTGTTTTCCCTATAAGTCTCACCTTGAATACTATAGCTTTAAGCACTCCCTGGTGACCAGGCATAGTTTCTTTTTCTTTAGCATATTCTGGAAAATTTCCATTCTGGTAGGAGCAAGACTGATCTGTTGGCATCAGAATTGTCTTGAAGAGCTAATGTGGCATAGGACGCTAAACTTGAAGAGAAGGAGTAATTTCAAGGTCACAAGTTCAGACTGACCAGAAGATTTTAAAATTTAAAGTCAAATGCCCATGGATGCCCTGTTTTAAGAATGCAGACAGTGACATTAGAACAGATGACAGAAAGTTTAACAGACATTAAAGGGACAGGTGGAGACTGGTCAAAGGTTGTTAATCTGCAAGCCTGTCCATTGAAATACAGACACAACACTTATTTTCGATATAGCAATATAGACTGGAGAAGCTGAACATTTACCTTTCAATCAGCATATAACACCTTGCCCTATGGCAGCATATTGTGACCTCCAGCAGTGACATATTTCAAACCCCCTTGAGGTCGGCCATGACGACAGTCAGCTCTCAAGTTTACAGCATTTGGCAGGTAACTTCACACAAGACAACTGGTGTTGCTATTAATAGTCCACTGGTGTAAATTATCTTCTTCTTGTTTCTTTGCGAGATGTTTGTCCAGGGAGTGGGGAGGATATGGGGGTCTCATTTCTTCACTGGCTTGCAGTTCTTTTATTTGGTGCAGCTGTGGTTAGAGTGGTTTTATGTATGTTTAGTAGGAGTGGATTTATACAAGCAAGACAAGATGTGTAAACAGCAAAGGGAAGAACATCCAGAAAATAACATTCAGGATCCAACGCTCTCCTCTCCCAACTTGCAGAATTGCCCCTTCATATCACCTGTGTCTTGCTACTGAGTTGAGTCTAATGTGGTATTGAGAGCTTGCTTATAAATGGAAATTCAGAATATGTTGTATAGCCTGAAAACGTTTATTGGGGCCTGGAAGGTGTATAATACCATTCTTTACAGTGCATTGACATCACTATTTAGCATTTTCGTATTGGAGACCCATTGTAAAACTTTGAGCAGTCTGTGGGGTGGCATTCAATGTACTGTATAAGTAGAGCAGAAATGTAACTGTAATTTGTGTCCTTTGCTGTCTCCTTATGACATTCCTCCTCTTAATTAGGGCTGCAACTAATGATTATTTTGGTAGTTGACTAATCGTTTAGTTTTTTTCCCTCCCGATTAGTCACGATTATTTCATGCCTGACTATTTTGGTGCCTGCGACCTGTGGTTGGACATCCTGTTCTGGGCTCCAGTGCATGTGTTACCTCATCTACTCACATCTGTGCACCTGTGAATGTCACCCTTATGTCTCTGCAATAACAACCAGTGAAACATATGAATTTGAAAATAATCAGATGTTTTTAAATTAGTGTGACCATCACAATAAAAAAAGAAATACATTAAACAGTAGAAAATAAAAAGTACACATAGTCTTTAAACACAAAAAGTGCATTTAACTTAACCAAAAATGGCCACTGATGTGTCTTAAAGTGTAAAAGTTTAAATAAAGCTTCAATTCAAATAAAACAATAAGGTACAGTTTATAAAAGATTCAGTTCATATATTCCTGATTGCAGTGCAGGAACATGAGCATTTCGATGTGCTCTGGTGTGAGGCGGCCTCTCTTTTTTGAGACAATGTTCCCAGCTGCTGAGAAGAGATGCTCAGAGGGAATAGATGTAGCAGGAATACATAAGAATGATTTTACAGACAGAGAAAGATGTTTTAATCATCACACTCTGAAAGAAAAGTGTTGTAGTTTATCACATCATGTACTATATTATGCCAAGGTAAAACGGACTAAAATATATAACTAGGTAATTACTGCCAGCACACCACTGGAGCCGAGTATATTCAGTAAAGTACATTTGTTGAACGCTGCAACCAGCTAGAGTCGGTTTGCTGTGCAATTTGGAAGCATGCCGAAGCCGAGTATATGTGGCGACATATATTCGGTGACGTACTTTCATTGAACTCCGCAATCGGCTAAAGTTGTTTCTCAGTGCAATTTGCCAGCACTGAGAACTGATCAGTCAGTGCCGTATTTTCGTTGACCAGCCAGCTCATGACCACTGCCAGCCCCGGCAGAACTGCAGCAACACTATCTCTGGGATTCAGCCGCTGCACTAGACGAGCCTGCAATCATCAGTGTTTACCCCTGTGTGTTTGCATGCAGCCAGTTCAAGCACAGTTGGCTTAGTGATATACTGAATTTCATCAATGACTTCAGTTGCATATTGAACATATAGTAATATTGTTGCAGTAGTTTTTTTTTATTTATAGTTTTTACGGTTCATTTTCAGTGTGTAAAATGATCAGTGTTGCAGTAATTGTGATGCTCTTTGCATGAAAAAAAATGTTTTCCGTTAAAATGTCACATTTTCTTTGTGAATTGTGATGTTTACTTAAAAAGTGCAGTTAAAAAGTATTTGGCGTCCAGGGGTGCATTAACCCCCAAGTATGTGTCGGTTTAAGGGTTAACTATCATTGTCGAAACCTTGATATACACATTATAGTACAAACATCAACGTTAACACCTGACACTAACTTGCTAAAACTTGCCTCTCGAGAGATGGCGGCATCACAGCTCCAGGATGCTTGTGTTGGTAGGACTGTGTGTGTCTTGACAAACAATAACAAACGATACTGCCCCCAGACGTTCATGTAGTGCATTGCAGTTACAAAATTCAATGTGGTTCTTTGTGACTGGACTCTATATTGAAGGTTGTGTTTATGACGCGTCGACGATATTTTGTAGTCGACGTCGTCGATTACGTTGACTAATCGTTGCAGCCCTATTCTTAATACTCAAAGATCTTGCCTTTAACCCCCATGAGGCTTCCTTTTTCACATCTATAGCATTTCTCTCCCCTCAGATCATTCTTGACTTCTGTTACTGATTCACCTCAAATTCCCCACCTAGGACCACCTGTTGTCTTAGTGTCAGATTGTTGGTCTGCTTGAATCATTGTGTCATTCTCTAACAACTGTTCAGGCTTTCTTTCTGACTCTTGAACCACTCTCATTTCTGTGATCTCTGTTGATCCTGTAGCGTTTCTCACCTGTAGAATAGTAACATTCATTACTGAGACCTGTTTGGATCCCCTGAGAGCTATGTGACCTCCTTCCTGTTACTTCCTAAGGAGTATTTTTGTCCCCTGGATTTCTTTTCTGTTCTAGCTTTTTTAAATTGTTCACGACCCTCTTATTTCTTTGTCTACACCTTTTTTCTTACCGCTAAATCACATTGATTCTGCGTCTTTGGCCTGGTTTATTTCATTTGTCATCTTCTTTCCTTTGGCCCACTTTGATAGCCTGTCTCCTCTCTCTCTGGCTCTCTGTCCTAAGGTGATCTTTCAAGCCCCTGTCTAAAGGGTTCTCCACTCTCTCACTCTTTTTTATTTTTTTGTACCACTCTGATTTTGTGTTGTCTACCTGGGTACCTGTCTTTTCCCAGTGGATTCCTTTCATTGTGTGTCTCTCTCCGTGCTATTTCCAGATTGTCAGTTTTGTTCATCCTAATTATTAACCTTTCAAACAGCTTTATTGTATAATGGAAAGTGAGGACAATTGTTCTTCTTTTGATATAAATGGACATTTAAAATGGTTTCCTAATTCTGCAGTTACATTAAATCAACTGGTGTCAAGTCGTATCAGATTACGGTTTCGGTCACTGGGTTTTTTTTTCACTACGGTTTTTGGTCACTGAGAATGCAACATTTCTATGTGATCTTTATTGTGTGATCTTGCTATGTTCCCATTTCTGGAAGATGGGTTGTGTGTATCATAACCTTGCGATTGTGTTCAAAATGAAAGATGCCATATAGGATCTTTCTTTGACTGACTGATAAACAGACAGATTCTGACGTCAAGTGAAATCTTCATGTCACTTTTCTTCTGGTTCAGTTACATTTTTTGTTTGATTCATTTTACAGTTGACCCTGATGAAGAAGACTTGAAATGTATTAAGTTGTTGCTCTGAGCATTAAGTTGTTGTTTTATTACCTATAAAATGGATACAGGAAGTGCACAAGTTGAGTTCCCTTCAATAGCACTCATATATGTTGTTGTCTAAATTTCGTTGCTGTACTTTTTTGAATCTCATTTTACTGGATTAGATAAATTTCTGAAACAGAAGTTATTCTTCTGTATATGCAATAAATGTTAACAGATGTTAGTATATGTGGATGATATGAATGTAAACAGGCAGTGCTACAGCAAATATGTTTACTCTAGCCACCCCCTCTCCTGTCTGCATAATCAGCATTGCCATTAGTAACTTTAGTGATTAGCAGTGGTTTAGCATTGTCTTATATAATGTAAAGCAACTGCACCATCTGTGCCCAACATTCCTCTTTTTGATCTTATTCTGTAGGTATAATACCTATGTAAGTGTGTAGCATACTTGCAACGTCAAAATTCTGTCTGAATTTATCAATGACTCATTTTTATTTTTTTTTAATTTGGGAAAACTAGGACACCATTCTTCCTGGTCCGATGCACATGCCTCTTCCACAGAAACACACTATTCTGAGGCTAAAAGTCCAAAAAATGTATTAAACTATTTACAGTCCATTCTGAATGTACAGTTATTTATAAAAATATATCCAAAACATCCCACAACAAAGATGCACATTTACTTACACAGACATAAAATCTAAAACACAGTCCAGTTTACCAGTTGAAGTTTGAAAATTCAGTTTTGAAAAGGCCTAAGTGAATAGCCTTCTGGAAAGGTGTTAACCTTGATCTACCATATTTTATGAATGCCAGATATAGGTCTATGGTAGAAAGAGTGCATTTTATGTTACGACAATTCCAAACAGACAATCCAAAGAAACCCAATGAGTCAAAAAGCTCTAATTCTTGGTGTGAAAAATAAAGTTGTAATCCAAAAAGATTAACAAAAATGTGACACTGCAGCTTTGATAAACAAACACAAAAAAAAAGCTTCTTTTCAATTAAACCTGGCATCTTGTTAAAACTTTTTCCTTAACATGTGCCTGTCCATCAGCCCCTGCACAGCAGGCTGAGGTAGTTTGGTGGTGCAGTGATCCCATTGTCTAATGGTAGATGGAGTCCATTAAAGCAGTGGTGCTACAAGCATACTTTGCTATGTAGGGTGTGTATTCGAATAAAGTAGCCTTTTACATGAGCAAATTAAAGGAATGGGTCTGATCTTATTTAAGTCTGAGCATATGGTGGTTTTATAATGGCCTTTTGCAGCTGCTGTCAAAATAAATCCTGTCTCTCCATGATCATAAATTGATAGAAATTAGAAATGCATGCATAATAAACAGAAAACTCTTTGACTACATATTAATATAAAACAGTTTTAAAAATTGTTGTAAAAGGTGGGGGGTCATATATTTAAAAGTCCTATGCACTATATTTTGATTTCTGTAAATGTAAATGAGTGCAGCGTCTCCACTTGTTTTCTTTGTTATATGTTTGCCTGAGTGTGACGCAAATTCATGTAAAATTTGGTCAATTCCAGAGCACTGATGAATTGCTTAGCCTTAAACATGTTAATGAAACAAAACAGACATAGCCCACATAATAAAACACCTTTCTGCAACAACTAATACTTTCCTTAGCATTGCTGTATAATATGTTCTAATCATTTTATGTAAAGAATTGCAGAGAGTATTTGTGACTTAGACATTATTTTTGTTGTTCTGTGAAGCAGCCACTTGGGTACTGGAGTATGCAGTAATTTAGGAATATTTTAAATTCAGAGGGTTTTTATATATTGATGCTTATTCGTTTTGGTACCACATAGTGACAACTTGTTAAATGTTGCCTAGACAGGCAAGTAGAGAATTTCACTGTATTTTGTACACATGACAATTCATTTTAACTTGAACTATGTATAATTGTTTATTGTTGAGGCATGATGGTGTAGTGTTGTTGTTGCTGCCTTGTAGCTCCAGTGACACTGGTTTGATTTCAAGTTTGCCCACACTTTGTGTGGTGTTTGCACATTGTCCCTGTGTCTAAATTAAGCATATGTGAGTGGGTGGTTGTGGATGAGTCAATAAGTGCATTGTGTGTTTGACTGGTGTCCTATCCAGGCCAGGTTCTTGCTTTCAGCCCCAAGCTGCTGGGATAGGTTTAGACTTCTTCTAGCCAAGAAACAGAATCACTGGGTTCAGATATGGTAGATTTTTATTATTTATCATTTATCACATTATTTTGTTACAATAATGCCTTATTGTTGTGGAACTTGTATATAAATTTAGTACATACGCTGTACATATTTTAAAATATTTATCTCAAATATCAAACCATGTTTTCTGCAAATTGTCCTCTCTGAGACTCAAGCCCATCACTGTGAGATTCTTAGTCTTAATACAGGGACATTGTAATCGTTGTCCCCATTTGATCTCTAACCCATAAAGTGTCCAGTCTCTCAAGTAGCCTACAAACTGCCACCTTTTGGCCTGAAAGTCTTACGGGTATTTTGTCACTTCCGCATGCCCTCTCTCTGTTTTATTCTGGTTCCCTCTGAAGTTTTGGCTCTCAGCTACCACTTCTGAGAACAGGGTCTGCTATTTCATAGTATCACCTCACACATAAGCATGAAGATTTTTGGTGTTGTTGAGAGTTAGGGTATTTTGTGATGGAGTAGTTCCTAGCTCTTCTAGGGTAAGCTTTGTTTCCTTCCAAAGCTACAGTTAGATTAATCAAAACCCGTAAATGAATAGATGGACATCTAAGGATACTGTGACAAGGACTCCTGAAAATAGAAACATAAGGTAATTAATGACTTAATATAGTGCCTTACATGATGCTATTTTTGCAGAAACAAATTTGTCTTTGCATCAGTGCTGGCTTTCATTCACTTTGTCTTCTGTTGTAATGTTGAAGTGTAAAACTTTGGTTTACCGAGAACTTATCCAGGGCAAAAAGGTTGAAAAAGGAGGCAAAAAGAAAACAAATCCCATAAATATATATATAACTGCCGTCTCAATGTGTGTAAACGAGAGCATTTGTGTTTACTCTTGTGAGGCGGAGGGTAAAAAAATGTCAGTATATGCAAAAAAACGTAGACTCCCCCACCTCTACTTCAGGAGGGTTCTCCATCAGAACATGATGAAATTGAGCTGAGGCAAGGCAGACTGCTGCCCTGCTTCTGGACCACACACTGACGAGTCGTTTGTTTAAAAGTCAGGAGTGCGGTTTACGAGACTTTGACGTCCTGTTTTAGTGCAGTTTGGCCAATTTTTTTTTTTTTTCACATTTTATGAAGCAGGCTTTCTTGAATTTTCATCTCCTTGTCCTAGTTATCATTGAATAGATAAATATCAATTCATTTACAAAGTATGCTTTATAAATACGTTACAGTAAGCAGGTCTGGTTCTCAGCTACTCCCTGAAGATGATATAGGTGTGAGGTGAAGCCGTCTTTGTTAGGGTGGTTTATAGAAAGGCAAGAAAAATCAGAATCAGGAAGAAAGCTGTATTGCCCATTTTAAGAAAAATGAAAATTTGACTTTGGCTTCCATCAGCCATAATAATGTAATACAAATTGCAAAAAATGCAATATTTGCATCAGTAATTAAAAATTAGATGGCTGCAGTTTCCACATCTGTCTGTCTGGCTGGCTGGAGATCACTAATTCTTAATATTTTTTCATCTTCCAATAGTTGTGCAGTTAAGACTTCAACAGAGGAGAACAAGGGAGCAGCTGGCAGACCAAGGCATCATGCCACGTAAGTGTTCATTCTGAATGTGTGAGGATGTGCCGAATGAGGTTGAACTAGTATGGTGAAGGAAAGGAGCTGCACAGCAGTGTCTGTTCCCCGATATGACACACCAATTAGGCACCGCAGCTTTAGAAAAAACTAAATGAAACCATGAATCTGATGTCAGACTGCTTACACACTACACCTAGAAGTCAATGTGAGACCTCCGTTATGATTCAGTGCTAGCCTTACAATGGGCACATGTTGTCAACTGGATTTCAGCACAAAATTGTAAATTGTGAAGTCACTTCACTTGATTTTCTTAATCGAATGACAGGCTTGAGCATGGGCAATTCAGTCTAAATGAGCAAGTGGGATTAATTATGTGAATTTAGTAAAACAGGGAAATTATTATATGGTTATAGGGTATGGTCAGTCACCACCCTTGACCCGTCATCTAAGAGACATTCATTGTCTTTTTTTTTTCTTTTTCTTTCATTTTCTCTTTGCTTGCCAGATGCAGTCAAGGTGAGTTTTTACACATTTTATTTGAAAATTATTTATTGATGCAAATGAGCCAAGTTAGTCAGTAATCAATGAGTCAGGCTTGACTCATTATTTGGCTTGCTGAGGAATAGCTCAATGCCAAAGGCCAACGTCAGTTACATGTCAAATGTTGGATACATACTCAGGTCCACACATAAAAACATCTTAGTCAGTTTTCATAATTCACATCTTATTCTTAGGAAAATGTCCATTCATCCATTTTGTAATCTTCCTGTCCATTACATGGCTGCTGGTAGCACTGAGAAGAAGGCAGAAATCAACTAATCAACCTGGCCTATATGACCTAAGAAGTTCTGGACTGAGTATTCCCTACCTCTGACTCCCTGAGTGAGTCATTTTACGAGCGAGACCTCATACTGCATGTATATATTAAGAATACAATTATGGTTACCACTAAAATGCCATGTTGCATTGTTCTCTATCAAATGACACCATGTAAAACCTCAAGACTCACAGCATCAGTCCTCACCACTGACTAACAAACAGTACGTTGAACAAATCTCTTTACTTGTTTATCCTATTTTTGCTGTAATTTTTAAAATCTTGGGGAAATGACATTTCACTTGTGAAGAGCCAGAGAATTTTGTTCACTGTAAAGATTTGCCTTATAAATGTTAAGATCACTACAAGTAGCTCACCACTGATTCACTGAATGACACTTTGTGGATTAGTTATTCTGAAGGTGAATACAGAAGCAAGAAGTAGTTTGTACAGTACTTGTAAATTATATGTTGTTAAATAAATAGTGGATTCTATTAATGTGATTTTGGGATATAACATGGATACAAAAGGGTAAACTCCCAAAACCCATCCATGTACTATTCTAAGAATGGCGCTGGCCAGATAGTAAGAGACTAAAAGATGAGAGACCTTAGCATCCTTTCTGAAGGAGTCAATACAAAACCAACGATGCCAAAACATGTTAGGACCAAACAGCTTCAACTGAAATCCCCCAAGGCGAACTATGTACCAAACTTGACTGGTATTTCAAACAAAAAATAAAAAGAAATCATTGAACACTGGCTAGCTAACACCCTGAAAATGTTGGTATTTTCTTGTGCATAGTGCTTAAGTGGTCAGTGTTTTTAAAATCATGTACCAGCTCAACTACACTAATGGTGGTGGTCAGGGAAGCAATTTAGCAGCACGCAATAACAGTAATGATTTTACAGAATGGACATTAGTAGGTAAATATAGATAAGAAGCCGCCAGGGTGTGGAGGAAGTGATCCAGAAGCCTGTCTTATCATTCTCAAGGAGACTGTAGTTTGATAAGGAGTGAGCTGACTGGCTGAAAGTGGCTGCCCGTGGTCCCATGTTGCTATACTCGCCATTATGCATGGAAGGCCCAACTCCCTCTTTTTGGAAAATGAGTGCCTCACTGCATAGCTTTAAACTTTAGAGCTGTTCCCTAAACACAAGAACCTTTTGGAAAATTAAAACATTGATTCAATCTGACAAAGCTCATCAATTTGTCTTAATCGACTGTTTATGAAATTAACAATCCCACCTGGGCCACATTACATCTCTATCCTTGGCAGCATGCTCTCTCCTTTCATCCCCTTTTCTAAAGGAAACAACTGACCAGTCCTTTTATTGGACTCTACATAGTCTCTGTTTACCTAGAATGAAACGCATCATATCTTTTAGGCAGGCTGCATAGTTCACCAGGCCAGTCATTTGACTGGTCAGCGCATGGCTGTGGTTTCAGTCCTTTTGTTGAGTCACTGCTTGAATGCATCTCTTTAAATAGTCTACATTGTGTTTAAAGCACTTTGGGGTTGTTTTCACTGTGAAAAGTGCTGAAATAAATTAAGATTGTGTTTTTTTTTTCCCCAGATTAAGAATTAAGTCTCCGTTGTCCTTCATGCTCAGTCTACAACCACCCTGTTATTTAAAATATAACCTTACATGTGTTGTGGAGCAGGTATTTACTTGAAACTGAGAGAGATATATAAACAAGTACCTTATTAACCATTTCACACTTACATATATAAAGTATGCAGTATAACTGGAGCAGGTGTATACTCCAGACAGAATTATACAGTTACTGGTGGTGAACAGTAGTGAGTCCCATGCAAGATCTATTTTCTTTCAGGCTTAAAACCTCCATTGCAATCAAATCCATTTCTATGTATTCCTTAAAGAAAAAAATGTTTGTTTTTTTATAAAGGCAGTTCCCACTTCTGTTCAGTAACACGGGTGTTGATTGAGCTTGCACCCCTCCACTCTGTACATTGTTTACCTGCTTTATGTCAAAATTACTGAGCAAGCAGGACATAAATCAACAAGACAGTCTCTATGGCCATCTTGTACTTTCTTGTTATTTTCTAACCATTCCTTTATATCTCAGAGGAAAACAAACACACACACTTGGAGAATGTGCAAACTATCCACAGACAGTGACTAGATTGAGGATTTGAAACCTAGTCTCTTGTAACTGTGTGGAGCAGTTAGGTTAATTGGTAGTTGTGTATTCATCCAATAATAGTGTTCATAGGAGAGTGTGTGTGAGTGTACCCTGTGATGGACTGGAATCCTTCCCAGGGATGCGTTTTCACTTACACTCAGTACTGTGAGAATAAGCTTTGGTAACTGTGATGCTGATGATGCATTCATGTTGTTGCGGGAGTCCCCACTATATGAGGCATCACTGGAAGAAGTGTAATAATAATTAAAACCATTCAGAGTTGCTACAAATCACAACTCTATGTTGATATCAAAGCTTTAAAGCAGAGTTGATTCATCTTATTATGTTACTAATTACCTTTTCTCATTTACACACACCCTCCTCATCCTTTTAATTTTCTTTACTATCGTCTCGACAAAAGCAACCCAAATGCACTTTTAAAATACATATACAAAAAATACTTTTTTAAAATCATGTTTATATTAAGTTAAGTGTAATAAAAAGTAAAAAATAAGTCTCTCATACATCACTCGTAAAATAAAAGCATGAGCATTTTTGCTAAGATTTTAAGAAACGTTTTTTGAATGTTGATTGATGAAAAGCACCCACGCTTTTATTTTCCGAGTGAGATATGAGAGACTTATTTTTTTACTTTTTAGTACACTTTTTAACTTGGTATAAGTGTGGTTTTTAAAAAGTATTTATATATATATTATTTTCAAATTTTTAATCTTGGGTTTGTTTTAGTTCTGTCTGTTACTAGCGGCATCTGTTGGTGAAATCTTGAACTGTTCTTCATATGAAAATTTCATTTCTTAATTAACATGGATTAATTGATCAATTAGTGAAACTGATTACTGATTCATGCATTGTCATTGGAAGTGAGTAAATCTGCAAAATTTCAAGTCATTTGGACAATAGAAAGTGGGTTAAATAGCGATTAAAAGATTTGTACCAGACAACAAACAGGTGAAATTAATATAAAGCGTGTTTAAAAAAAAAATCAGTAATGGATTTGTGGTGGTTTTATTCTGCTTCTTCATGGCTGAGAGCCAGCCTGTCGTGGTTTAGCTGTCCTTGCTGTCAAGTGTGAGCACCACAAATCCACTTGAAGCTCAGATGGGACAAAGAGGAAAAATGCCTGTATTAGGATGTTTTCAGTAATTGTTCAGTTATGTATTTTGCTGAATTTATTTTTTAAACAATTTTTAAGCCTTTTGTCCTCTTGTTTTCACTGTTGGCTCAGATGTGAGGTGTCTTTCAGAAGATTATGTCTGTAGGGTCATCCACTGCCTTTTCACTCTAACTCCCAGAAAGAGAAGGTAGAAACTGGCATTGTAGAGGACTGATGCCCACAGCACAGGCTATACAGTTTCTGTCATGAACGTTGTCAGGTTTGACTGAATGCACACAGTCCACTAGGATAAATACAAAATGCAATGGTTATCTTGGTCTATTATTTGTTTTGTTCATTTTGCCTTCAAACTAATTTGAGATTTAGACCCTTTTCAATGAAAATTTAGATTTATCACAAATTTATTTTGATAGAAGTAAAGTGCTTAGGATAAAATTGAAAGTTGTTTAGAAATCTAAGATATCAGTTGTCTTTAATTATTTGTATAAATTATTCTGTATTAGTGAGTATAGGTGTGTGCCATGCGTTTGACGGGCACCATAGCCAGGGTTGCTTTCTGCCTTGTGCCTGGTGCAGCTGGGGGTATGTTCTATCCGTACTCTGACACTAAACCAGATTAAACAAGTTTTAAAATGGATGAATGGACAACTGAAGTATTAACATTTGTGCATGTATCATTTTTCCCAAAATGAGTGTCGAAGTAGTGAGAATTAAAACAGATTTCATTTTCCAGCATTAATTCTGTGTAGTTTTTTTGTTCCTCACTTTATCTGGTGGCCATTAGAATTCTTGGCGAGTCATTGCCTCAGACCGCTTACTCAGTTCATACACTGTCCATTTATTTCAAGTCAGGGATGTGTGACCAAGACCCTAGATGGGACCTGGTTGGCGTCATAGGACACAGACGTATGATTTTTAAATAACTGTCACACACCCCATGTTAAAATTGATTGTGCATTACCTTTTTTTTCTGCTTTATCCCATATTTCCACCTAGCTGATGCTTGAGCGCCTCCTGTATCTGTCACACTCATGCCTACTCCTGGCCTTTCCCCCTTGTCATATGCTCCCTTGTCTTTGTTGTTTAACTCACCTGCTTGGGTTACTCACTGAAGTTCAGAAGGCAGCCAGTAGGACCTACCAGTACATTGACTTGTGGATCAAAGGAAAAGTTGGCATCTGGGAAGTGCTGTTATTCCAGGAGCCACAGCCCATCATATTCTTTGAAGGGATTCAGCTGTGTCGCCTGATCTGCATGCTATCTTCATGACCTTTATGTCAGCTCAGTGGCGTCACCTGCTGCTTGTGTTCATTTTCCACAATTGTCTGCATGTGCCTGGCATGCTTTTTACCACCCCCATGTCAGCTGATGGGAAATGTTGAGGTCAAAGTGACAGGAATCAGCAGCTGCCACATGAGTAAATCACAAAACCCCACTGCAGCCCCTGTGGTTTGCTCAGAGGTGTTGAATGTCCACTAGTGAGACCAGGTGATTGTGGTGCCTTTTAGAAAACTTGGCCAGGTTTACAGAGTCTTGTCAATCGAAAATGAGCACTGGCAGGGTGCGCTGTGAAGCGTTTTATTATCCTCCAAGACTATGCCATATAATGTAGGAATTAGTCAGTCATTTACTTAGGGGAGGAAAAGTAGTTTTTCTGTGGGTATTCAGGTTTACCTTTCATAAATGTTCCATGTTAGGTGCATTTACCTCTCTAAGCTGAACACATGAAAGAGAGTGGGCTCTGTGGTAGATCTGCTCCCTGTCCATTGTTGGTTTCTGATTTGCTCCAAATGTTGCCAAGATAAACATAAGCTGCTGTTGCTGGCAGGTCAGGTGTCATAATATTAGCAGCAGCAGTATGTGTTGTGTAGAATGTTGCACAAGCACCTTTTTAGTTAAACTCGTGCAAACAAATGTCCAATAGAAACGGGCAAGGACAGCCATTTGGTTACAGCTCAGTAGTTCTCCATTTGAGAGTACTTGTTTTGTGGGGAAATGTGAGGTAGTATAAACACATAAGTGGGATGCCAGGTTGGGATTGCTGAGCAAAGAGGAGTGAATGTGTGTGAATCCAGGCAGAATTTAACAGGAGGAGTGAAAACCTGAACCATTGTTCACATTTAGTAGGTTGATTTAGGGGAAAAAGTAATTAGCCTGACTTATTTATTTTTATTATTTAAGCGCTGAAGAGTCCTGCTGCCTTCCATGAGCAGAAGAAAAGCCTCGAGAGATCTAAGGTAATTGCAGTAATAAAAGACAACCAGGTGCAGTGGTGCAGCAGTTGTCCTCTTTGTTTTTTGAATAAGACAGCTGCATCCATATCAGTAAAGAACTTGCATGCATCAGGGTAAACACCTTCAAAATGCCTCCTTAACTTCCTGCTTCCCCATTTCACACTGGGGGAGAGTGGGGACATAATTTCCTGCCAGGTTGCCTGTTTACAAGGTGCAAACTTCACAATTTTCCTTTAAATCAAGTGTCCCCCATCAGCACACATGTGGCATATGCCTTTGCCAGTACACCCCTAGATTCCTCAGCATGCTGGTGACCCTTAACCAACCCTACAAGTTTCTTCTTGTGACAGTGATTTGAAGTAATGGCATAACTGTTGCAGTGCCATGGCCCAGCAACAACTGATTGTACCAGTTGGGATTAAGCATCAGCACAAGAGCCTTAGATGTGAGTTTAATATTTTGGCACAAACTATAAATCAAGCCTGGCAAGGTATGGAATGTGGTCACATCTGGACTGATAAATGCACCTCCGTTGCAAATCTTTGTGGTCTGCTCCTTGCCTGCTAGTGTCTCCTTACTCACTTTCTACTTCTAAGTCTTCACCTGATGGTGTAGATGGTAGGCTTTCAGGTGGGCAATTCTAGCATGCTTTTCTAAATACTCATAAAAGCATTGTAATCCTGCCAATGATATTCGTTTCAAAACCACAAAGCATAATGTTTGCCATCCGTCATCCACCCATGTCTTATGAACTGAACATGTATCCAAAGACCAACTATTTGCCAGAAGAAAGAAAGCCTATCATTCTATCTCTTTTTGCCCCACAGACAGAGGATTACTTAAAGCACAAGATAAGAAATCGACCTGAGAGGGCAGATCTGGTCAATATGCACATTTTTCAAGGTAAGGGGCTATTTGATACATTTTCAAAAAAATAAGTTGGAAATTGTCCTAATAAAGAAATGTAGATATTAACAAATAAAGCTATTTATTTTATCTACACACATCAGCATTGTGTCTGTACTATTAATGTGTCTAGAGATGGTGTTCCCTATAGAAAATTAGTATGTAAAATAATGGTTGTTTGTTGATTTTGTATGACACTTTTAATAAATGTCCAGTCCTTTACTTTTACTGCTCACTAATTATAAGATTTTCACACTATTAAAAAAAGTTGTTCTTGAAAAGTAAGAAAGGTAAAATGTGTAGTGTAATGTGTATAGCTGCACCTAATGGCAGAGCATATAAGAACAAAGAGCGGAAATTTTAAGCAATTTTTACATACTACAAATTAGCCTAAAGAACTAAACACACTACCAATAATGGCCTCCAGTATTGGATTCCAGTTGTTGATTATGGATTCCATTGTTACCAGATTCTAATGTAACATCCATCTATCCATTCATTTTGTAACATGCCTCTCCAGTTCAGATGTAGAGTGGCTAGCTCCCACACTACCAGCATTGAGAAAAACTGAGTTGCAAGTCCATTGGAGGACATTCTTTTATACAAACCTTATACCACACCTACACATAAAGAACCAATTTAGAGTAGCACATTAACATGAAGGATGACACAGCTGCTCCCTGACAATAAGTAGACTGGGCTTCACATTCTGGTTGCTCCCTGAGTGGAATTTGCATGTTCTCCCCAGGTCTGATTTCCTCCCACAATCCAAAGATTTACAGTTTAGGTTGATTGGTGTTGCTAAATTAACTCTACTATCTGTGTTTGTGTGTAAGTGTGCACCCTGTGATTGACTGGCATCCTGTTCAAGTGTTATTTCTGCTTTGTGGCCGATGATTGTTGAAATCGGCTCGTGGATAAGCGGGTCACAAAAATGGATACATAGAACTTTATTTGTCCATAGCAGGGATTTGTTTTAAAATGAATGAATGAATGAATTAATAGATATTAAACTGAAAAGCTTGGGGTTGACGGAGGAACCCTAGAGGAAAATCCCCTCATAAACATAAGGAGAATATGAACTACACTCATATAGTGGCCTGATCAGAGTTTGAAACCAGGACTGTGGAGCCTTGAGGTAGAAGTGCTAAACACTCCACCAGCATGTCATTCTCATAAATCCATTGCAGATGCAATGTCCTGTTGGGGGTATTTAAGGGGGAACCATGTATCTTCATGTTTAGAAAGCTCAGCTTGACTGCTGATCTTTCTTTTGTCTAGACTCTGCTGCTGAAGGCCCTCAGCAGGCCACACAGATGAAGTTAAAGCGTTCTCGCCTGGCTGTTGACCTGAATGAGAAGATTGCTTTGCGGCCCGGACCACTTGAACTGGTGAAGAAGAATATCATTCCTGTGGATTCTTCTGTCAAGGAGGTGGCAATGAAAGGTAAATAATTGCAAGTCAAGGTGTAAGCTTTGAATTTTCTTCATGTGAGGAGTATCATGTTTGTGTACAGTTCACCAACATGCTGTACTTTAAATGAGCCTTGAGCTGCTCATTTACATTTAACCTACTCAAGGGCATCATGAAGAAGGTAGGAGTTACACGAACATAGGGTGCCAAAATGCCAGAATACTACTCCTAACTCATGCCATGTCGCCATAAATGACACCTTCCCTCATTGAAAACGGACAGGTGACGGGAGCAAGTGTGCCACCTTTCCTTTGCATTAGTGGAGGAACAGAGAGAAAGTTAGCATCGCAGGGCCAAGGAGCAGCCTGCTTTCCTACCATCCCAAAAGGAGAATGGTGCTAATCATACCAGAGCTTGAGGACCCTTCAGAGCCTAAAACAGAAATGCCACTGCAGCTTATCTCACAATCATAGAAAAGTACAGGAAGAACACTTGTCAGCCAAGCCGTTTAACCTGCGCTACATTCCTACCATTAGCAGCAGAGTAAAAGGCCAATCTCTGTGATTGGGATCAGCTGGCCATCACAGAGAGAGAATGTCTGTTGCATGCAGCACATAGCTGAAGGCTGATATCAGTGGCTCTTTATAACAGTAGCCTGTCATCGCCTTCAGCTCCTGATCTACAGGGTCAGAGCACTGCTACATTTGAGATTAGGCCCAGGGACACAGGGTCCTGATATCCACGTGTAGGGACACAGCGAGATATGAGGCAGTCATGGCATCTGTCAAGCCCACGTCATCCCACTGACATGATAGAAAACCAACAGTTAGACTTCGATTACTAGCCCCCAACAGTCACCTGGAGGTCACTAATCATGACATCACAAGCATCATTTTTTTAAAATAAATGTAAATAAATGCAAAGCCATTCTTTGTTTATACGTGTGTGTGTGTGTGTGTGTAGTGTAGTTGCATAAAATGTATTTAGCTAAAGTATTTTATTTTCTATTTACTGTTATTTTATCTCTTACAATATTTTATTCACTAGCATAATTGGGGACAACATCTCAATTTTATTGTACTTTTGTGCAATGATAATAAAGTCTTTATTATTATACATCACAACCTAGGTGACGGAATCTGACCATTGCAGCCTACTGAGTATCTGTGTTGCCACCTTGAGGCATTATGGGTAAAGACCTTTGCACAACAGATTTTGCCATTTTAATGGTATTGCTGTGCTTTCCACCAGTTTTGGTAATTTTGTTTGCTCAAGTTTTTATGGCTGAAGGCTCTTCTGATGTTTTAAATCTTAGAAAATAAGAAATTTTACAAACAGGAGGAAATAATTCAGTTCATCAGTTTTGTTTGTTTAGCTAATAACTAAGATTTCCCAATATCTCATCCAGATACTTCTTAAAAGTTGTAAAGGTTTCTGCTTCAACTCCATGTCTTGGTAGTTTGTTCTAGAGTCCCACAACGCTTTGCATAAAGAATTGCTTTCTGGCTTCAGTCCTAAATACACTTCCCCTTGATTTCCACTGGTGTCCTCAAGTACATGATTCACCATTAAGTTGAAAGAATTTTGCTGGATCTCCTTTTATCAATGACTTTAAGGATTTTGAAGACCTGGATTAGGTCCTTGTGTAATCTCCTGTGCTCGAGAATAAGCAGGGTTAATTCTCCGAGTATGACATGTCCTTAATTCCTAGAATGTACTTGGTTTCTGTCCCCTGTACAGTTTCAAGTGTTGCTATGTCTTTCCGGTAGTATAATTTTCAGAACAGCACACAGTACTCTACATGTGGCCTCAATCGTGCATTATATTGTCTAAATATATTTGTATTTGGTTTAATTTCAGTCAAGTGTATTTTTCTTTATGTTCCTAAGGTGACAAAAACTCTTAAACATACCCCAGTCCATGAAAGCTGTGTACTGGAGATTAAATCTATGACCCACATATTCAAACAATATCATGGGCAGCTGGAGCTGATCTCAGCAGTATCAGGCACAAGGCAAGGAACAACCCAAGATGAGATGCTAGTTATCACAGTTTAACAATAATGCATTGCAAATAATTCTGTCCATAATTCATTTTTTGAATATGGCTTTTCAATTGCAGGTTTGCAAGTAGCTAAGGTTTATCCTGGCAACAGTGGGCTCAAGGCAGGAATCAGTCTTTGACTAGGTGATAGCCCATTGACTGACATGGTCACTCTAATGCAGTCTCGTTTTAAACAATTAAAAACTGAATGCTGAGTGGGTCTTTAAATCCATTTTGTTAACAAACAAAGGAGTCATATCCTCCCTGTTGATGAACTGGAAGTTATACATCTCATCTAATGAAGACCATTTTAAAGTCACGTCTCATTCAGAACTATATCAGTGCCTCCAAAGCCCCAAAATATTAATAGGAAAAACAAAGTAACATTAAATTGCAAAGCAGATTCAAACTTTTTATGTCACCATGATTACAAAACCAAGCCTTTTTAAAATGACAATAATGTGTCTCATTCTGATTCATTCTTGTGGTCTGCACAAACTGTAGCGCTATTCACTTTCTAGTTTTCCTTGAGGAGACTGATATTCTGATTCAGTCACTTCTGATGCGATGACTATAAAGCCATGTTTCTTTTTAAATTTACCACACTGTCCTGTCCATTCTGATTCAGTCCTGTGTGCTGCTGTAATTTTGAAACTACTCCCCTTTCCAGACACATACAAGATCAGGTCTATGCTTATTTAGTGCTGTACCCTGCTCTCCCTATTGTCAGACTTGTGAGAATGCCCCCTTTTAAACTTAGTGCACCAAGCCTAGTCAGTGTTCACTTATTTTTATCTTTCTTCCACTAATTATCTCGTCTGAGTTTTTTTAATCTTCTGGACATATCCAAAGTGATCAGTCCTCCCCCACCAAGTTCTCTGGAGAACAAATTTCTTACCAACAGGTGCAGGAACTACAACTGGCCTCCTCTGGCCGATTTCCCCTCCTCCACCCTGTATTGTGGTGAGTAAAACCAGGGACTCGTTTTGGCAGCTCACGTGAGCTAAGACATAAAATTAACCTTCATTCTCAGGAACCTACAATTAGGACATAATTTGGTCATCTAGATAGCGGCCTCTCTATCAGTGGTACACTGGGCGATTTCAAGTGGACCTGTCAATTTTAGGCAGACTTTGGACTGATAGACAAGAGCTTCCATCCGACTTCTTCGGGCGGGTGTGGGGAACAATGGGAGTGTTAGTTATCTGCTTTTGAGTTTCTGTCTAAAAACAAATTCACCCAGAAAGTTTTTCTGCTGTCACGTTCATCTATAATGATTAAAACAATTATACTGAGGCTGAACTCTCATCAGAAATCTGTGCTGATGTAAAAGCTTAACTGATTGGCAGTGACCAAACTGTAGTTGCAGACCCCAAATAAAATAGGTTACACTCACTTAAAATTATCTTAGTCAAGGCGAAAAAGTGTAAGGGTGAACCCCATGTGTGGCACATGATAATATTTAAATGTCCAAACAACCATAGTATGTATTGAAGCAATTTGATTAATTGCCTGGTCACAAGGCCAGGCCACACTCACTTGAACTGAGTCAGTTTTTAGTTAGCAAATAAACCAACCTTCCCATCCTAAAGAAACTAGAGTGCCCAGAGGAAAATAACGTACAGAGAACGTGCATATAGAGACATGCTTAGTATATGAAACCAGGGTTCTGAAGGTGTACAGCACCAACACTCACATTAACCCAACCCCAACCCCAGATTACTTACTTCAACCTCTGTGACACTGTTGCTGATCCTCATTAGAACAATCGTATGTTCATTCATTTGTGTTCTGAAATCATTTCAGGGTTCCAGGGTCCTGAAGCCTTTCCCAGTTTCATTAGGACATAAGCTGGATAGGAATGTTGGACAAGAAGGCCACCTATCAGAGGTTACTCGCTTTCAAATCTGATAAGACAGCATGCTACCTAGGTTTCGTCCAGGTTCAAAATAAATAAGTCAAGGTGTGACTAATGTGACTAGGTGAAAGAGAGTTAGCTGTCAACTTAATTTTCTCAAATAGCAACCCACCATTTTATCTACCCAGCCCCATAAATCTAGCACATGAAGCCACATGCCAGCCAAAGAATCTCAAATGAAACCAGCTTGTGGATGTCTTCAGCCTTTTCCCGTTCAGTGTAGATCTTATTCCTCATACGTTTCTTTGCTCATTTTGTATTCTGTGCACATTTGTATTCATACAGTTAATCATGGCAAGTTCCCAAAAGAGGAAGACACATATGCATTCGAGGAAGAGAGCAGCAGCGATGGTCTATCTCCAGAGCATGGCAGGGGTGATGAATCCCAGGGCCCCATGGAAATTAAGACCTCCGAAGTCCCCTCTCCTACTCCTTTGGGTGCCTCTCAGGTATGTTTGAGACACCTGCTTTTTATTGTCTTTCAACTCTAAGATAGGGGACATCAGCCTAAACAGAACAGAGGTAGTAGCGAGGTCTAGGAGCTCAGGTTTGAATCCATGTTGGGTGATCCAGTCAGCAGTGTCCTGCATTGCCTCCTGAGCGACTGTTAGTCCAGAGGTGACAGATATTTGGCATGCGCTGCGTTCCTGCATACCTCAGTTTTTGTAACACAGTGTACTTGGCACAGAGTGCTGCAATTTTCCAGTGCAGTTGTCACAGTGCCAAGCTATTGTCTGCTTTTAGAAGATCAGTGGCACAAGGTTTTTAAACTGCTCCAGAAATCACGTGGCATGGACTGCTGGCCATGGTTGAGGCTCAGCATGCATCTGTCGAGTTGACACAGCCACCTAACTTCATGGGACGTCCTTGTTTCCTTCTTCATCTTCTTCTTTTGGCAGCTTCTGTCTTATAGTTTGAGCTCACTCAGAGTAGGTGACTCAGCTATGCTTACTCTCTGCTTATCAACGTATTTGATGTTTAGTCTTAGAGTAGATCCAGAATAATCATATTTATACTGGCCTGACTGTTAGCCGCTGGCTGTTGAGTCACCATGCACCAGCAATGGAGACAACATTTCTAAAGTTTAAAAACAAAGAATAAATACATTTTCACCAGACAAGTGTGCTGCCCATATTGACATCCCAGCTTAGGGGTGTAGGAGAGAGCTCCTAAGTGCAACATTAAAACGTCTGTGCATAATAACACAAAAGGACATGTGAGATACAGTATGTCTGTCCATGTTTGTTCTTTCTGGTGAAATGGGAGATATGGAGAATTTAGAAAGGCTGCCAGTGCCTAAATGGATATTGGGGGGATAAAAAAATCCAACTGCCAGGCATGGAAACAATCCTGCATTATATGCTGTACTGTTTATTTAAAGTAAAAGTTTAATAATCAAGACAGCTATCACTGCCAACTGCACTATCATGCACCCATCAATTCTTTGGACAAAAAGAGATGTATCACTCAGAATGGCCCGAAGATTCCAAATCTCCTCCTTTGTATGAATTAGACTCCACATATCCACATTTATAAGGATTGGACACCAAGCTACCTGTCTCTTCCTACTGTCAGTCTGTTTATCATTGCAAGGATTTTTTGTTAAAAGCAGGCCATATTAGTCAAAGTTTTTGTCTTGAAAAATAAATACTTGATAATTTCAGGTTAAAAAATATACTACAGATTTGGGAAGTTTGTTGCATCATTTATGCCAATTGAATATACACATTTTGTATTTTGTACACATTTTGTAAGTCAGTTTTGAAGTTTTATGTTTGTATGCTTTGTAGTGCATCTGTGAAGTTATGTTTGATCCAAAGATTATACTTTATTTTTTATAAAATGGTTTGTTTTATTACATTTCGTCATTTGAATGATCTCTTAAGTACTTTACATACACATAAATGAAAGGCACTGTATATAGCTAGGGAAGGCACAGTATTATTGACTGATAAATAATTAGAAAAAGGACTGTACAAGTAATTGATGGATTGATCAATACACTTTCTAAGCCAGCCTTTTCCAGTAAATGGCTGCTTGAGTCCTGGCCAGCATGCATCAAAGGCACATTTATGCACACATCCACACTTTCGCACATATGACGTTTAGCATTCCCCCTATATTTTATGCAGTTACTTTTATGTTTTACATAGTGCCTTTACAGCCATCACAAGTCTGTCTTATGAAACACACAATCATACAATGTAAAAAGAAAAAAAATACAAAAAACATATTTCTGGAAAATACAGCACCGCACTGAAAGGCAAGGGATAGGAATATCCACTCAAATACTATATATTCTGTATAGGATGTCTTTTCCTGTTTCTCTTTGTTTTTTCTGCTGTCTGTAGCTAATTTTCACTGCATTATTTCTCTCTCTCTATATATATATATATTTCTTTGATATTCTGTTTGGTTTCTGTTTCACATGTACTTAAGCTGCTTAGCCTACTTGTTCAGTGTTAGCCCCTTGAATTATTTGAGCGTATTTGTCTCTAATAAATATAAAAGCTAATTCAACATTTACATCTATCCTTCCACAAAACTGTTAAGGTCACCCATAAAGTGAACATCCTTTGTGTTTAGGAGAAAGCCAAAGTACCTGGGGAAGGTACAACGGAGTCATGAATCTCCACACAAGACAGAAGAACATCTTTCGTAAGATAGCTCACCTGAATGGGCTGCTAATTATTACACCGTAGTCCAGTTTGCTTTGATCCCAGTTTGCATTATTAACTCTGGTGGCTCAAACAGTTTTGACCTCTTGGCTAACTGCTGCTTTCAGTGGCAGCAATGTAATTATTTACAGCAGGGTTACAGATGATTAGTAGAGCACATTACACATCCATCATTTAAACAGATCCACATGCTCGCCAGGCTTTGAAATAAATTTTTATAATTCATTACAGACACAATTGGCAAACACATAATGTTATACTGGTGTTTGTCATAAGCCTCAGGACTGGGCTGCTCTACTTGTTTGTTCCCTTCCAACCGTGATGTTCTTTGTTTCTTAACTGCTGAAGAGTCATATGTCCTCATATGGATTTTTTCAAAGGAATTAAGTGTGTCATTTACTGTTTGGACATGATACGTTATTGGAATTATTTGGCTTGGTAATTAAAGATGATCAGGTGGTTCCACAGTGTTTATGCACCATATCTGTGATTCACAGATTGTTTAGCGCCTCTGGAATCCCTACATTTTGAATAATGAGTGGTCATTTTCCCAAAGGGATTTTCTGTGAAGAGCCATCAAGGAGTATTTACTCACAGACAGTTCATGTATTGTCCCTCTTTCCTTACTGATCTTTTTTCTTTCAGGCAATTTGTTCAAACCAGTGACTCTACCAAACTATTTATTAATGCTAACCTAATCTTGTGTGTCCTAGGTTTCTCTAAGCCAGGAAGCAAATGTACAGAATGTTTTCTATGGGAACCATATACGTGAAACAGAGAGTCCCAAACAGATTCCAACTCCTCACACACCTCCCATACCAGTCTCTGCAATCAGCAAGGTAAATTTGCAGTGGTGAGAAGCAAATGTTTAAAATGCAAAGGTTGAAACATATTTCCAAAATAACTGATGATGCTTGTGCATGGTTGGCAACTTGGTACTGGAAAAGACTGTGCCTTTTGTGTCATAACCACATCTCTACTAACAGACGGCTGAACATATTTAATTTCCAAGTGTCTGTGTCTCATTCTTTCTTATTTTTCTCCCTGTACAGTCAAAAACACTTGATAAAAATCGACACAAGAAACCCAAAGACACTAAGCCCAAAGTGAAAAAGCTCAAGTACCACCAGTACATTCCTCCAGATCAGAAGGCAGAGAAGACTCCTCCACCCATGGATTCAGCCTATGCCCGTCTGCTTCAGCAGCAGCAGCTCTTCCTCCAATTGCAGATCCTGAGCCAACAAAAGCATCATCAGCACTCTCATCAGCACCAACAGCACTTCAACTACCAGACCGCGTCGCCGCCCCAACTCAAGTGAGTATGCCTACCTTTCATACTGCTGATGTGTTAAAAG
Organism: Polypterus bichir lapradei; assembly: GCA_026402145.1. NCBI lineage: Eukaryota > Metazoa > Chordata > Cladistia > Polypteriformes > Polypteridae > Polypterus > Polypterus bichir. The sequence continues at coordinate 3,116,272 of JANRMT010062846.1, read as the reverse complement.
CAACTCTTCACAACAAGGATAAAAAATAACCGAGTTCAATTCCTTTTTGTTCAGACAACATAATGAACCCTTGCCAAGAAGTCCAAATGTGGGAGTCAATGCCAGCTCTACAACCTCCCCAGTGAAAAACAGCTTTACTGGCCAAACATGCATCTCTTCGATTAAAACAGGACCTCTTCCCTCCAACCTAGATGATCTTAAGGTGAGTGTTATCTTCACTGCCATATGGCCAGCAGGAGTGCCTTGCACTGCCTTTGCTTTCACCCTTCCCTAATAATATCATTGATCTATCAATAATATACTTGATCACTTAAGTCCAACTTAACCCACAATCTTGTAAAAGGTGACTACTTACCAACAGATAACAGGGCTCTTTGTCCTTACTTCTTATTCAGGTATCACAGTCCCTCAAAGGCACATATTAAATGAGCAAATTTTTCGACTGTTTGACAGAGATGAGAAAAAGGCATAGTGGTTGAATACAGAAAATGCTTATATACACAAATGGTTTCCTCTTGTTTATTTATTTTTTTTTCTATTTCTGAATTTTTGATATTAGGTATCTGAGCTTAGACAGCAACTGAGGATTAGAGGTCTTCCTGTATCTGGCACTAAAACAGCGCTTGTGGAAAGACTGAGACCTTTCCAGGATCCATCTGCAAACAATGGAATGCCCTTGGGAGATATTAAAACCATCACTTTCCCAGTTACTCCTGCTAGCTCCATGACAGGCTATCAGGGATCATCTGGCACACCTTCCAATGGCTTTTACCAGTTCAGCAGTACCAGCTCCAGTCCACCTATTTCCCCAGCATCATCTGACCTCTCAGTTAGCGGGTCCCTACCAGATAGCTTTAGTGATGTCACGTTGTCTTCCCCTCCAATATGCCTCCAGCCGTCTCCGGGCCATCTGAGCACAGAGGAAGGGCTAATGGGAAACCTGAATGGAGGCTGCATGCAGGCAGAGCTGGAGGGTCTGGATGCAGAGAAAGACAAAATGTTGGTGGAAAAGCAGAAGGTAATCGATGAGCTCACCTGGAAGCTACACCAGGAACAGCGGCAAGTAGAGGAGCTGAAGATGCAACTGCACAAGCGCAAGAGGAATCATAGCCAGCAGGAGGAGATTGTTACATCACCATTTTTTGGTGTTTCCATCAAGCAGGAGCATGTTGTTTCCAGCTGCCCCCTTTCAAACAAGCATGTGAAAACAGTCAGCTCCTGCCAGCCGTCACACCTGCCTGGCATGGTGAGCCCTCTCTGCTTGGATGCTACATCCGGAAGTCCAGCTTTGTCTGCTTTTCTAAGCCCACAGTGTTCTCCACAGCATTCACCTCTGAACAAGACCGCAAACAGCCCTCAGCACTCGAGCCTCCCTCCATCCCCCAGTAACCCTTACTTTCTATCAGTGTCACCCAGTGGCCAAACTGGGGATGGAAACAATCATTCACCACATCGACCCCTGCAGGTAAGCAGTGTACTAGATCACCAGAGGTTGGCAGTCTATTGTAAAAACTGGTAGAACTGAATACATTCACACCTTTAATGTTCTGGCCTAACTGGTCCTGATAAATAACTTGTCGATCAGAGTGTATTAATCATTTTTCTATAAACAGGGTATCCTATAATTTTACCAACAAAATTGTGTAAATGAAAATCAAAGTTGATATCCTAGAGACCTTAATTAGATGTTTTCCAAGTCAAATCCTGGCATAATAATATGTGCGACACTATGAAATTAGCAGCTCAAGCATGCAAAATATCACAACTGCTGTATGTAGTACACAGCAATGTTAATAGAAGTGAACAAGTTATAAGATATTCAGGTAATAATCTGGATATAGCATATAGCTATTCAAAAAAGTGTTTGAAAATTGAATGGACTCTGAAATAAAAGGTCTACTCTCCTCCTTAACCAAGGATCAAGTTGCTATGCAACTTCCAGGAATAGTAAAACATGCAGGAGCAAAGAAGCCCACTGCAAACACTGGTATGACATAATAAGAAAGGGAACTCTTTGCACATCAGTGGTTGCAGACCTTTTGCTCAGCTCCCAGTATTGCTGAACTCTTGTCTCTATCCCAACTGTGGATAGTGAGCAACAGAATATCTTGGTGAGAGAAATCCCAAATTTACGGATGTTTGAGTAGCACAGATGGAGAATCTAGTGCATGGAAACCAAATTATCTACCAATAGTTAAACTAGGGCCTTGCCAAAAATATATATTTTTCTAAATGTAAGAACAAACAATATTGAGGATCTTAAAGCGTTATGGCTTTTTTTTTAACTTTAATGATTTTTTAATTTCTTATGTTGAAATTTACCTTCTCTTTGTGTAGTAAAAGTTAAGGCTGAGAAAATAGATGGCATTAGTGCTTATTACATGCCGTAAATATACCTCTGTGCGCCCGTGTATAGCAGTGGTTCTGGTGACATCAGTGTATGTGATAACCACATGGAAGACATAAACAAAAGAGCAAAATAATTCAATTTGGGAATAACAAATAGGAGAAAGCTTTATGAAAACAATGCAAACTTAACCATATCATGTCATTAAGTCTTTTTTAAAGTGTGAATGAATGAATCTGAATTTCTGAGATAATAACCCAGTTATGTCACAGCCTCTGTGTGTGAAAAGTGAAATGTAACATTTACTTCTTTCACACTTGCTGGCTATCTCAAAAATCTTGCAATCAACAAGTGAACCCAGAAGTAGGGACCATTCAGTCTGTCAAGCTCACCTTGGTAGTTTAAGTGCTAAGTTGTTGCAAATTTCTCATTCAGATATATTTTAAAACTTCTCACGGGTTTCACTTCACAGATGGAATTATTCCTTTATTAAATCCATTTCACTGTAATTCTTTTATAGTAAATGATTTATTTTAATAGATTCTTCTAGGGTATTACATTTGCTCTCAGTAAGTCAGCGTCAAGTCAACACAAGCTCCTTGCACGGTGCAACATCTTCATTCCTTCCTGCAGATTAAGAGTAATAAGATTAATGTACAAGTCAAATTGAGAGGTTAGGATACAGCAGCAATGGTGGAAAACAAAGAGGAAATAGAGACAGAGTTGCTGCTTCCATGATGCCTTATAAAGCGACCAGTTACATGTGGTGTTTCCAGTGAAGACCAATTCCTCTGCAAGGCTTCTATTCCTGTGGTCTCTCTCTCTCTCTCTCTCTCTCTCTCTCTCTCTCTCTCTCTCTCTCTCTCTCTCTCTCTCTCTCTCTCTCTCTCTCTCTCTCTCTCTCTCTCTCTCTCTCTCTCCTGCAGGATTGCTTGACCCTTGTGTCATAGGAGAGTTTTACTGCTTTCTTCCCAGTTCACTATTCTCTTCTTTTCCTGGGTACTACGGTCTCTGGCCCTTTGTTTCTGCATAACAATTTGCATTGTTTCGGTTTCCTCTCGCCTCTACGGTCTTGATTGGTCAAACTTCAACCCAGTGTCCACCCATTCCAACTTGAAATTCTCCCAGGCCATTGGGTTACCCATCTCAATGTGAGTGTTTATCACAGATGCCATTCACTATACCCCCAGGCTCTGGCCTTGAGTATGCTCCTTGATGGGATGCTTGCCCACTGAATATCAAACTATTTAGACCAGCTGAATGGTAACTAAATGATATATTTATTTTAAAACACATTATGCTGTGGATCCCATCAGCATGTGTTTAAATCCGAGCTAAATTAAACATACACAATTGAAAAAGTTTAGAAGAGCTTATTGCTTCCATACAAATAGCTTTACAAGGAGAGACACATCATTTATGGTCTTGATTCAATGAAATACAATTTGAGATGGCTGTTTGCTGTTTTTCCATTTATCAGTACCATTTCAGAAATCCTATCATCCTGCTGGTTAGCAAAGCGTGTATATCTTTCACACCTGGATTTCTTTTTGCAGATTTCCCAAAGCACCAGTGGCCACTCTGGAAGTTCCACGTGTTCTTATCCCACAGATCAGAGGAATATTCAACCGCCATTTGCCAACACCAACAACAGGGATCACCCAGTCACTAAGAGTCAAAGTGTACATCACAAGGTATGATGCCTTAAAGGGTTTAAAAAGAAAGAAACATAAGAATGATGGTCAAAACCAAGAGTTAAAAAACACAAAAAAAATTGCTGCTTCAAGGTGATTTGGTTTCTTTCTCCCACATTCATTTTGTATCTTGCCTGCAGTGCCTTGGGAATGTAAAAATGGGAATTTGAAGAACAGATGCCAGTTGGCCACCAGTCTCCCCAAGTGGAGTACTGCACGTCCCTGTTATACAAAGAACTTCCTCACAACATGCATACTTGAGCCCCTTGAGCCAGGAAGAGCAGTAAATCCAGTGCAGTTCCATTTTTTTTGCGATCTTACAGCGTGCATTTAGTTACGATCAAGTTTCTTTTTGTTTTGTCTTGTCTTGTCTGTCTCCTTCCCTTCCTAACACTACATGTAACCAAACCTTTTATTTTTTTCATGTAGATGGCTATATTACACTCTCCAGGGCATGGGGGTCAAAAGTTTCCCTTCTCTTCTGCTGCCTTCTGTAGCTCAGACTCTACTGCATCAAAGATAAAACAGCCCCCCTCCTATGAGGATGCAGTAAAGCAGGTAAACTAAAAGAGAGCCCAGTCTGTCAAGCACCTCAAGACACACCGCCGCACTGATGTCCCAGTAACAGACCGGCCCCTGCATGTATTCCTCTTCCTGCCTGCACTGTGCACTGCTTATCATGCTGATTTTAGGCCTTTGAGCAGACAAAAAACTGGGCCACACCACATATGAATATGTTGTTAGTAATAAAGGGTCTGCATTTAGACCCTTAAGAGTATCACTATTAAAGGAAAGGTCCTCCCTGTAAATTGCTACAACATCTGTGAAGTTTTTTGTTGAGGAAATCTGACAGTTTACAGAAAGGGAGCAGGAACCTTATTGATACGATGGAATATTCAGCATTCTAAAAAAAAGCAATGTATTTTTCTGTAATGGTGTTAAGTTGTATAAAGTGAAAAGCAACCTAATACAAATACAGTGTCATTAACCCTAGTCAAAGTCAGCAGAAATCCCCTAAATGAAATAAATTATTCTGTAATTTTGTTAAATTTCATGAGATGTGCAGGAACTCCAAATGTAATATTTTTTTGTGATTTTGTTAATTTACAAATAATGAACAAAAAAAACAAAACTAAAAGTAATCTGTTCATATTGGCACATGCTACCATGACCCTCACTATAATGAAAGTGAAATGATGTTGATCTGTTACATAAAGAGGCATACAGCAGACCCTGAGGGACAATACGTTATTCTGTATATTTGTTTGCTTTACACATAATGAACAGGAGCATCATCATGAAACAAATCCAGATTATTCTGTCATTTTTGTAACCTGCACACAATGAAGAAGAACTGAAAATACATTTTATTAATTCTTGTAAATTGAGCAGGAACTCCAAAGTGTAATAAATAATTAAATTTTTTATTTATACAAAGAATCACAAAAAGCATTAAATTGTTCTGTGATTCTATTAATTTACACAAAGTATGCATGTACCCCAAAATGTATAAATGATTCCAGAATTTTGTTAATTTACACAAAATGAAGAGGGACCCGAAAAACATATTTATGTATTTCTATAATCCTATTCATTTATACAAAAGGAACAGGAACTTTAATAAAAAATCACAATACAAAATTCAATAAAAAATTATTGTCTCACTGGCACAAAATGGCAATCCTGATAAACTAAGTGTTCAGTATTCTTGTTAAATTATAAAAGGTAAGCAAGGACACACATATATAATTTTTTTTTAACCCAGTTAATTTATTCAATGTGAGCCCTACAAAAAATAAACCGCTTTGGAGCCGTGTCATTTTATACAGTGTGAACAGCCGTCCCAATGAGAGAATTAACTTTTAGAAAAATATAATATAGTTCTTTTACAAAAAACGATCTTGAACGCTTAGACAATATAAAACGGTGTAAAATTTCACATTATAAGCAGTATTCCTGAAAACAAGGTCAGTTTTTCAGTTGCTGCGCCAGTTTTCAGGACATAATGCAGACAATGTCAGTGTAACATAAATGTCCCGGTCAATTCCCTCACAAAAGTAATACTTTCAGTTTATTTAACGCAGTGTGATCATTTCCTAGTTTGAAGAGGTGGTTTGTGTATTTATTACAAAACATTTTCAGTGCATGTTTTCACTGTTTCAAGACGATTCCATACACCGAGACATGTCCGGCCAGTCTACTTACTTTGCAGAAGTAAAAGTTTGATATAAAATATATGGCGGCAGTCTGGTGTGTGTGTTTGGATTGGAAAAAGCAAATGGAAAAGAGTGGAAATCAGTAACCTTGCACACAACACTTCATTTTCCTTCTTTTGCTTTTATTTCAGCAGTTGACACGAAGCCAGCAGATGGACGAACTATTAGACGTTCTTATTGCAAGCGGAGGTGAGTGTTTATAGAAGGAATTGCTTAAATTTGCTTAGGAGAATGAGACTGTCCGCACTTCTGGATGAAACTTAAATGTTTGTGTGGGTAAAAAACAAGATTTGGATCCTTCTGATATTCCTCCATGACTATGAAGACAGATTTTGGAGTACAGATTAAATGTTTTGGTCAGTGTTTTCAATGATACACTTGGGAAAAGAATGTACAACTGTGTAAAATGGCACTTACTCTGATCCCAAGAGACCAAGCACTTTTTCATTACATAATACTCGGACAGCAAGGCATAGAAAATTCTTTATCTGTGGTGCTTTGTTCCATTACAGATAGAGCAAAAAAGGAATAACTGAAAAGCTGTCTGGGTCGCCACGATATTTTATTTCAGGTTCCCTTAAGCGTGAAACCATTTTAAATAGTTTTTGTAGATAAAACTGACAGCTCCTCAAATGTTTGAAATATTTTGCAAAATTAGGCAGTATGAAAACCCATTGCCAGTTGGACTGAGAGAACACATTAATCTGCTTATTAAATTAATATGTATGATGGCTACTTGTATTTATATTTTAGAAGCAGCACAAAAAGCACCAAGATGATTAAACATGGATGCAGTTGTTTTAGCAGGCAAGAATCAAGAACCAAAGCAGCAAAATGTGTTGTCCATTTGGTTGTAAAATATAAAACTCTCAAACAGTCCAAGGCTGATTTGTCATTTTTTAGATTCAAATGAACTATGAAATGTTTTCCTAGCCATGGAAATGGACCTTTGTTTTTACAAAATTCAGACTGTATTTAAACAAGGTGGCTTGTGATGCCACAGGTCGAGTCCACTAACCAATAAATATTAAAAACTGTATTAAGAATGTCAGCGAACATCTCTCCAGAGTGACAGACTGCAGCTTTACTTGTGCTGTCTTTGGTTTATGTTTAAGGGCCATCCACTGCTTACGTATTGAAGCTCTCATTTGCCGTTTCAAAGTTCTCCTGCTTTTCAAGTAAACTTTAGTTGGTTTGCTGGCTGTTTTCAATGTAATGTTTAAATACAATCATTAAAAAAGAGGCAATACAGTCCATCATGCTTATTACTGTGCTCTGAGCCTGTACTGAGTGAAGAGTACGTCACAAAAAAGTAAACTTAATTAAATTGAATTGAATTAGTTTAGTTAATAGCTAATGGCAACATTTGAGTCTTACTACATGTCTTTGTTTTAATCTTTTAAAGCATTAATTCATTTCAGATTTCCACAAACCAGTAAAAATAAGTCCCGTCTACTTTGCTCAAACAATGTTCTGGCACCCACCTAAAAAAGTGATGTCAAGCCCTGATGCAGGTATGCAGCAAATTATTAACATGAGTCCACGGCACTTTAGGGGGATATCACTGAAGCATGAAGCCTGGAACACAAAACATGAAAAATCTAGATGATACATAAAAAGGAGTAAACACAGAACCAAAAAAAGAACTAACACTTTAATCAAGGTATCTAATAAAATCAGTTATTAGCAGTCTAAACATAGATTCTAATCTTGAAATATGTTGCTGTCAATAATCTTTATTTATGTTATGTCAGAGAGTCAGATAACACGTTTAATAACATGGCGATTGAAAGTGGAACCAAGAAAACTTCCAAACTCACAAACATAATTATTCCTTTATCTTAAACCATTAAGTCTTTAATTAATTGCAGTTTTCTCCACATTACTAAAAATACCTTTGCCTTTGCCCTGCACGAACAATTATAGAGCAGAGGAGCTCTGCTGAGCAATTACTTGTAACCAAAATGGTGGCTGTAATGTTAAGTATTTACACACACATGCGGAAACAGGAGGTAGCAATGGTGTACACCTGTCATGCCCCCTCTGACTTTACTGAAACACGACTTTCAAAAGGTGAGATGTAAACAGATCATGAGAATAGACACAATGTGTAGTATTAATAATTCCCACTTTTATACAAAGGTTAAAAACGGTCTGTTCTAGACTCTGATCTTCAATGTTTTCATTTCTCCAAACCACTGAGTATTTGTGGTATTAGTTGTGTGATGGAAGCTGTGCTGTTTGGTGCTGCAACGCCAGTGCCCACATACATGTGTCTGTTAACATCTCACACTAAATATCAGTGGTGTGCATCTGAATTTTCCCTCATAACTTTATTGAAGTGTGAGGCGCATTCCTTCTCCAGGGTATTAAAGTGTCAGGAAAGCCCCTATGGCACCAGGGATACCCCAGGATGGTCTGTAAACTGCAGTAAGAAATGAGGACCTACTGCTCTTAGAAAGTATTTGTAGTTCAGAAGCCCTGGCAGGCCTTAGGCACAATAGAACAAATGCCCTGATGGCACCCATCTTCTGACCTGCTTACCAATGTCCTGGCCTTGCTTTGTTTCTCACTGTTCTCCTACCTTCCAGAGGATGGCCATAACCAATGAGCTCTCGCACCGCGACCCTGGTGGAGGAAGGATCTGTAGTTGGGATACAAGGGGGAGAAGAATTGGCTTTAAGATCTTCTGACTCATCGCTGTTATTTTATTTTCATTGACCTTGTAAATGGCAGCTGGCCGCCTGCGTCCGCACCAGTTCAGGCTTGTACGTTATCAGCAAGATATGACCAAAGTTTCCATTAAAAGAGAAATTATAAATTTATAAGCCAAGTCATACTTTATGGATTAAGTCATTTTTACTTTCTGTGTCACTTGTGAGTTATGGCTTCTTAAATACTCCAGTTTGGACTCCAAAGCTGAAATAGCCTTTTGCTTATATTTCTGTTTTTACTGTTATTATTGTGATGTTTTTCTCTGCTAAGTGCATCCAGACTGGCTTTCGTAAGAACCAGAAGACATGAGATGTTTGAAATTCTCCAAGTCTTAAGGACTGCAGTTAGTTCTTGTGAACTGTAATATTTATTTGTGTTCCTGATCTCATTGGGCACGTCATGAGATAATAAAACATTTAAAAGGGTATAAAAAAACAAGTTCATTAAATGCAGCTATAAAGGTGGGCCTAGTGATTTGTGTTTTTGTTTTTATGTTCTTGTAGAAATGCCAGCAAATGCTAAAGAAGAACAATCCTGCCCTCCCAAGATGGTGCCGCAAATCACGGTGTCGTCTGGAAACTCCAAACTGCTGCGGACCTACGAGCACATGCCCTCCTCACAGGCTCCTTTTGAACCTGGGACAAACAATGGAAGTAGCCATCTAGACACCTTGCTGAGCACCTCAATTAGCAGAGCGAGTGAAATTGTTCTTCTCAAACTCGGGGAAGAGGGAGGAGTGGGTGAGGAGTTTTTGGTGGCTCGTCAGGAGGAACTTCTGGGCACTCCTGAAATGATGGACACTCCGCTTTCCCCAATGAGCGTCCGTATTTCACCCAGCTCTTCCGCTGAGAGTCAAGCTCTGGCCTTAGGTTTCTCGGAGTCTCCCTGGGAAGCCATGGAGTGGTTAGACCTAACTCCGCCCAGTTCGGCCACCAGCTTCGTCTCCCTGCCAACATCTGGTCCCAGCATCTTTAATGCCGAGTTCCTGGATGTAACGGATCTCAGTTTGAACACTGCCATGGACCTCCATCTGGAGCAGTGGTAAACTGTGTCACTGCCGATATCCGCCTTAACCAAAGAGCTACATTCACAGACTGCAGGGAGATTTTCTTCCTTAAACTGGTAAGGATGCTCATAGCAACAAAGACATGGTGTCCTTAGCGAAATGTCGTCTTTTGCTCAAATGCCCTGTGAACGCAGTGAAATTGCAGACCCTGTCCAAGTGCGAAGGACACTTTTAACTCTTTTTTTCATTGACGACTGTCATTCTTATCATCGTTCTCAGTATTCTTTGCTTGAATCAGTGGAAGCGGATCCAACAGGAGGCCATTTTGCCAGAGGGATGTCGACACCGGCGTTAATCAAGTAGCCCTGAAATAGGAAGCAGCTGCTGGCATTGACCTTGAGGCCTGGTGTCTTGAATATTATTGGACTTTGTCAAAGGTGGAAGTGCATCTTGGAAACATCACCTCAGCTGTGTTACATGGGATGTCCACGATTCCAGTGTAAATATTTCACTTTGCACAGTTTAGCTTAGAAAACCAAAGTCACCACTGGCATTTCATGACACATCCATGGTGTTGTTCTGGAGACTTGAATGCCTTCCTGAGCAAACCTCCTACGTGTAACAAACTAGGAGTCAATCCCACTACTGCCATGCAGGCGGAACAAAGACGTTTTTATTTTTTATGAAATGTGCCAAAGCTTCATGTGTTTACTTATTTAAAAAACAAAATCACAAAAAGAACAAATTCTTTTTTCTTTAATGTCTGTTCATTGTATGTTATCAGTGTATCCCTAAAGTGTTAGGATAAAAGAAACGCATTTATGTTAACGCCACCCAAGCCAACACCAAAACATTTTTATATTCTCCATTCTTGAGAGTATTTTTGTAATAAATATATTCTACATTATGTTAAAGATCATAAACATTCCAGCAAAGTCCCATGGGACACCAGAGATAAGCAGGATTTTGAAAATGTAAACCATATAAAAATGTCCGATTGTCTTCAGAAGGCAGAGCAGCTCCTCTGAAAGGTAAGGGCTGAACTGACAGGAGCAAATGTTCATTAGAGCAGCCCAACGCTGCCATTACGAGACGATGAATGGCGGAGCGCTAAATGAGTGCACTGCTCTGTCTGTTTGTTCCTGATGCCTTCATCTCCACTCGTTCGTTCTTTTTGTAACCTGCTTGTTTGTCCAGCTCGGTCACAGGGTGCAGGTGCTCATTCCAGGAGCGTTGTGTGCAAAGCAGGAAGCAGCCTTGGCCATGGCGCCAATTTACACACATGAGCGCAACACTCGCACTGCCACTGTGCCAGTTGAGAATGGCAAGATAACCCCCCCGCAGACACAGGGAGAACACGCACACACAGTTCAAACCCGGATCTGTTAGACGTTCGCACTAACCACTGAGCCACTGAGCCTTGCTCCTTCTGGGTCGAGGTTTATTTATGTGCATGAAAATGCCTGCTTGGCACTGACTGCCCACTGAGCTGAGTGATGGCAGGATAGTCTGGCAGCTGCCACTAAGCCGGGCCGTGGAGGCCGAGTGAAGATGTTGGATGAGATATGCTGTCCACATCCCTTTCCTGTAGATGGCTCTCTTGAGCCTTATGGACCCTGCGACTTTGTGCCGCCGTTCAGCCATCTTTTACTAAGAAGGCTGGTGTTCTGTCCATTCAGCCGTCCATTTTCTTACCAGGTTATTTTAATTCAAGGTGGCAGTATGGGCAGTGGAAGCAGCAGAGTGACTAGTGCACACCTGCTAGGGTGACGGTATTTGAGGTAAATGGACCTTTTTAAACGAATGTCCTTCTACTTGACCCTGATGTGAAAAACGGGGCCGGGCAGTCTGGTGCACAAGCAGCATTTAATACGGGCTTTCAGCGGTTACAAGTCTGAGAGCCATAGTGAAGTCGGGGACCCCCATACACCCAGCATTCAGTGAGGTCTGCAGTGCAGGGTAACAAGGAGACGTGGGCTTGTGTTTGGTGTTTAACAGATGGACATCCGTCGAGTCGGCTGTACATTGGTGGGCTTCATCAAAGCACTTCACAAGCTAAACCCACCCGGGCTTACTGGGCCTCACCACACGTCTGAATGCACCTGCAAACCTCTGCCAAGACTGCTGGGTGGGCACCTCAAGGAGGTCTTGGGGGCCGTAGCCCCTTCAGTGCCCATTTGAGATTTAAGAAGCATAGAAACGGGGGATCACAAAGCCCACTTTGGGACTTGACTGCCAGTTGTGTGCCTTTCCAAGATTATTTAATTTTTATTATTTTTACTTTCTCAAGTCTGACCAATTTTGAAGGCTGGATTCTCTCCTGCTTGATGAATGCCATGCTGTTTGCACTCTGTAAATATTGTACTTTGTTTCTTGTGCTGTGTTTGTGTACAGAAAATAACAAAAAAATAAATAAATAAAATATATAGAAAGACATGACAGTCGCCGGCTGCCACAGAAGCTCCCAAGTGGTTTGGCCGTTTTGTGTCCTTAATAAATCTTTTTACAATACAGCCATTGGAGTCGGATTATTTTACACGCCACTCGCTGAAAAAGGACGCACTGCTGGGCACCCAGTCGGTCTTTCACTGCCTCAGGCTTCCCTTTATAGCGCTTTTCACAAACGGTCTGCGGTTTGTTAGAATAAATGGGGACAAATAAAATACTGCCTATTTATATAGCGCCTTTCACAACTGTCTATATGGTGCCTTTATTACGTATCTATCTGCTATTATATAGCGCCTTTGGGTGATCGGTCTCCTTTTATCTGTAATCCTGTGGTGCCTTTCACGTCTGTTTATCTAGTTATATAGCGCCTTTCCTGTCTGTTGCTCCCGCTGTAATCCTATAGCGCCTTTCACATCTCTAGATGTGTCTCCTATAGTGCCTTCCTGTCCCTCCCTCTCCATTCTGTGGCAGTGGGGTGCTGCTAATGGCTGTCGTGTCCCTCCCTCCTGCTGCTGATCTTCAGCCTGGTGACTTTGTGCTTCTCTCCCTGCTTTGTCAGATTTGGGGACTCGTGTCCAGTGGCTGGGAGTCCACTCAGGTTAGGCTTCTGTGGCCGCTGCAGACTGGCGGCCAGTCCAGGATCGTCTCCTGCCTTGTGCCCAATGCTGTGTTAATGGTCTTCAGCTCCCCAGGCTCCTGTTAAAGAGGTGGAGTTCAGACCGACCGAGTGGTGGGTGTTTTGTGGACCGGCGTCTCCGCCATGTCAGCTACTGCGTGGTTTCCAATTCTGTTTCAAGGTTCGAGTCAAACTTGAGAAGCAACGCCATGAGATGGACATGTCCTCCATGCGACGTGGTCTCCTTTTAGGTCCACTCTGAAGCTCTTGGTCTGCTAGGCCCCTTGGTGTATTTGACTTGAGCGAGGTTGGAACAGAGAAACTGCTTTTGGGGTCTGGTCTTGTACGGGGGTCTGTGGCGCTACATCAGTTTATCACCTCTCAGTGCATGTCACCCCCTTCAGGTCACAACAGGAGTGCGGCACAGCAGACCACCCTGCAGGTTAAGAAGCACCTTCAAGAACACTTGGACATGGAAACAAGTGCGAATAGGAAAGTCCGACCCGAAGCACAGCACCAGGCGCTGCCCCCTCCGCGCACCCCACCCAGTAACTGGCGTGCCGAGAGACCCGGGGGGGGGGGGTGCTGGCGAGAGGTAAACAGATTATTATGCACCCCCACCGCGCTCGGAGTCGGCACACTTCAATTTACACACACAAAGAAACCCTTTAGAATTGTTAATAAATTCCTTGACAGCCGCTCATAATATTTTGCACATTCCCAAATATATAGGATTCCTCACCCCAAATCCACAACATTTTAAGTCAAAGTTGGAAAAGCAAAGCCGTGACAGCCCGTCAGAGCGATTAGTCAACAAGATGAAATGTGCCTGAGCAGTCCCACATGTCTGCCGGGTGAGAAGCGCAACATATAGACGGGGGGCTTAAGGAAGTATAGTTTGAAAGGCACTATATATACAATGAAGGTTTTTATGTTTTCAGTTTTTTAATTAAAATGTCTCGGACTGTGCAAACCTCAGCCACCTTGTGGCATCCTAGAGTATTGCAGCGTTTCAGGTCTTTGGTCAGTTCGAACTTTAATTACCGTTTTTTCATTTCACATTGCAAAGTTGTTGGATTATTGAACGAAAAGGAACGCCTGGCAGCTTGTGGTATTTTATAGTAGTGCAGCTTTACAAGTCACTGACCAGGGTGAGCATCTACCGCTTCCTTTTCAGTGTTTCAAGTCATTTAGGAACGTTTCAGACATCTGCCACCTTGTGGTGTCATAAAGTACTGCAAGTCACAGATCATTTCTTAGTGCAAATCTTTTACTTTACACATTTGAAAGTGCACAATACTGCCGCCTTGTGGTATCTTTGACTGGTCATTGGATTTATTGCAAGGCGCAAACCTCGACCACCTTATGACAACTTCTAGTAGTGTTTTTGGCTTAATAGTAATAATAATTCCATGTATGTATCACATTTCTCACTACTACTCAGGACACTATTGTGCAGCACCCACCTGGATGATGCAGTGACACCCATTATTGCCACCATGCATTATTAGCTGTAAGGTGGTGAAGGTGTGAACGAGGTAGCCAATCAGAGGCAGGGGATGATTAGGGGCCAGAATGACCATGATGGCCAATTTTGGTGGGACATGCCAGGGCCCTTTAATGAGCACAAGCACTCAGGACCTCAATATTACATCTCATCACTGCACTGGGCCACTGGCACCCACCCACCCACAAAGAGATCACAGGTGAAGCACCCCCTGCTGGCCTCACCAACACCTCTTCCATTAGCACCCCAAGCTTTTCTTAGCAGGTCTCCCATCCAAGTGCTGGCCAGGCCTGAACATGCTTAGCTGCAGGAGGGTGAGGGTGACCTGCTCTGAAGTGCAGGTGGTACGGCTGCTGACTGGACAATGTAAACATTTGCCACCTCCTTTTCTATTTGGTGGTCAGCCCAGGGGGAGGCGGGGTGTTTTATAGTTGTGCAGACCTCTGCCACCTTGTGGCTTCCTTTTGTATTTGTTTATTGCATGCCACACACCTCTACCCGCTTTCCTTTTTTTTTTTTTGACCTTGGCCAGTGCAAACATCTGGCCCCTTGGGGTGTTTTAGAGTACTGCAGATTTGCCCTGTCCGCTACCTGCTGTACTGTATTAATGCAGATATTATTATTGGCCAGCAGGATAGTGCAGTTCCTGTGCTGGGATGCTATCAGTGCGGTGTCTGCATGTTCTCCTTGTGTCTGTCTCAGGTTGTCCTTGGGGTGGGGTCAACTGCTGACACAAACTGGCCCTGTACTGGACTGTCCAGGGATGTTTCCTGCCTCATGCCCAGTGCTGCCAGGACAGGCTCTAGCCCTTGCAATGGTGAACTGGAGCAAGTAAGACTTAATTGAACCCTCATGTCCCACTTGTTAGTTTTTGCCCACATGAGGACTTGTCAGGTCTCCAAAGTGAAAGTCTCCACCGCCTTGTGGGCAGCAGTGGTACTACAGATAATACAAAATTGTGCCACCTGGTGGTTCCTTCTGGTACTGCAGAGCTGTTAGGTCACAGTGCAGTGCAGGCCTCTGGCCCCTGAGGGTGCTTGACTTTGCAGGGCTGCTCACCACAAGTGTAGACATTTGCTTGAGTGGGCATCCAGTGTCCCCAGCGTGTGGCATTTGCATTTATTCCAATTTGGTGGGACAAATCTTCTGCCATCTTCTGGGCCCAGCCCATCACGTTCACAACCTGCGAGACGTGCCAACCGTTGCTCAAGACTCACTTTGTATGACGGAGCTGTGGACTCGAAGCCTCGGGCTCAGTCACCCAGCCGGCCCACCCAGCTGCCCATCCTCAACCCCCAAGCCACATTTCACTTTACTGCATGGCGGCAGCAGCCGAGTCGTCCTTTTATTACCAGATGGCTGCTGCACTTGTTTTCAAAGTCAAATGCTTTTCAGGTACCACAATCTCAAGAAACAGGAAGCGGGTGGGCCTCCTGCCACTGGCGCTCAATCCACACCTGGAAAAAGAAGTCGAAGAGACAGAGAGAAATCAAAATAAAGTGTCAAAAGCCGTTCTCCAGGTGGCACGAGGGTCGGCCCTAAGCTGGCATTAACTCTGCACTGCCCACCTCTGACCCTCCATATTAGGAGAGAGAGAGAGACAGACCAACATGACGCTGAGAAGGGAGCTATAGAGGGGCACAGGTAGTATAAGCAGCCCATTGGGATTCCCTTTGTGTCTGAAGCTCTAGGCTCTGAGCAGACGGACCCCCAGCCCAGCCCACCCCACGCCCCTCAATTCTAAGGCTAGTGTCTTACCTGCAAACGCCTCTCCATGTCAAGGGCTGCCCCTCAGTGGCTGGTCGCTCTAATAGTCTCCATCTTTAAGATACAAAGCTGCCATCTGCTGGTTTGCAATGGTATTACATCAAACACCCTCCCCCCACCCCATGAAATGCTTCACTCTGTCTGTCTGTCTGTCAGGCACACGATTACTCACCAAGAGCTGGGGCTACAACCTTAACATCCTGGGAAGTCAAGAAATCGGAGGAAGCGGCGACGTCTGCGCGCTGACCTGCACTCGTGGGGACCTTATGGCAAAGTGAAAAAGAAGACCGGCGACATCTGCTGAGCGCCAAGCAAATCACTGAGGCTGATGCTGCGCTGCACAGCACCACAACAGGAAGAGGAGGAGCAGCGGCATCTGTTGGGCACCATGCAAGCTGCAGCGGCAGATGACCAGATGAATGAGATGGGCCTTCTGCAGGTCACATAGCGCCCTCTGCATCAGATAACCATTGTCACCGGGCACTGAGTGGACGTTTTGGGGCAGACATCATGGGTGTTACTGGGATGATGGGGCTTCAGGTGACGGACCTCCCTGGTAACGCGAGCTGCAATTACACCCTGTTGTGATGAACACCATAACAGGAAGAAGAGCAGCAGTGCCATCTGCTGAGTGTTAAGCAAATCGCAGGGGCTGATGCCATGACAAACAGCACAACAGGTGGCATCAGGTGCAGGACACAGAATTCAAGAATGACGACAAAGCAGAAATGCATGTAGGCAGTCTGGGGGTCCGGGTGTCTCAGTAGTATAAAATAATTCAGCATACTTACATTTGGGTAAAAAACAGAAAAAGAGATGGATGGGCTGGACATCCGAGGTCAACCACAGTTTCAGGATGAGATCTTATTAAGAACTGAACTGGACAAGTGGAAACAGAGACAGAAAAATCAAAAAAGTTAACGGACAACAGCAGGCGCTATAAAGACAAGAAAATCACTTGAGAGCGGCTGAGCTTTTAGAAGATGATGTGAGGCTGGAGCCACTGAAGCCCAAATAGGGACACGGCCCCTTGAACCCTCGTCTCGTGTCTGTGTGTGCACTCTTTGGTGTGTACGTACCTGCCCTCTGCTGGTTTTTGGTGGCATTACACCACAGCTCAGAGAAGGTGAGGCACATGTGACAGAACCAGTGACAATAAACTTGAACCCAAGAGTCGGACTGCTGGCACCATTGTGTTTTTACGCGTATGTCCCGCCAGCTGCTTGCACTGGCCAAGGCACTGTGGCATAGGGGCTAACAGGCTGTGGACTTCACGCCAAATCCCACTACTGACACCACTGTGTGGCCCTCAGCAAGTCACGCCACCCAGAAAACCAAACGAGTTGGGACCAACGGCCTCTCAAACGTTGTGAAGTCCGTTGCCTTCCAAGAACAAAGTGTGCCCTCTGCTGGCTGGTGGTGGTACTGCAGAGCCGCACTGTACTTAAAGCCTGAACTTGAGTCACCAGGACTCCGATTCGGGACTGGCAGTCAACAATGGAGGATGCATAGCTGGTGAGGTGCTTCAGATATCAAGCACCTTGTGGGTGGGTGATGCTCGCATATCCCAAAGAAGTGCAATGGATAGCTTGGCCTAGCATGAGTGTGGGCACAAGTGTGGCATGCGACTGGCGCCCCATCCTGAGTGGCTCCCTCCTTTGCACTCAAAACTGCTGGGATTGACTGGAGAGTTAGATGAAGTCACAATATTTGCAAGGCACTATACAGCACGGAAGTGTAGCTTAGGAAATTGAGCCATTTAGAGTAAAGATGCCAGGCAGCTTTGATTTGTTGTGTGCCCGATGGCACCCACACAGCATGCCGGCAGGGGCTCTGGCCTCTCTGTGCGGCGCTAATGCAAACAGAGCCGTATTTCTGTATACAAATGGAGTCGGTGGCCACAGGCCAATAACATCAGCAGATTCTCCACTTTAAATATTTACATTGAGCTCACTAAAGAAAGTCGTTGCTTTTTCCTACGTGAACTGAAGCTCCTCGAGCAGCGGGCCGAGCCGGAGGACACAACGTGGCAGGCGCTCGCTTGGCTTGTTTTAATGTAAAGAACTGCAAGAAAAACTCAACTCCTTGAATTAAATGAATGAAGTGAATGCCACCTGGCGGGCGAGCAGAGAGACATGCCTGGAGAGAGAGGTCTGAAACATCAAGGTGGGGGAGGGGCACAATGAAAGTCTGCCTACCTGTGCCAGTCAATTCATTCTGAGACGCCATACGAGTCTGAGATGCCAAAATTACTAACAGTGGGCACTGAGCTGAAAAGTCTGTGCACGTGTGCCAGTCAATTCATTCTAACACCCCAACAAGACTAACGGTGGGCACAGAGTTGAAAAGTCTGCCCACATGTGCCAATCAATTCATTCTGAGACCCCAACATGACTAACAGTGAGCACAGAGTTGAAAAGTCTGCCCACGTGTGCCAGTCAATTCATTCTGAGACCCCAACATGACTAACGGTGGGCACAGAG
>JANRMT010062846.1:2997227-3097463 GCA_026402145.1 Polypterus bichir lapradei | reverse complement strand
AGTCAATTCATTCTGAGACCCCAACATGACTAACGGTGGGCACAGAGCTGAAGTCTGCACACGTGTGCCAGTCAATTCATTCTGAGACCCCATACAAGTCTGAGATGCCAAATTGACTAACTGTGGGCCCTGAGATGAAAAGTCTGCCCATGTGTGCCAGTCGTTTCATTCTGATACCCCACATGAGACTGCTATGACTAACAGTGGGCACTGAATTGAAAAGTCTGATTAAATGTGCCAGTCAAGTCCAACTGATGCCCTACATGAGCCTGAGATATTATAATTGGAGGGTCTCAGCATCAAGCCAGTCAGACACATGGCAGGTGAAGGCTGGCCGGGTATCCACTATGGTGGGCACCATACTTCAAGGACCTCAATAGTGTGTGCCAGGCCACAACCAAATTAGGGGGCATCATTACAAGAACAGAAACACAAAGGTAAGCACACACTTCATTTTTTTGTAGCGCCTTTCCCCATCTCAGCTCTTCCTGCAGACACAAGCCAAATACCAAGGAACGACGTCACTTTCTCAAAATCGTGTCATTCAGTTGCGGGTGGTGGGGAGCCAATGCCAGTTTCAGCGGGTGGGTTGCACAGGAAGCCTATGGTTTATAGCCACTAGGGGGCTTCATTTTAAAGTGGGTGTTTGCTAAAAGTGACAAAGAGTACAACAGCATGTGAGAGTCAGAAGGCTTCATGGTGCCAGGCGGGCGGGGGCGGGCAGTCTGGGCCTTATGCTTTGATATAGCGCCTTTCCATAAGGTGTCCTTTGCAGGGGTACAGTACACTGTGCTGCCTTTAACAGCACCTGAGGTTATTTGGTCACACAGGAAGTCAGAGACAGGGATTGATAAGGGAGACGTGCGATTTTATATAGCGCCTTTCATGAGGGGCCACATGCCCAAGGATAAGGGGCACCTTTGAAGCATATCTTTGACACATCCATGAGCAGGCCAGCTGACTCTTTGGGGGCTGTAGTTTTATATAGCGCCTTTCACCATGGGCTCTTTTCATATTTTTACAAAGCGAGCCTCACAAATTACTCCACAGCGGTGGTCTTAGGGTTTACAGTTAAACACCTCAGCCACTAGGGGGTGCCAGTCTCTACAATGCTTCACTCTGAGGTGCTGTACAAGCCTTTGGTGGCTTCAGTTTGTTAAAATTGTGAGCCCCAGAAAGTGAAGTGGCTCGGTGTCACAGCGAGGGTCCGCAGGGGGGACTGAATTTTATAAAACTCCTCTCTCTTGTCCCAGATGGCTTACAGATGGGGTACAGCTGTTTCCACACATCTGTGATGGAGAGTGTGACCAGTAAAGCGATTGGCTCAGGGTGGCAAGGTGAAGGGGCAAATTACGGGTCAACACCTTGGCCACGAGGGGGCGCCGCTCTCTACAAAGCCTTTGATTCAGTGACTCGGAATGAAATGGCAGCCTGACACACAACGGCACAATAGTTTTGAAATGTGAGCCCCAACACACAGGGTGTCTGTAATGGGGACTTTGCCCACATCTTGCCCAGTAGGGGGCCACACACCCCTGGACTGCTGGGGGTAGAGGAAGACCACTCTAAGGGAAGAGAGAACAGCGGACTCCACATACAGTGACTGGTCGGGGACTTGAACTATGACCTCTAGAGGTTAGCGGTCACAGTACTAACCACAGGGTCATCCTGGACTCCCCCAGCCAGACTGGCACTGTGCTCAGCGTCACCCCCTGGTGACTCTCCTTGATGTTAGTGTCCCTACACTTCTAGAGGTTCAGGTGAGCCCATGACAAACACCCACCCCCAACCCCGGGGCATACCCGGATGGATGCCAAGCTGGCTCACCTGAACGTGCCACCTGTACCTGCTGCTTGATTTTTCCCCCATTTATTTTATTTTTGACAAGTTTGATGTTTTTCGCATGCCTTTGGTCACTGAAGCCCACAGAAGGGGGGGTGTAGTTTGTGACGCCGTCAGAGAATCGGCTCCTTACAACACTCCCACAATGCATCACGGGTTCTGCTACTTTTGTGTTCTTCCCTACCACGCCATGAGCAGAAAGTGCATACGGCCCCCCTAAAGAGACGAGGCGAATCAGAAGAGCCCCCCCCCAAAAAAACCAAGATGACAATGTTACCCCAAAACTGCCCTTTCGGGGGGGCCCAAAATCCTTACCGCCATAGCTGGGTAACTCGGGTTGGTTTTCATTTTCAGGAGGACCCCTCTGCCCTTTAGGCCCGCGTATGCCTTGGCCCAGAATCTGCAGTTCTCTCGCCTTCGGCACTGTGGAAGGTTTTTGTGCTCTTAAAGATTTCCAAAGTCACCCGTACGCCGCTGTGCTTCTTCGCTTTCAATTAAAAAACGTATTGAAAACTCAGTCATCACCAGCACAAGGAATTCGCTTGGGTGCCATTTTTCAGTCTGTCCACAAGAGGGAGCCTCTAGCACACAGATTACCAGCCATCCACATTAATACAAGGCCAAGTGTCTGTGTACCTGTGTGGCCATCCCGTTGCTACATCTCGGTCATTCCAACAGATGGAGCATCACAGACACTAACACTGCATTTGCGAACGCAATACCAAATGTCACAACCCAGAGACACGTGTGTTGCATTTGTCATTCCAACAGATGGAGCATCACAAACATTGGTACTAATGCACATTATTACTACAAACGTTTGTAATGCACCGTCTGTTGGAATGACACATGCAATACAAGCTACATTCCAATTGATGTTTCAGTGCAAATGTTATCGCTGATTATTTTAATTTTAGCCCGTCTTAGATGGGTAGCACAGCTCGTCATTTAATAAGAAGAAGGATAGAGCAGGCAGTCCCGTGTGCCTCTTGGGTTAAACTGGCAGGCCAAAGGATGAGGGACAGCCTTGGCTGCAGGCCAAAATGGTGCGGGGGCCTCTGAAATACTAGGGAGGACACAGTGTGAAAAATCAACGACATACCCAACAGCCCAGGTAATGGACCTCTGGAGGTCGGGTCTGATGGGGGAGAACAGCAGCAAGGAGTTCAGGACAATGGAGGAGCTGTGAGACGGTGACATCCTGCCCAGAGAACACAAAGTAAGCACATCGATGACCAAGAATAAAACGGCCTGCCTGCCTTGAACCCGGATTATAGTGAAAGGTAGCAAAATAGGCAGCTGGGAAGGCGGAGATTAGAAAATGAGAAGCAGACAAAAGGGCAAGGCCCACTTTCAAAGGTCCACTTGGTCAACAGTTAACAGTTGCAAGTTCAATGTGATCCCCTGATGCTAAAAGCAAAGTCAGGCACTTTAAAATAACAGGGAAAAAAACAAAAAACTGGACTTCGTTGGAATAAAAGCCAAAACGTCAAAGGGTTTGTGTAGGCTGAGGAAAACATCAGACTTGAATGAAACTTCAAAAGAGGGCCGGACAATCAAAGGTGGGCGGTACAGCAGTAACCCCGCCCCCCGCCCCATTCTGCAGGCACACTGAGGTTCATTTACATCATCCCAATTCTCCACACAGACACTCATGCCTTCAGTTAGCAGGGGTGCTTGTCAGGTACGGCAGGCATTTCGCCACACCGGCCCCCCTCGAGTCAGGCTTGAGCAAGAGATGCCCCCTTGGGTGGAGTGTATATGTGATCCTTGTATGTGCTGTCAGATTGATTAGCGACTCCATTTTGGATTAGTGTCTCCCCGAGTGTAATGGCCTTCAGGCAGTCTGACGTTGGCGTCATCACAGTGTGACTCTTACTGAAGAAGCAGGCGGCTTCATTTTGAAGTGTGACCCTCCAAAATAACATGTGGCAATTGTATGGTTGACAGCCTATGACACCCCATCTTTCCCAGAAGATCCCCTTTAAGGAGTCGCTAAATGAATTCTTGAAGCCCGGTATTTCTCAATTTGCTGGATAAAGCAGTGATGGTTTACCACCAGCAGGTGGCAGCATTCTCCAACTGGAAGAGAACTACGAACTGAAATGCGATTTGTAAAACGCTTCATGTTGTAAACGCTCGGGTCCACTTTTAACCCTCAGTGTGTGCTTTAAGCTCATTATTTTCATTAGGAAATGCAGTCGACATAAATACGTATTTTCTACACAAGAAGTTATGCTCAAGCCTCTTTTTGATGTCCACATAGGACACACTTGCTCCTCTAGATGGCGCTGTGTTCCCCATCCCCAGCTAAAGGAAATCAAACTGAAATAACAAAGAGATTCCTCTGCGGATTACCTGAACAAACGTCCTCCAGTAAGAATCGGGGGGGAGAGCCAGGGGGGACCTTGTGTGGGATGTCAGTTCAACACTCATGGAGCCAGACCTTTGGGAAGAAGAAAGAAGTTTGAGCTGCGGGAGAAAAGTCACAGACACAGACACAGGGAGAGCATACAAACGTTACACAAGAGGACTTTATAGAGCCTCGATCAGAAGTACAAAGAAGGCTTCTGCAGCAAAGTGCTATGGGGAGGTGAGCAGGAACCTTTACCAGAGTGATGGGAAAGGAAAAGTGTGGACACAGAGGAGGACTGCGGTGGACGATCCCCAACACAGCAGTTCATCTATGAAGCGTGGAGGAGGCAGCGTCACGGCCTTTGGCGGGCATGGCAGTTTCTAAAACAGTCTCACTGGTCTTGGTTGATGATGGGAGCAGCTCTGTGTGCAGAAACATCTCCAAGTTAACTAGATGGGGATTCATAGCTCAGCAAGACAACGACCCGAAACATGCTGCCTGCCTAACCAAGCGGTCCATCAGAAAGAAAAGGTGGAAAGTCAGGGGCCGGAGAAGTCCGCCCACACAGGAGTGCATTTCACTTATGGAAGAGGAAACTAAAGTCGGAAAAGCCCCAAAACAAGCACCACCTGAAGGAGGCGGCCATAAAGGCTTGGCAGAGCAGCCCAATGAAGTGATCAGGAGTCTGGCGATGCCAATGGGTCACAGTCATTGAGTGTATGCGACCCAAATACTAACTTCAAAAAAACTTTATAGATTTGTTTGTCCCAAGACTTCTGCTCTGGGACTAAACGCATGTATTTGTTATCCAATATTGTTGAAGTTATAGAAATACAAGCAGACGTACTGCACTTTAGCCTCATATTCATCTTTTAACCTACAATACATAATTTATGAATTTAAAACAAAAATAACCCACATTACCTCACTGTGCCAGCACTTTTGCGTCTCATTGTATAGAACACGTGCTGCCCTACGAAGACAAAGAGGATCGTTAAAGTCCTCGGCCATCCTGCCCACTCACTTTCCTCTCCTCCAGTTCGGGCCATCGGCACTGAGCGGCAGTTAGAATCCTCGGGTCATACCGACTGCCAAATGACCAGGCCTGATGTGCCTTCGTGTAGCGGTCACCCGGTGTTGCATTTGTTCAGTGCCCGTCGCATGTATTAATTACACAGTGGCCGCCAGTCATAGAAGGCATGCCAATGTGAATGTCCCTGTGCTGTAAACAATAAATGTCTGATCATCACTGATAAAAGAACAAACATGGGGTTACAATAATACACACACTTATCAAACAAGGAGGAACAGAAGAAAACGAAATCATCTCACCAGGTCTTGTATGCTGGCACCGCCCCTCCAGAGTCCAAAATGAGCGAGATGGGAACACGGGGCAGCACGGTGGCCAGGCCGAGAGCCGCTTTCAGCACAAATATCTCCGGCAATTTGATTTCTTTGTCAAATCCCGGTTGTTTGCAAGAATGGCAACTTAAAGGCTTCATGTAAGGGGAGAATTCAAGTCTCAAACACAGATAGACAGACAGACAGACAGACAGACAGACGGAGAGCAGAAACGGATCAGAACTCCCTTCACAAGACTGAAATGGAAACGGCACGCAGAGCCAGAATTGTGACTTACGCTGCTTTATTTCATGTTTTACTGGATTTCTGCCCATGATTGATTTCAGACCTTACAAAATGAGAATAACAAGGTCACAGTCACATCCTAGTTTTCATTACAACTGACCTGCAGGCAAAGAGAGTATAGAACTACATGAACACTTAGATTCCATTAAATAGAGGATGAAGTCAAACCAGGATATCGTGGAGAGGAGTCGAGTGCTCATTGACAGCCCGATGGGACACTTCACACACAGATATCCCTGCACATCAGTTCAGTTCGGTTTTTATACTTTTATACATTTTATATGATACAGAAAATAAAGAAACCAAGGTTCACAATGTACAGTTATATTATTTTCACAGCTTGTGCCCATTATGCACATTTGATTTTTTTTAATAAAGATACACTGTAATAAAATCCTCACCCTTGATTGCAATTTATAATCTAATAATAATTTCAATAAATTTTATTTATTATTTTATTTATTTATTTTTTTTTACAGTTTTCTTTCCACGTTAGATTAAGCACTCGCACAGCTCATTTTTGTTACCCAACAGCATAACATTGAAAGCAAGTCGACTCACACACAAGGCAACATCTACAGCATCGCTCGGCGTAGACGCCCTTTGGCCGAGTGTCTCTGGGTTATGATGCCTGATTAATCATCCTGCTATCACTGATCACACACAAGAAGAGGGCCGTAGAAGAGACAAGCAGCGACACCTGGAGTTTCACCGTTTCTAACAGGAAGTGGCCATTTCTAAACAAAGAGGAAACAAACGGCAGCGGCCGAGAGCTGGACGAAGAAGCCGCTGGCAGTTTAAAGGAGGGGGAGTGGGCTTTAACCGGCCCAGATCTTCTGCATTCTACAAATGGATCAAGTCACACGAGGCTGATAGGACATTTCTTTTGTTAAGGCCCATATTAAGAGTTCAGCGAGATGGTTTAACAAATGGGAGACACTGCAATGGAAATGTCCCACTGTCCACATGTGCAACGGCAGCTACCTTTCATTACACAAACTGCCAAACCCATCACTGTGACCACACACTGACAGCTATGGTTGCATTTACAGGAAAAAATATTTTGGCCTATATAACACAATCCACTGGTGCAATGCATCATTATATATCATGGATTTATTACTACAATAAAACTGTCTCACTACACACAGTAGGTACAGTTCTTATCTAAAGCCCCACAACACCAACGTGTAGTTACATAAAAAAAAAATAAATAAGCAGGTACATCAAAGATAGTCGGCCAGCGCAAGCCCTTCAAAACGTAACATGCTTCACCTTTCAGACGCATGCCGAGCAATGTTACACCACAAAATGTGAAATAAAAAATGTCTGGGCAAGAACGTGGCTCGGAGCGGGACTCATCTGACGACCTGCCTGGTTTTTAAATATTAATGTGTGTGTGCGCGCATACTGATATAGCTATAAGCATCTATTTATCTCTCTCTCATATATATATATATATATATATATATATATATATATATATATATATATATATATATATATATATATACATATATATATACACACACACACACACACATACATACACACACACAAACGCATACAGTGGGACTAGGATAGAACAAATGAGAAAAACAAAACAATCTGATAAAAACCATCAGTGCACATTTGTTAAAACCTTTTACTGTAGGTTTGGTATTTTACAGAGCAGGCAGGCATTTAAAACTTGGTGCCCACTGGATGTGTTTGTAAAAAACAAACAAAAAAAAACAACAACAAAAAATGCATTTATATATATATATATATATATATATATATATATAGATACACGCACACACACACACACATTCACACTTGTGTATACTTTATATCTTTTTATATACTTACAACATATATAAGTGTATATACACACACACACATACACTATACATATGCATACATATATATTACATATAGACATACACTATACATATATACACACATATATTGTATATGTTTTGACATATGCACTTTTATATGTAATATTATATACATATTACATACATTATATAAGTGTATATATACTGTATATATACACACTATATACTAAACGTATATACTATATATAATATTTAAATACATTTTATAAACATTCACGCACACGCTTTTACATATATAATGTGAACAACTATACACTTATGTGTATTTAAAATAAATAAAAATATTCTTACTTTATCAAATGACTTTGTTCGGTTTCTTGTCTTCCAGTGTCACTATTCATACTCTTGTTTTTTGGTAAAATCTGATACGGGTACCTCAGAACCCTGCTTTATTATACCCCATTGATCCATTAAAACCACAAAGTAAAACAAACATACTCACACAAGCACTCGTCAGGTGTTACGGTGACGCAAGAGAATGTTTAAATCAGCACATCTATTGCACGTTGAAGACGACACACACTTTTTGCGCGAGTCCAAGAAAAAGCCTTGCGAAGCATCCGCACCCAAAACGTAATCTTCCTTTTAAAAGAAATACATACAAATGTCTAATATGATACACATGGAAGAGGTGGAAGCTTCCTAACAAAAGTTTGCATTTTTTTTTCTTTTTCTGGTAGGCCGCTTTGAAAAGTCTCCCAATTAAAATTCCACAAGTGGTCGGATGTGTTTTCTTCCAAAACATACGGTTTACAGTTCCAAGGACTCACTACTATACTGCATTCACAGAAGATGAGGTGCCTCTTTTTCTGTTTGCTGAAACCAACAGTTTGAACACGTTGTGAGCAGTTAATAAAATGCACTTTGCATATGACTACAGTATACAGACATGATTGAAATGAACACCAATTATTATTGCACATGGTGTTTTAGGAGAGTGTTTTTTTTTTTCTCTTCCACTTTTTTCTCTTTTTTATTTTTTTAAAGCAACACTGCAATGTGTGATGAAAAAAAGAATCTTTACATCATGGATTCTCTCCTAATCTGGCTTTGTGTATTTCTTCCAAAAGTGTTGTCAATCAACATACATGGGTGAACTGGGCGAAGCTGGCATGTGATCCAGGATTTTGCACACATAGCTCGCCACATCCACGTGGCGCTCCTCATACATCAGAATGAACGTGTGTTTCTGCAAGAGATATTAAAAACACAGACTTGTAACACTTCAGGGCAAATTCAGTATAGTCCTTGATGACTGAAATAATGATCACAAAATACTTTACTTTTAATTTATTATTACATACTGCACTTCCTTTTATATTTACAAATAACACATATAATAAAACATTGAACCCCATGTAACATTTCTATTTCCTAAATTAGGTATTTGTTTCATTTGAACTACAACTTCTTTGAAATTCTTTTTAGTCTTCACAGCGGGTCCTACAGATTCACAATCTCAACAATGATCACCTAATTGTGGGGGTTTTATCCAGAAAACGCGGCAGTTACGTCAATGACCGTTGTGTTCCACCTCTACTAGAAAAGCAACTTATTTTATGCAAAGGATCAAAAGAAGAAATGAAACCACAAGTCGAGCCGAAACGATCAAAAAATCGAAAACCAAACAAAATGTGGCCTGTCCATAATCAAAGCTAAGATTGTAACCCCACAAGTCATTACCAGGGAGCAAAAACAAAGAATTTTTAAACCAGAAATCTAAGACAAGTACACACCAAACAAACAGAAACTTGTTTACAAACTAATCTTGGAAAACCCAGAAACCCTAGGGGCCAAGCTTTATGCTGCCGCGTCACTTATGTCACGCGTTGCACTTCTCAAGCTGGTTCCCAAGATGGCAGTTAGAAAAGATGTGAAAAAACAGGAACGTCTAAAAACTGATCCAAAAAAAATATGAGAAGAGCAGAAAGGAATTTTGCAGGTTTCAAAATACTAATGAACAGTATGCAGAAAACGCTTGCATAAAATGTATTAAAATCCTGAGCTACAGCACAGTGGAGGCCAATGATAAAGCAATCGTGTCCTCATTTTGTTTCATTTGTGTCAACACAGGGACTTGTACACTAAATGAACATGTGACAGTTACTTTGTATTTAAAACGCCTGCCTTTTCTTATATCTTTCTAACATAAAACAAAGAATAAAAAAAACATTGTTTTGTTTCAATGCTTTGAAAAGACTGTTAAACAAACGACTGTTAAAACGCTTGCTAGAAATCATTAAAGAAGGAAAGTCATTTTTGAAAACTTTAGAAAAGATAAATCAGGCTCTTACCAGGAGCTCTCTGTACTTTGGCCTTTTCGATTCATCTTTTGTAAGGCTTGGAAGTAAAAATAAAAATAAAAAAAACAGACCTTTATTTAATAACAAATAGTCATTCCCTTAAACACTTATGTTATACATGAAACCAGAAAGCATGTTTATTTTTAATATGAAAGAAAATATTTAATGCATATTTTAGTCACGGAGTATCAATGACGGCACCATGAATGTTAATGAAATGGTCTGCATACTGACATTCACACTTACCACAAGTTGACAAAATTGATAAACATTGGAGAAAACTGTCTCTCTTCTGAATTGCTGAGCTGTGGTGGGTCACCTTTCACAACCTGTGTTAACTGGTCAAACACACTGTTCCATTTGGGGTATGGGAAGCGGCCTGTGGCGAGCTCATACTAAATCAAGAGGACAAGAAAACAAACCTTAGTGCAGCACGGCAAAGTCTCATACCTGTGCGTACGTGAGGCTCTAAAAGATGTCAAAAATAAGCTTCAGCTTTTGAATATTGTAGTATTTACGTCAGAGTGCAACATCTAACACGGTCAAACCTACTTAACTCAATGCAGGATAGCGGAGAGCTGGGACCTACCCTGGCTAGAATGGGTGCAAGACAGGAGCCATCCCTGGAAGGGGCACCTATTCATCGCAAGGCTCACCCAAATTTACCACAAACTAGCATGCTCGTCTTTGAGGTATGGTAGGTAAAAAAAATCAAGAGTTTCTGGTTTACATTTTGTGCCTGGACACTGTTTGTGTGAGGTTGTTATGCTCACACAGCATCTGAGATTGAGACTGGACTATTTTATACCAGCCATCTAGAGTGCTTAGATCTTCTGGTCAGTTATCTCTTGTTGCCCCTCGTACAAAGTGTAAAACTAAGGGGGACCGGGCTTTTTGCAGCTGCTGCTCCTCGCCTGTGGAACTCTTTACCGAAAGGAGTCGTCTACAATTGAACTGTTCAAAACGAGATTAAAGACTTATTTCTATTCACTTGCATTCCGTGACCTTCAGTAATACTGACAGTTTCCTCATTGTGATTATGTAACATTACTTCTACTATTTATGTTCACTTATTTTATTTCTATTTATGTTAATTGTATGTTTTCTTTATTCTATTATTGTAAAGGACTTTGGCCACAGCATTCCTATGTTGTTTTAAATGTGCTATATAAATAAATTTGACATTGACATTAAATTTTATTTGTCTCCAAGGGGGAAATTGGGCTTTTTACAGAAGCTTATTAAATAAATAAATATATAAATAAATAAATATACATACACCAGAATCACAAAAAAAAAAAAAAAAAAAAAAGAGATAATTTCTGACTTGGCCGTCCCAGTCACACACTACAGACATATTGCTGGTGGTATAAAGGAGCTCCAGTTGTCTTTCTTGATGCACTTCTGCTGAATAACTCGTTGGCTGAAAGTCTTATACAGATCCTGTGTGTCATGAGACCAGTCCAACCTGTCACTGATGTGGACCCCCAAGTACTTATATGTGCACCCCCTCTACATCCATTACCTTCTCAGTGCTGCCAGCTTTATCCAGGTGAGAAAAAGGCCTTGTGGAGCAGACAGAAAATGGCATCCACCACTCTTCTGTGTATTACAGGCAAACTTCAGTGGGTCCAGGCGGTTCACCACAAGAGAGTTGCATGGGTTTTCCCCCCAAAACTCTTAAGATATGCATGTTAGCTTAACTGCCGATTCCAAATTGAACCCAGCGTGCATGGTGAGTGGGCCCTGTGATGTACTGGAGTCACATCCAGGGGCTGCTTTCTGTCTTGTTCCCTGTTCTGGCAGAATATTTAGGGGCCCAAGCCACCTTGTGACTAAGAAGTAGATTAACTGGTCTAAAGTAAATTATGTTAGAACAAAGGGAGGAAAAAGCCACACTGGGGAAAAGCGTTGGTCAAATACACTTTATTCTCTGATTATATTATTGGAGATGAAAGGACAATGGTCAGATGTGCGGTCTTCTACCCATAGTAAAGTAAGAGCCGATATCCTGACTGGGTTTGACTATCCAAGACAATCTAAAAGTGGATTAAGTCCGATAAACAAATGGATTGATGGCAACGTATTTTTATATAAGAACACTAGTTAGCAGCTGAAGAGCCAGTTACTTTCTTTAATCCAAATTTATCCACTATTAATGCTGTGCTCCTCCTTAAAGTCCTTAAGGACCATTCACTTTATAGTGGAAAAGTGCTAAAACACTGAATAAAACTTACCAGTGTGATTCCCAAACTCCACACATCTGATCGAACATCATATCCTTGTCTGGAAGCACTTGGGTCTATCCTTTCCGGCTATAAAATGAAAATAAATTATATGTATTAGACATAGCTCAGATGATGCAAGTAAACAGTTAAATATGTATTGTTCCTAGAAACCTTAAAAGTTCATAATTGAAACTGAAATAAAATGCCTCTTTGAGTTTATCAAAAATATAATTAAGACAATGTGGCAAAAGAAAACAAAAGATATGATACCCTGACAGCTTGGGCAGGATAGCAGAACACCATGCTCAGCAAACCTGGACAGAGTGATACACTGTACAGAACGAACAAAGCACTGCTCCTCACCTGAGGGCAAAATGCTCAGCTTGAATTGAATCCTAAAATTGTATTTTACAACAATTTGTTAATCTCAGGTCTAAACTCAGTGCTACTTTTATATCTGAAATCTATTCTAAAAACTAAAAAAAGCTGGAAATTAAAAAAAACTGTGTGTGTGTATTATAATATATAATTACATATATATACATCCAGAAAGTATTCACAGCGCATCACTTTTTCCACATTTTGTTATGTTACAGCCTTATTCTAAAGTGGATTCAATTCATTTTTAATCCATTCAGAATTCAACACACAACACCCCATAATGACAACGTGAAAAAAGTGCTGTGAATACTTTCCGGATGCACTGTATCTACTGTATATAGATATATATTGGGTTATATGATTCTCATACAAATTGGATGAAAAAAGGAAGATTGATCTTGATACAAAAAAATATACATCCTGTATTTAACAATGGGTCACTTTTTACAATGGACAGATTCTTAATTGGCCAGAAAAGGAAAAAGAAAGCATCCTCAGAGACATTATCAATCAGCAGTATAAAGAAACATACACAATTTATCTTATGTAATGCTCTTCTACAGTGAAGATAAACCCACATGTGCTTTATAAGAACAGAGCTATGCTACACATGCTGATATCTATATGTTTTATAACTGGAGCCCAAAAAGGTTAAGTAACTTGTGTCAGGGATGCCAGGGGCCACGACCCGGCCGGGACGCCTTGAGGAACCGGAAGAGGGCGTGCGCCCACCTGGGATCACGTGGGGGCCGCCACCCTGGTTGCTTTGGGGGCCACAGGTTGGAAGCCCAACCCTGTAGGGGCCCGTGGTCACCGCCAGGGGGCGCCCCGATGCCTTGGGAACCCTGGACCTCAGTACTTCCGCCACACCAGGAAGTGCTGGGGGGGGAGAAGAGCAGGGACACCCGGAATGCTTCCGGGAGTACAGCCGGCACTTCCGACGGGTGATTGCCGGGGAGCACCTGGAGCATATCCGGGTGAAGATAAAAGGGGCCGCCTCCCTTCATTCGAGGCGAGAGTCGGGAGCGGAGTGGACTGAGCCTACTGGAGGAGGCAAGGAGGCGGCCTGAAGAAGGAAGTAAGGCATTGTGGCCAGGACTTTGGGGACTTTGAGGGTTTGTCTGGCACCGAACTGTAAATAGCATTGTAAATAAACGTGTTTGTGGGTGACATGAACGTGTCCGCCTGTCTGTGTCTGGGCCAGTCTCCACACTTGCTAAAGGTGACAGTGGTGAGGACTGACATGGCAACCTTTTGACTCACAGTCTACCTTCTTAAACACCAAACCACACTGTCTGGACAGGTAAAACAACATTCACTTTTAAAATAATGAGATAAAAAACATGTGTACCTTTCACTTGACTTCACAACTGCAGTGAAGAATACTTTAAATTGTCTTTCTAAAAGCACTTGTCAAAGATAAAAACACAGACATTACTCCTTTTCACACATGTACATTTTAAAAAAGTGAATATTCCAGGAACAGACTCAGATTCACGTAGACTGTCACAGACTTCACCCCTTGGATTCTGAAATTAAAGCTGTACATCAGCTCCACAGAACAGCAACTGTATAACAGCAAATACACTGAGGAGCAGCAATGGGCCTGTTCTGTGTTCATTCTTTTAATGTATTTTCATTTTTACACATTTGAGTTATGAAGGCCCTCTTTACACCAGGTTATTAAGAAGCATTTTTGGTGAACTAATCACAACCACATAGCACTTGACTGCATTAAAAAACAAGTTTGATCAGACCACTCAGACCACAGTTAGAGGTGAGAGAAATGGACCACAAGCACATTTACACACAAGTCTGTCTGCACACAACCAGCACATAAGCAGACCACTAGTTTTGACAGAATATGGCGGTGGACAAAACAGATCACAAACTGGTCAAAACATGGCTTCAGTTTAGGAGGTTCAAGCTAGTGCTGGGCGGTATGACACAAATTCCATATCACGGTATTTTTCAAAATTATCCCGGTTTCCCTGTATTTTTTTCCCCATGCATGAGTAGATGTTAACCATTTTGCAGTACTGCAGTAGACTGACTAAGAATAACCTATTCCACTGTGATGAGAATTGTACATTGTACAAAAAAACACTTTAATGTGCACACAAGTATTAACACAGGTTTGCATGGCCCCAGAAAGTGACAGTTTTCAAGGGGGTGGCACTAATGAAGTGAAGGAATCGCACTGCATGACAGTTGCAGTTAAAATATAGAACCTTTTTTATTGAACAAATTTTGGAAACAACTTAAAACTATAATTTTGACAACATATTTTCAACCATCCAAAGAGGCGTTTAGACTTAGTAAAATATCCAGAGGTGCTTGTCAAAAGTTGCATTGCACTGAACATGTCTCAGAAAAGGAATAAATAGTAAATATTTTTTGTAAACCAACTACACTTTCTGTTAATGTTAACAATCTCCATCCACTGACATGTTACCTATATGGATTGTAATGGCGTTGGTTATCTCGATCCACCGCTTTCTTTTTTTTTTTGTCGTAGGCAGTACCTCTAGCAAATGCGTCTACAAGTGACGTGTGACTTGAGTGTCCTCTGGCTTTTTCAGTTTTACCTGAGGATGTGGAGGGTGCCAGTCTTAGTTCCATATATTCACGGTACACCAAAACATGTTAGCGGTTAAGGTGGTGCAGCAAACTGCCTCCGGCGACAACATTTGCAGTAAATAGTTGTTTGGTCCACATCAGACCTTTTAAAACCAAAGTGTCTCCAGACAACAGAAACGGCTCCTTTTTTCAGCAAAAGTTCTTCTGTGTCATCATGTTCAACTTTATCGTCTGCTACGGCTTCAGTTTCTAAATGTTCTCTGTCCATTTTCACTGCTCAATACCTCCACTAACGCATGTACTCCGTTGCATGCGTGTTTAGCAGTGTAGCAGTGAAAAAGGTCCCCCCTTAAACAGTTTCCCACTGCGCCACGTTCCAAACGTTATTTAAGCTATTTAAACCAGTACTGCGGTATAAGAAAAATCCATATCATAAAAAAAAAAATACGAAACGGTTTCCAGTATGAACCGGTATACCTCCCAGCACTAGTTCAAACTGATTAAATGTTTGCATTCAGTTCAGTTTATGGCTCAAAAAAAAAAAAAAAAACCAAACAAATGATGTTTCAGTCAAAACTTAAAATTGCATCTATATACAAAAAACCCTACAACGACAGCAAATGAAAATGTATGGCCACTTATGTGTGTCCGGTTAGCAAAATAAATAAATAAATACGGAGAAATAATACAAAAGGAAAAATATGCGCCCATGAACATTACCCATAAAGCATATGGTGTTTATAGTCCTGTTTAGCTAATTGCTTTCTTATTAATGTGAACAAACTCCATAAGAATGCAATCCCCAATTCAAACAAAATCATCCACATAAAAAGTTTTAAAGATTGCATCAGTTACTAAGCATCTTCAAGGGAAATTCCCAAACTGCCATGTATGTCTATAGCAGAGTGATTTCATCTCTTGGAATGATGTCCAGCAATCAGCTATGAATGTGGCCCAGCATGACTCACAGCGTGCGTGTTAGAAAAGGAGGCTTAAGCAAAGTCCTTACTAAAGAAGATTTACAAATTTATGAATGGATAACCCAAAACTTTCTGTTCACTTCTGCCTGACTTAATCCATATTGGAAATACTGACAGGCCAAATGTACCTTTTTGTCCCCAGAGCGACTAAAATTAAAGTGTGCAGATTTCACAGATAATACTGTCACTTGTGCCTAGTTATCAAGTTTCCTAAAATTCTGAAAAAGTCAAAGCCTTCTACCATTTTTAAACAGAAATTACCAGACAGCAGTGTGATGGATGGCATGGTACTCAACTTAACTTAAGGTAGAGTGGGGTTCATCATGGGCCAGCAAAAGAGAGACAAATGTCCGAGAATGGGCAATAAGAGGACTGATCAGCGGGCAGTTGTTTCCCACAAGTCAGTGAAGTGGCAGCACAAGGTCATGGAGTGTAAAGGGGGGGTCGATTCTATCTTTGAAGTAAGCCAGTCCCGTCCTTTAATGGCTGCAGATGGCTCAAAATGCAGTGGTCTCAATGACCACAAGACAACGCATTGGCTTTGGTGACCTAGAGAATCCACCCCAATCCTATAAAGTAACTTAAGGTTTAAATCGACACATTCAGAATCTAAAATGGAGCAGTTAATGAGGCACAAATCTATCCCTAAATCTCACATTAACTGGCTGTGCCTATGTTAAGATTTAACGTAAAATGAGGTTACAATTAATGCATCGAAAACTAAGACACAATCACATCAATCTGGGCCTGAAATCTCAACAATTATCCATGGTATTCTGCAAAATCAGTCAATTGAAAATAATATATATTTTCTTATATAACCTATATAATGTGAGTAGCCTTAGAGCCCTGCTTATACACATGCCCATGCCCTCACATAATAATTCTCCTTTCCAATTAAATAACTACAGGCCAGTGTTTGTAAGCTGTCATCTCTTTTGACCACTACTGGACATTTTTAAAGAGCTTGTGGCAGGATTGCTTTGCCAAACTCTGAGAAAGTGAACAGATAGATTTTAGCAGTGCACAAGATTCAAAGACTATGCTCCACCTCAGGCTAAACAGTGGCAATGGGCAGCAATGTTGATTTAAGTTGAAGAAGGGGTGTCATTCTCACTTCAGCAAAACACAAAGCTTTGCGTTTCAACAAGCCCCCTAAGTACAGTAAATCATGCATGCAAGTGACTGTAAGCTTACAAAATGGAAGTTTTCCACAATCCCAAACCCCAGGTTAAGATCCATTACTACAAGTTACAGAGTCTATAGTTCTGTTAGTTTGGCCTCTTAAACAAAATGAACTGGTATCGGGAAGTGTGACTGAGCCGTTTAGTCTTTTCATATTAAAAAAAAAATAAAAAGTGACATCAAAACCACTCGTAGTCACAGACCTCTAAATTAAACATTTTGTGAATTTGGTATGATCGTACTGTAGTGTTTCAACAACAAACAAAGATGACTTTTAATTACTTCTTCAGATAAGAGAAATGTTGACAGGTTGTTTGATTACTCTGAAGGGTCCCATTGGAGGGACAGTAGGAATGAATATTGACCCAGACATTGCTGCCACCTACCATGAACTCTTTACTGCCAGGATTGGCTCCTGGTCTCTATCACCTGCTTCTAGAAATAAAATGTTTTAGAAAACACACAGGCAGATTACTATACATTTCTAATGGTGTAATATGAATTTCAGGGTCAGTATGAGCCACTGCATGTCAAAATGACCTGGGAGGTACGAAACACTGAACTTCCAGACATTTTCCGCAGCAAGAACAGCGTTACTTTGTTTTGTTTGGAGATCAAGTTCTGAAAGATATCATAGCCAATTTGAATTGTCAATGCTTTTCCTGGCTATCTGAAAGAAATACCCAAACATCCATTATGCAACCCGCTATATCCTAACTACAGGGTCACGGGGGTCTGCTAGAGCCAATCCCAGCCAACACAGGCAGGAAACAAACCCCGGGCAGGGCACCAGCCCACCGCAGGGCGCACACACACACACCAAGCACAAACTAGGGACAATTTAGGATCGCCAATGAACCTAACCTTTGGACTGTGGGAGGAACCTGGAGCACCCGGAGGAAACCCACACAGACACAGGGAGAACATGCAAACTCCATGCAGGGAGGACCCGGGAAGCTACCCACTGTGCCACCGTGCTGCCCTGAAAGAAATATTAATAAATAAACAAAAAAAGTCTGCAGACACATTTACCTAAAGCAACCTGCAGCATCATTTTAAGCCTGAAACCAGGTTTAATTTAGGGTGTATAAATGGACCATTTCTCTTCGAAGAAAAGCTTTCAAAGTATAAAACGTAAAAGCAGCATAAAGTATTCAGTGTAGTTAAGTAACTTCCTTTGCAAATGTGAAAATGCTGACAAGGCCTGCTCAATGGCAGCAGCTGAAGTTCACCACTCTGCTCTTCTGAATGCTACAAACCAGCAGCCTGAGCAATAATTCATGAAATGCCTCTGCTCTTACCGAAATCTTTTTAGTGAAAGGGATGCCAATGATGTCACCAGAATACTCCAGTGATTCCAGCTGAGAAACTACCCTGCTTACTCATTCATAAGCTTGGAAAAAAGTTGGTGATGTCATCTCAGCGTGGGACCTGGAGCAGCTAATCTTAGCTCATTACATCAGCTCGAGCTGGAAGACTTGCACTCTTAACTTAGGTCATGTCTACACTCGCTAAATCTAAAGTCCTTTCTGGAATGGAAATAAAGAAAATGTTCAGCAGCTCAACCACAAGCCTCTGTCAGACTACTTTCTTCAAGGTCTGTGGTAAAGTGACATTTGCACAATAAAAGTGAGAGAAAGTTTAACTACTTAACCAGAAAAAACATTCCAGTTTCCCCAATTTAATCAAATATCTTTTCTTACTACAGTGCCTATAAAATGTATTCACTCTCCGGGATTATTTCATGTTTTATTGTTTTACAGGAGTGATCTAATGTGGGTTTTATTGACAGCAATCATCAGAAAATAAAACTATCAAAAGTCAAAGTAAAAACACATTGATCTAAACTTGTTACAATTACTGAAGACAAAATAATACATTGCCTACATTTTCCACCTGTTTACTACGACATGCCTAAATCATCACTGTTTTTAGAAGGCTACATAATTAGTGAAACATGGATTTAATTACAATTTTATGCTGTTGTGATTGTAGTTGCTCTGTCAAACACTGCCATGAAAGGGGCTGCAGAAAGCAAAACTCACTGATGTGCTTGTATCGCCTTCCAAAGTGCAGTACACAAACTAATTTACAAGAGCAGGTCAAAAACAATTCTAGTTTCAATGCTATCTGTACGTATTGTTTATAGATTTAATTTTAAGGTGTGTAAAAATAAATAAAAACCTTCACAGGAAAAGATAACGTTAAGAAATGATCCTTTGCAGAGGTTTAGCCATTGTTTCTATGAAAGCATCAATTTGTAAAGAACACATAAATTCTACAATGCAACAAAAATCTGTTTAGTGCCATTGTCTCGCAGCTCTTGTGCTTTGTCCCAATTCTCAGCCCACTGGCTGTTGGTGTGGTGTTTGCAAGTGCCTGTACAATACACGTGTCTGTGTGGATTTGGTCAAAGCATTCTGGTTTCCTCTCACAACCCAAAAAAAGTGTATTATTAGAGTTTATTATTAATTCTAAATTGGCCTAGGGTGAGTGAGGGTGCTGCGGTGGGTTGGCACCCTGCCCGGGATTAGTTCCTGCCTTGTGCCCTGTGTTGGCTGGGATCGGCTTCAGCAGACCCCCGTGACCCTGTGTTCGGATTCAGTGGGTTGGATAATGGATGGATGGATGAGTGAGGGTGTGTGCCATTTCATCCAGGGATTGTGTCCTGTCTGGTACTGATACGACACTCTCCTAGCCTTGCAATGAAAAATGCAAATTCAAAACTTTGATGGATGCAATAAAAAAAAAAAAACAACAAAGGAAATGAACCAAAAAACTTCAATAGTGCAAGGGAAGCATGATCATAATTTTGAAGAAACTACCATAAAAAAAGAACTGTGATACTAATGTCAGCAAGGTTACAAAATAAATGAAACTGAGACAAAATAGGCTCTAGAGAAGGGGCTCTTTAAGAGTTTCAGGCCAAGGACCAGTTTGCCAAAGTCAAGGATGTGAAAGACCACCTACACAAAGAGCCACTCATTGTACATTTTGTACCAGAGTCAACACATTTACTTTATTGTGTATATTTATGGGGCTAAAACATTCTATTTTTTCTGGATAAAAGACTGCAAGATGGAAGAAAAAAAAAAAAATCAAAAGAAGGAGTGAGTGAGAGAGAGAGAGAGAGATAGAAATTGCTGGAGCTGAATGCTCTATAGATGAGCACCAAATACAGGGGTGCAGCAGGAAGGAGTGGAAATAGAAGGAAGAAATTGTTTTTGTCCGTAAGAAAGGAAGGTTACTTGTGGCCCTAACAACACGGAAGTTCATTTAGGAGGACAAAGACAGGAGGCAGAAGATTAAAGAGGAGCACATTTGTTATAAAGGAGTAGATAAAAGTTTATACATAAAAAATGTAAGAATCTATCCCTCTCTGAGCAGAGGACCGTCACCTTTCAGACCACTTGATTTGCTGACCACACTGTGAGAATTACTGATTTACAGTGCGGCCTCCAAACTCTATCCTGAGTGCCACTGTGCATTTGGGTTTTTAATTCCAACCAAATTACTGGGCTGAAATGGGACTCCCGAGTTTGACTGAAAATAGTAAGTTTGTAGTTTTTTTCTACATTTAACATGTCAATAAAGACACTTCGCACCCCGAGTTTGTGTCATGTTACTGAGGAATTAAGTACAATTTAATGTTTTATTCACAACAAATTCAGTTAGTTTTCCTAAGTTTTACATTCTTGCTTCTTTCACAGTGTCAATTATTTAAAAAGCCATTTGATAATGAGCAAACACTAAATGGCAGTAGCCATCTCTCTTTAGGAACAAGTCACTAATAGTACTGAATGCTCGTTTTTAAACGTGTACTTAGTTGTAAATGAAAGCATTTACAAATATATAAGGAATGTAAATATCTAAAAGTAAATTAATCTTCAGGGAGAAGGAATGTCATTCCACTAGCCACTATTTGTTTTCTTCATCATTATAACAATACTGAAGACAAATTGTACTTCGATCTTAATGGCAAGCTGGCATACTGTATTTATTTAGTATGACCTTTAGCAACTCAAATACCTGAAATTCCCAAGCCAAAACACAAATGTTTTATAAAAAAAAAAAAAAAAAGGAATCAAAGTATAGGTG
This sequence comes from Polypterus bichir lapradei, assembly GCA_026402145.1. Taxonomy (NCBI): domain Eukaryota; kingdom Metazoa; phylum Chordata; class Cladistia; order Polypteriformes; family Polypteridae; genus Polypterus; species Polypterus bichir. Next base: position 3,075,980 of record JANRMT010062846.1, on the reverse strand, counting down.
ACCTTAACTCCCATATGAATGTCTAGACAGACTCATTAAATGTCTACTTCTAATAAACTCTAACAGATGATACAGATGAATACCATTAAATGAGAAGTAAGCATAACGTGTACATCATAATCAGACAACTCTAAAGCAGTTTTTTTTTTTTTTTTTTTTTAAACTTGCACCAAAAGAGATTATACTATAAAAAACAGTTTTTAAAACTATTTCTGCCTCTTCAGTCCCAGACTTAGCACAGAGGCTGAATATTAAAAGCGTTTTCCAATCTATTTTGGATGAGTAGCAGTAAGCCCAAAGTAACATTAAAGTGATTTACATTCCAATGCTATGAGCTCAGTGCTCTGGGAGTAACCGCGCTGCTTCATTCTGGAAGACACATGAATGAGATGCTCTTACAAATGATGGAAAATGTCCTTCATTCAAACTGCTCGTCAGACTTGATGTGTCAAGCAGGGCACACACAAGGGCATAGAACATCCTCCACATCCATATTGGGATTACAAAACAATTCAAGACCAAAGCAGAAAGAGTAAAAAGTAATGCAAACCTATACCCAGAATAATAGAAACCCTTTTCCAAATTCTGAGATAATCAAGGACTGATTAACAGCCACATTTAGACTATAAATTTGGATTCAGCTTAGATTCTTCTGATAGGTAGCAAGTGTTGATTCTTAAAAAGCAGTACCAATTCAAAGCAGCCTGAACTTTTAGCTTTCAATCCATCTTAGATGGTAAACTAAATGCTTTACTGAACTAAGCCTCAAGTTGTCACAGTCTCCCTGTGCAAAAACAAACCTGTTCATAAATAAATAAATAAAATCACTTATATAATGCTCTTTGGTAGCACTTAAGCAAATCAAGACTTACAAAGGAAACTGTGTGGTGGTTTAACACATCTATAATAAATATATTATGAATTGTTAAAACATTTTTCTGTTCAATATGCATCATGAAGCATAAAACTCAGAAATCACACTGCATGTCCCTTCTCGTCAAACCCAACTACATTCACCTTCTTTAAAGGCAGCCTCTGCTCTAATTCACAGCACAGATCCTAGTGCCAGTGCCATTTCCAATTGTGTGCCACATGAAAAATAATCTTCCACAATGCCATTACACATACCGCCATGTAAGGTCTGCACCCTGCATCTCTGGTTTTAGCGATAGAATCCACAAGCTGGCCACTTATTCCAAAGTCACAAAGCTTAATGTTGCCATTCCTGTCCAGAAGAATATTGGAAGGCTTTATGTCTGAAAAAGAGGCCATAAAATGTATTATTTAGCATATAAAAAAAAGCCTTACACTGAAATATTTCAGAAACTTGGAATTATATTGGTCATCTAAAATAAAGCAGCGTGCTTCACTGGCATTTTAAGACTTGCATCACCTTTACAACCACAAGCAGCGGAATAGGAACTCCAGCCTTTTCAAAATTTATTAATCTGCTTTCTTACAAAATCTGTATGCTACATAAAGAAAGTTCACATACAGTACCAACTGCATCAAGCCTTTAATTACTTCTGAGCATCTTTGTGCAAAACTGGAAAGTGTGAATTTGACTTGTTTTTGTGTAATAAAACATTTATACAGATGTTGGAATTGACTTTTGTGCTTTATTGCATGCGGTAGGTCCTCTTATTAGCACTACAGGGGCTGTTACCTTTAACTTTTCAAATCTAATGTAATTTTTCCATAATATTCACATACAGTATGTCCTTCAAATGCTAGAAAAGAATAACGTGGAAAAAAAAATAAAAAATGCACTCATTGCTTTGAACTGTATTCCCCCATAGTCACTAAAATTAAGTGCTAAGTAAAATGACGCCTGACTAGGATATTATGTTTGCATTCCAATGCTCGGCCCACTAAACGAAGCACTTCTCCCAAAATGTACATCGATGTACAAGGATGTTCTTTGATTTTTTCAGTTCAAAAACTTGCTCAATTTTAGACAGGCAACAATAAAAAAAAAAAAAACAACTGTCTTGGTATGAGTGCGGAGGTTTTACGCCAGAGTTTTTCCTCTGATGGCCTGGATTGTTTACTGCCTTGTGACCAGTACTGGCAATGACACTCCCTGACTCCTTGGACATTACAAAATGAAATCAATATGGTGCCTTTTCAGAACAACTGCATAGAAACATGTGATCTGCCCAAAAAAGTAACTGAATATTCTGCAATAAACAGGAGATAAAAAGAAACCATAAAACAGTCTCCACTTTGAGTATTGTAGCTTGTGAGCCTTAGTGTTTAACTCGTGTGACAGTAAGGGTAGGTCTGTAGTAGTGTCCTCAAACAAACGCTTTAAAATGCAACTTAGTCAGTACTAGATAATTAGAAAATAAAACTCATGTACAAAATCTAGGCTGTGCATTTTTGGGACAAGTGCAATAAAAGGAACCTAAACCTATAGTTATTTCAATTTCTGTAAAAATGGGATTTATGAGCCCTTTTGTAATAAAGTTTTAATAAGCGTGCAACAAGGAGGGTCCCAAGCCATAGATGCCAGCTTCATTTTGGACTTCACACTTGCATTTAGTTTTCCTTGGTTAACAATGAAAAAAATGTGCTAGCATTTCCCGAACCTGTTATGATTATAATTCACTAGGAGTAGAGTTTCTAACTTTACTTTAATCTGACATCCATTTGAAATTGTGCACAAATTTCATTTTTAGCTGTGGCTGAAAGAGGTATTAAAAGACCAACACATTTTCTTTTAGACAGATTTCAGTATTTGAGGCTGAGGGGGCTTGAGTTGGGAATGTCCAGATTGGTCTCTGGCAACCTGCACAGTCATGGCTGATCTTTATATTGTATATTGAAGGTGAAACAGCTGGACCAATCCACCGATTAAATGTTTCATTTATTATTTTATTTCCTTAACATTTGTCATGGGTACAATGTACAAAGCTGTACATCCTCTCCCTCTCTCTGTGACACACCAACACTGCATATATTCAGCAAAAGTGTGTCAAGAAAACACTACTGGGGCTCCTTTAAACCAAAAGCAATATGCCTGTAAAATGCCTCACTGGCAGTCAGAACTTTTCTTTCTTTATAGTCATTCCAGAGTGTGTTCAGACACAAGTCTGTGTGAATATTTATGTATTTATTTACCTACTTATCTCTTTCTGTATTAATTTATTTAAACAGCTTCTGTAAAAAGCAGATACAACTTTATTTTTCCCTAGGGAGCAATTTAACTACCTACTAAGCAGCAGCTGACTTTTTTGCTTACAGTCCTCAACAAGCTGCTTAATATACAGTATAATCGCAGAAGGCAGACTTCCCATTCTGCCTAGATTGTGTCCATTTTATCATGTGCTTATTCTTACTTATTTTAATACAAAATTTTTATTTTACTTGCTTTCTAAGAGTGCATGTTTTTGAAAGAAAAAAAACACTTACCTCTGTGAATTATTTTCAAGTTTTCTTTTAAGTGGTTAAGTGCTTTCACAGTCTGAAAAAAATGGAAAAAAAAAACCAACACATTAAAGCAAATCTGTTCAGTAATGAAAATTACTCTAACACAATAAAAGAAGTCATTGCTCGGATACTTACAGCTAATGTTATTTTGCCTAAAATTTCCTCTGGAATCACATCATCTAATACACCATATACATATTTGTAAAATTTGTCAAACGAGGTAGACATGAGCTCCATGCAGATCCAACAGTCACCCTGAAAGACAAGAAAGTAAGACAAAGATAAAAAGTTAATAGATAGATAGACAGATACTTTATTAATCCCAAGGGGAAAATCACATACTCCAGCAGCAGCATACTGATAAAGAACAATATCAAATTAAAGAGTGATAACAATGAAAGTGTAACAGACAGACAATAATTTTGTATAATATTAACATTTACCCCCCATACCTGGGGTGGAATTGAAGAGTTGCATAGTGTGGGGGAGGAACGATCTCCTCAATCTGTCAGTGGAGCAGGACGGTGACAGCAGTCTGTCGCTGAAGCTGCTCCTCTGTCTGGAGATGATCCTGTTCAGTGGATTTTCCATTATTGACAGGAGCCTGCTCAGTGCCCATCGCTCTGCCACGGATGTCAAACTGTCCAGCTCCGTGCCTACAATAGAGCCTGCCTTCCTCACCAGTTTGTCCAGGCGTGAGGCGTCCCCCTTCTTTATGCTGCCTCCCCAGCACACCACCGCGTAGAAGAGGGCGCTCGCCACAACCGTCTGATAGGACATCTGCAGCATCTTATTGCAGATGTTGAAGGACGCCAGCCTTCTAAGGAAGTATAGTCGGCTTTGTCCTTTCTTACACAGAGCATCGGTATTGGCAGTCCAGTCCAATTTATCATCCAGCTGTACTCCCAGGTATTTATAGGTCTGCACCCAGTCACCTCTGATGATCATGGGGTCCATGAGGGGCCTGGGCCTCCTAAAATCCACCACCAGCTCCTTGGTTTTGCTGGTGTTCAATTGTAGGTGGTTTGAGTCGCACCATTTAACAAAGTCCTTGATTAGTTTCCTATACTCCTCCTCCTGCCCACTCCTGATGCATCCCCAGAATAGCAGTGTCGTATGCAAACATTTGCACGTGGCAGGACTCCGAGTTGTATTGAAAGTCCAATGTACACTATACAGGTTGAACAGGACCAGAGAAAGTGCAGTCCCCTGCGGCGCTCCTGTGTTGCTGACCACAATGTCAGACCTGCAGTTCCCGAGACGCACTTAGTTGTGACTTATTTACACTAACATCTTCCCAGCCAATACCTTTTAGAAATCCAATGGATTGAATGACTACTATTGAATAACAGTACTATGATGAAGACCAGGCAGCACAGTGGGTCAGTAGTTGCCACTGCAGACTTACAAGTCCTGAGCCCTGGGTCGAATCCTGGCCCAATCACTGTTATGTAGATGTAGCATGCTCTCTCTGTGTTTATGTGAGTTTTTCCTCAGAGTCCTCTGCTTTTTTAGTGACATCTCTAAGGAATACTTCTTAGATTAACAGAAGAATGTAATTTAACTGTGGGAGAGTACATGACATGTCCAAGACTGATTATGAACATGTGGTCAAAGTAGCTGCAGGAGTCTCCATCTGGTATTGGAAAATGCTGAGCTTTCTGTTTTTTTTTGCAGAACTCATCATATATCAGAAACTGTACTGTGCCTTAAAAAGATAGATGCTATAATAGTACTAAATAAACCAAAAAAAAGTGAATGACATTCAATGACTCGGTAAGATGCAAAATAAGAGTTGTAATTGTTCTCACCTCCCTAAAGAGAGCTCCGTAAAACTGCACAATATAGGGACAATCACTACTTCTCATCACTACGTCTAAATCCATCAACAGCTGCTTCTGCTCCTTCTCATCCACAGTTGATCGAATTCTCTATTAAAAACAAAGGAAAGCAAACACAAATCCTCAGAAATGTAATTTAAGAAACATACAGCTGCTCAGTTTTTCAAATATATGCATGCTTTGAAGTAGCCGTCTGACAACTGAGCAGAATATACTTGATGGAAAAAGAAACAGTGCCATGACTGAAATGTTCTTACCATAAAACGTAACATATTAAATACTAATTATTCCTCATTTAATTTTTTCACCTTGCAAAATACAAACAAATTGCTAAGAAAAATGCTATAAAAAACAAATAAAACTTTTAACGTGTGCCCAAGATATCAATGAATGAAAGAAAAAGTCACAAAATGACCCCTCACCACTGTAATCACTATGAGAACTAAGTACACCTTACATGCAACTGATTTACTTTCTACTTCTCCATGAAATAACCAAATATTTTGTTTAACAGTTTGCAAACAGAATGTGCGGTGATGACCCACTATTAAGATAACAGTTCTTGCATTTTTCTAATTTATAAAGAATGGTTTATTTATTGGGTTGCCTTGGTAAAATTCAGGCATTATGACATCTGATCTGCAGAATTTAAACAACATATTTAACTTTAAACTTCAGGACCAAAGTTAAATAAAGGTAAAAAACATTGGGCCATGGTTCCTTTGCATCAATCCATGCTTCCTCTTTGTTATAGATCACTGATCAGACTTCATCATCTCAAAGGATGCACTCCCAGATTCTGTGTATGATAAACACCAAATAAAGTTTTTTCTGTTCCAAGGAAATGAAAATACTGAGCAATTACTTTAACTGCCATTATCTGTCCGCTTGGCTTGTGCACCATTTTGTTGACGGACCCATAGGCTCCTCGTCCTATTTCCCCAAGATCTCTCAGGTCTTCTGCTGTGAAGTCCCAGTGCTGTTCTGGAGAGATCTTCAGTTTTCCTGAAGACTCAATACTATGTGTTCGCAGCCTTTCTCTAAAAAAAAAAGAAGAAAAACACACACACACACAAAAAGGTAAAGACATCTAATTCACTTGCTGACACCAGCCTTACACAAGATTAACACTGTCCACTGCTGTGGATTTAGATCCATCTAACACTTGTTTTAAAGCACCCTAATGATATCTACTCAGGCTCCATATAATTAGGAAAACTTAAAAACACCCCCCTCATTGTTCTTATCCCATCTCAGGGTTATCTTGAGCTGAAGCTATGCCATCATCAAGTGCATTCCCAGGCACACGGCTCCTGGACACACACCCAAAATCACAATAACTGGGACAATTAGCAGTTACTAACTAAAGTAACACAAATGTCTTTGGAATATGGGAGGAAAACTAGCGAATCTGGGGAAACCCCAACACAGATATGGGATGAGAATAAAAACTCCAAACAGAAGCGGAGTGGTTTGATTTTGTGATTTGAATGCAGTCTCCTGGCAATGCCAGGTAGCACTGTTTACCATTTTTCACCACATTACCCCTTTCATAAACAGCTTACACAAATACTGAAATTCTGTGGTTATTAGCTTCCAAGAAATACGTATCATTATCAGCAAGTCAAACATCTTTGATTACTAAAATGCTTTTTAGTATTATCTGTAAAGCAAGCAGAGATAATTTCAATAATGCAGTTTTGTAAGTAAGTCTGATGAACCAACCCATTTCAGTTCAAAATGTGGCCAGCACATCCTACTCCTACTATCCCTAACATGCTAAATCAGTAGTTGTCAATATTACTGTATATTTGCCTGAGACTTTTTAACCCAAAGTCACTTAAAAGATTTGGATATGTTACAAATGTTACAAGATATTTTTTTACAGTTGACAGCACAGTTAGATCATGCTGTTTAAAGGGTAAGTTCAGTATTTTTCAAATCAAAGTTATTTTTTCACAAACTTGGTATTTATGTATTTTCCACAAGAAACTGTGCTATAAAGTTAAGCATTTTCTATAAATTTAAAAAAAATATCTTCCCCTCATTAGTGCTTTACAATAGAGGCTAATGGAGCACCATTAGAAAATAAAAGCATACTTTTTGTACTTTGGGTAAATAAGAGAGTAACAATTATCAAAAACAGAGTCTGGGGAGACGCTAAATTTAAAGAAAATGCACCACATGCATCGATATCTTATAAATTAAGGGCATGCTCAGATACAACAAGTTCCATACAATTAAATCTTTGCTTTTAGGAAGGGACATGCTAAAAAATACTTTTGGAAAAATAAAATCTAAATAAGTGCAAATGGTGCCTCTAATTATAACAGATTTGTAGACACTACTGCCTGAGGAATTTGGGTTTATTCACTCAAGTTGTCTTATTTTATTTAAATAAAGGTGGTTTTCTTTGAAAAATGCCTTATGATGGGGTACTCCACGTAGGGAGCTACACAAGATAAAACAGTTTAATAGTGTGTTAAAGAGTACTGGAAAATGATTGGCTTAAACAGAAAATGTGTTCATGTTATGCTCCACATAAGGCTGCCCTTTCAGGTCTAAAAAGCAGGAACCAATTAAGTTATGACTTCAATCATCTGTACATATTAAGTGAATGAGGCGGTCACATCTGACTTAAAAGAGAGAACAAGGAAGATCCACTTAAAACATGTTCAAGCTATCCTTACCCTGCTGGGTTCAGCTGGCAAGAACATCAATGAGGCATCAATAAATTCCCTGCCTAAAGGCCACATGTATTCTGTATAAGCCAGAACACAGGGCTCATTCCTTCTGGTATTAAATAATGGACATGTACCACTGACTGCAAAATTAAATAAAAACTGCAGGTTGCAGAAGTCAATTTTTTAATCTCCCTACATTTCCTGCATTTTAAGATTTTATTGCTGCTTTTTTAAGCATAGAGCCAACTTCAGTCCTGTCTCCTGATGCTCATAGTGGTTAAATTACATCCTATATCACAAGGGAACATATGCCATTAAGTGTCAATTAAGTACACATGAATTTCACAAATCCTTTGTCAAAGACTATAGGCATGTTGTTAGATTTTATGGGACATTTGTCAGATTTGTGTCTGTTATTTGTGACAGTCTGGTTCACCCTTTAACAAGATGCATGATGAGCGACAGCTTACACCTTATGGCTACAGTGTGCTTAAACTTAAAACAACACTGCAGTAAGCAAATGGCAGCTGATTTTCTAAGAACAACAGAAAAAAACTGCTATATATCCTATACAGGATTTATTTGATTATTTAAATATGTTTAAATGTGCCACTTTAATAGCTATTTAAAGGCGGATGACGCTCTTTTTAACTGGCTCTCACCACCAGGCTGTTTCACACTATCCGAGGTACACCGCCTAATATGACAGGGACGTGTTCTGCTGTTTGCATGATTGTGTTGACACATCCTGCGTAATTCATTAAGTTGCAGCCGAAAAACATCGTATCAGATTTATGCATAGACTGAAAAAAAAAAACCAAACATTTCATTTATCTTTATTTAAACATTAAGTCAGCTTAAAATCAACCAGCAAACAATACATAATTCTAAAAAAATTTAGAAAAATAAAAACGGTTAACACTCTGTTCATACCAAATATTACAGTGCCATAAAAAAGTGCATTATGAGGTACTGTATATTAACATATACCTGTATATTAACAAACACATCTAAGAAAAACCAGAAGAGGCACAGGCCCAGCAAACTATTTTAGAACACTACTAATGAATTCTTGCCAAAGAAAATTTTAATTTTAAAAATAATCTTTTTAAAGAATCTAATTATGAGTCTTGCAAACTAATATTTGGCCAGTCGTAGCACTTAAAATTGCACTGCAAAGAACTACGTTTTCTATTGTGTGATTATACTAGAAATGCAGGTCTATAGTATAACTAAGCAGGAGCCTCTAGGGGGCAGCAATGGGTGCCTCAGTAATATATCTTCCAAGGCCTCCAAGCAGTAGGGCGTTGTACCGTGTTAGCCACTATGGATGCAATGCGAAGTTAAGCCTTTTATTGTAATCTGTTCAGTTAGCCAATAAAAGGTGTTACTTTGCTTGACTTCTCAAGGCCTCCAAGTAGAAGAGTGAGCGTCATCCTTCAAAGATCAATGCAATATTCTCTGAAGATGCTTATGGATAGGCAGTTCATCACTAAGGATGTTTGACCCCTAACTGAAAAATGGACCCTGGAACGGCACATGACTTTTGCGATTCTTTTTTGACCAACAGGCAGCATGAACAAAATAAACCTCAAGGGACACATGGGATACTTCTGTCTAAGACTTGCCGGAAGTTAAGACCAGAGACAGCGTTGTTGTAGTACTGGATAGGCAGCACATGTTCATTTCTACCTTAATTTGTCACTCTTTGTCGCCCCTCCGTCATATTTTGAAACAAAAATACTCTTTCTTGACATTTCAGTTTTATACTGTAGAGATGCTATCCTTCCACAATGTTAACTTTTTTTTTTTTTTTTTTTTAACACTATTTCCAGTTCTAACTAGAAAACAGCTTTCACCCAGGAAGCAATGACTCCATTCTACCCTTTCATTTGACTCACATAATATGAGAAGCCAACAAATGTATAAGTATTCAGTATAGCTGGCATACGGACAAATGTGTGATAAAGTATAATTGAGTACACTTCAATTAATGTGGAAACTAATCATTTTATTCTGATAACTAAAATATTTTGACAACACTTTACCATGCTTTTGATTATTTTAACTAATGTAAATGAAAGTGATGAAATTTGAGATTACTTTATATTTTTAATATATGGGGGTAAATTAAAAAGTAAAGGCAATTTGAAAATTATGTGCTGACCTCAACCTATAGGAGCTGACGCAATACAACACGCTTGTGATGGCCTATGGGTAGTTCGACTGTCAACGGGCCGCCGTTAGTCTAGTTGAAGCCAAGGTCAAATGAACATGAATGCTCCGCTGCCGAATTGCATTATTGTTGAACACTTGCTGTGGTGAGATTTCTTTGGGTAGAGGTAGTGAAACCTGCCATCAAGTGGCCAAATATATGATCTGAGCTGTGAGGCAGCAGAGCTGACCACTGTGTCACCATGCCCCAAACAACAAAAGATACAGATGGAAAGAATACCACAAACAAAATACAACAAAATACAGACTAGCAATAACTAAATGAAATACAGATCATTGCACTCACAGAGTCCCAATCTTGGGGCACGCATCAGCTGTGCCGAGTAGCAGTGAAGTGGGACTGTCTCCTTCCATTGTTTGAAGTCGCAGCTTCGGACACAGCTGGAACACCTTTTTTGTTTCCCATCTATCTGTGCAGATGCTTTGCACTTTTCTTCTTCCATCAAGAGGAAAGAAATGCCTTGTAAATAGTAACAAAATGTTCTGTTTTTATGATTTCACAGTGTGTCCTGTGTTATGAGGGGAAGGGGAGTCTTTAAGGCGCATGCATCTTAGTACCTGACATGGAACTTCTGTTTTACCTTGTGTGCTTGTGACCCAGCAATGGCCTTGCTGGCATTAATCTTACAGTAGGCATGTGTAAAAGTTCTGAGCATGGCTGCTACAGATGTCCCACTGGCCTTGCAAAGCATCATGTAGCGCTTAGAAAAAATGTTCGCCTAAACCAGCCACATGCCATATTTCAGCAAATATTCAGCGAACAAGGCCACCAGCGAATACACTTGATCAATACTATACACAACTAAACTACAGATCTCAAGTATGTTTTTACTTTTTACATCCCATCTGATTGTTTTATTAAATGCTACTACTAATAAGGTAGGTGTGTGCCTGGCTGTAGACCAAGCAGTCAAATTAGAAGTGTTGCTGCGTAGAAGAATAAGCATATACCAGAAAGGGGAAAAGTGAAAGTCCGTATTACCTAAATGATGATGTGATTTATCTATCAAAATACTAATATTACTGCTTATTTTGTAGATGTCTTAATTCCAGTTTACTTAGCAGATAAAGATGCATTACAAAGAATGAAAAACAAGTAAATAATAAGGATCGGTCTAATTCACACAATGAGTCACAATCAGGGGGTGAACCAGTAATCTAACTTGTAATGTCCGATTCATTTTGCCACACTGCCATTTATAGGCAAACTTAAAAATTATTGTCAGCAACCCTAAACCTTTTCATAAAAATATGTTTACAAAGGATAGCAATGTACATTTTATACTGAACATTTTAAAATTTTATAAGAATATAAAAGAGTATGACATTTAACACGGTGATGATTTATAGGTTTTAGAAGTTTTGTTGCACTAATGTGCGATTCTCTTAGCTCAAAGAGTTTCTGACCAACTAACACAAATTGGCAGATGCCTATGAAAATTAGTGAAATGTTATTATATAAATAATGAACTATTAATTACCCAAACAGCTCTTTTCACTTTGTCAAGTCAGAGAAAAGGCATCAGCATCATGTCGTAAATCAAACTGAAAAGTAACAGTTAAATGAGCACAGCAGGACACAAACAGCAACCAAATAAGTAAATAAAGTTTTGCCCGAGGATGACAATTTGTACAGGATTGAACTCTAAAAACAATGTCTGCATTCAGAAAATGCAAGTTCTACTTTCTCATGCTGTCTGCTGAGTGCATCTATTTGCAAGTGTGATTGGGCCTAGTGCAAAGAAACAAATCTCTTTACTTTAATCTTAAAGAGCAAATATGCCATGCAAATGTGTACATATATTATAAATAATAGAATTTCATCAGTCAGTCATATAGTTTATGTCAATATAATCATTCTCAAAAAGATTTACCAAGTAAATTGCAAAATTATAGTTCAAGAGGACTAAAGCAATGAAGTATATTTGTGAAAGGAAGAAATAAAATGCAGCATATGCCCTGGAAGAGTGGCAATATATATGCAATGATAAATGATTGAGAGACTTCCTAAAGAATAAGCAACCTGGCTTATCATCAGTTCAGATGTAAGCAACGATGCTGAAGCAGTCTCAAAAACAAAAAAAGACACAGCACCAGAGAGAATATAAGGGAACGCTTATGCAGCTTTATGGCCATGAGGGCAGAAACATACATAGCGTTAGAAAACCAGGCTCAGAGGATATTCATTTTTGTGTTAGTTTTTACAGAGCAGGCTGTGGAGATGTGGATTTTGGTTTGTTCCAATTATGGGGATGGTAATGTTCATCTCAAGTGTGGGTTATTTTAGCTTTCAGCAGCATGGCTTCTGAAAGTTTCTGTGTTTCTCTATTCCCTGCTGGGACACAATACAAGAATAGATAAGAGATTCTGGGTAAAACTGTGACATAATCAGACGTGATTGAACGTTGTGGAAAGCCAATTAAGGAAAAAGAAAAACAAAATTTGGTATGTGGAGTAAACAAGCCCATTCTTGCTTTTTCATTATTAAGTGCACAAGCTTACAAAACTGAAACCACAGTTCTAAATGCACTAGATGCTAGAATATGTGACAGGTTTCTCTTCTTGTCATAATCTGTGCTTAAGTGACGTGTCACCTAGCACAGTACTACTATGATTAGCTGATATTTCTGCCTTTGGCCAAATTCCAATCATGGAAGACTACATATTTGCTTCTTGGACCCAACTTTAAATTGCCCCAGGCCGGAGGAAAGACAGGTTACTCCTGTTGGCACATGCACAGAACAAGTTTTTTCAATGCAACAGAGGGAAAATGGCAAAAGGCATAAGTTTGAGAATTGCAAATACCGATTAAAAAGAGAAAAACTGTGATTTTTTTTTTTTTTTTTAATAAAAGTCACGGCACCCCCTTCCAAGGCGGTTTTCCTCCTTTGCAATCTATGCTGCCAGTAAAGGGAGCAGCTCCTCGTGATTTTGAGCCAGGTAAATGTGTCAGACATATTTACTACAATTTACATTTTTATCAATACACTCTTCCATTAATTTACCAAACCTGCTTAATACCTTGTCATGGAATCATGGAGAGCAGGACTGAGCACAAGACAAGAACTACCTCTGGACACACTGCAGGGCACACTCTTACTCATTCGCTCCCACAGAGGCCATTCAGAGTAGCAGCTACTTCTAAGACGTGTAGACACTTTTAATAATTCCATTCGTATTTAGGAGAACATTCAAGCAAATTACCAGGTATTTCTGAAAAGACTTTTTTGGTGTCAGGGTGTGCTAATACTTACATGTGAGGATTCTGAAACGAAACTCCTGCATTCAAAGTAAAGCTCGTCACTGGCTTAATTGGTGGATTGGCAAAATTTAACTTCAGTGCTTTGCGTTTACCTAGATCAAGAAAAAAATTAAAAAGAAATACAAAAAGAAAGGAAAATTGAAGTTCACAAACCCTTTGAGAGTATTGGGAAAACAAGTTCAAAACAGTTGGATACAAACAAAAGTACAGTATGCAAACATATAACTAACTTTAGGGAGCTAGTGAGATAGGAAGAATGAGGCATTGAACCACAGACTGGCAAAAAAAAAAGATAGAACAAGCAAGAAAAAGCCAAATGCTATCACTTTTCTTCATATATTTTGATATAAAAAGGCTTCAGGGCATTTGCTCAGCGATACATGATGTTGTTCATTTCAATTATAATTTTCCTTAGAAACAGGTACATCCATAACATTAATTTCGGCTTACAAGTCCTGGAAAGAAATGCACATTGGAAGTTGGTTTATTCACGATAATGGATCATCCTGAGTACTCTATGTCCCTCAAATCGGCAGAGTTTTAAATTACAGAAGATAACCAGTAGTATATGAACAAGACCAGATTGAAAAGAACATCCCAAAACCGAACATCTATGAATATCACTAGATCTAGACTTTATCAGAGAAGCAAGCACAAGTAGAGCCCTAACCCTAACCTTTTTTTCCTAAAAAAATTAAGTTGTAAGCATTTCTAAACCTCTAAGAAACAAAATCACTTCAAACAGCACAATGTTGAAAGGCTTCAAGCACACTGAAAAATAACTGCCTGTTGCTACAAGTATGAAGAAAATTTTAAGAATCAGGTATTTTACAGAACAGATGTTTGAGATACAGCTGAGTACTTACTTACTGACATGTTCATTCAGTTTACTGGAGGGTGAATAAACCTTCGCTTTTGCACACACACACACGGTACAGTTAATCATCAAGCTAAACTTGGTTATAATATGCAGCAAAGATGATAATCTGAATGGTCAATGTACGCGGTGCACATCTAGAACCGATCACCAAACAATAGTTTAGTCTCTCACTGATAAAGAATAAAAGAACACGATTTACAAGGAAACTCTCCTCCTGCTGACAGATGGGTGTGCTTCACCTGCTGACCCACTTCCTCATTTTAAAGTGCTTCTGTACTTTCATTATGTTTCTTGAAGCACAAGTTCCACACAAAATCAAATTCTTATCCCCTGCTCACAACAGTCAGTCTCCACAATCCTCTTTGACCTACAGATAGATGGTGACTGTATTGTTGTAAGTAATGAAGTTAGTTTTGTTCCTGACTTACGAGTATGCCAAAGCTGTTGATTGGCAAACTATTCTATAGGGTGGTCCAGATCTAATTATGCAATTTTCATTACGCTATAACTTAAGTTTATTACATAGAGAATTCACAAAAAATTATTTTTGTTGCGGATAGATGGCAGCACATGCCCTGCAAATTCCAAAATGGCGGTCGAACAGCGGGTGTTTGCCTTTTCATAATTGCATAATTAGATCTGGACCACCCTGTAGACATGTCCATCAGCTTCCGAACACCATTTGTAATGTTACAGTTGACATCTTTACTGAATGGAAAGCACAATTTACATATATCTGTTGAAAGAACATAATAATAATAATAATAATACATACAATTAATCAAATTCAACTTTAAAGACACGTGAGTCACATTTGGAAAATGCTTTGCAAATTACCAACTTTAGAGCTTTCCACTGTACTGCAAGTTGTCAATTCAGCATTCACTAACGTGCCTTATCTGATTATTAAAACAACACAGATGTTTAATTTTCAGAAAAGACTGAAAATGAAAGGATATACATCAGTGCTAGCAATACAAATAAAATGCAACCACAAGCCAAGTTGGTGCAGTAATGCTCTCATCTAATGGTTCTGCTTGTCAACAATGTCACTTTACTGACCCCAATGAAATTCACAATAAAATGACAATTAAATCCAGACCCTCCAAGCACCGATTTTCTCTGGACATGGAATAGTTTTATTAACACAAAAATTTCTCTACATAATTTCAGTGCTTTTCAACACAGAAATGTACAGAACAGTTAATACTATGCTGGAAATGCATAAATGGAAAGTTTTCTTTTAAAGATTTACTATTATTACACAACCAAAATAAAATGATAGTGAATTAAATCTAATACCATTTGGTGTTCTTTGAGCATTTTAATTTAAATATAAAAACTTAGGGTGATCCCAGACACTCTAGCAAGAAAAAACTGGCCACAAATTAATGTTTGGAATGAAAACAGACAACAGCATTTCATGATTAAATGTCATTTGAGTGAAATAAGAAATTTGACCAGCAGTTTTCTTCTTAGACAACAATAATTTTTTTTTCCTTTACATATATTTGTTACGTTAAGGTCTGAATCACATAAAAGTACAAATCAGTAAGATGTATAGTACTACATCTTCTTCAAATATGACCAGATAGCTCCTTTTCTACATACCTACATTTCAATATAAACAACTGCCATCGTGACTCAGTGATACAACAGGGCCATCATTTGTGTGCTTGAATAAACCAAAAATAAAGTCGCCTCAGACTTTCAGAATACGTACTAAAAAGGGAGAGGAACAGAATTTGGAGGCAATCTGTCAACTTTGGTACACCCAGGCAAGCTGACAAGAGTGAGAACAAGCATTTTGTAAGGGCTTTAGGGACACAGCAACAGAAATCTTACTCTGCATTTGTAGCTTGCTGAAATATAACTCATGACCACTTCTAAGTGGGGAAAAATATGGCTGCTGTGTTGGACTCTGGTATATCATGACCCTAAATTGCATCAAGTGGGTTTAAGAATGTTATGTTTATGCTTGATTTCATTTCTTACATTAACTGCTTCCTGTGTGGAAATGTAACTGTTGCAATAGCAGAAGGACACCGTGGTGAAATGTGTAAAGGAATCATGACAAAGATGATAGTCACAATCATTTTGGGCAAATTCAAGGCATATTTACTCTATTTTATATAGTTTCTATAGTCAGCACATTATCACAAGGCTCTTCACCAAGTAAAACAGAATAGATCCTTCTAAATTAGAACGACTTGCAAGTGCATATAAATTACAGCAGAGTATAACAACATAAATAAATAAGGAGAAGTAGAGTAGTTAACAATGATCCAAATTTTACGCCAGATTTACCAGTATTGCCTATTAAAATTCAAGAAATCATGATTTGAATGTTTGTGTATGAATGCTGAAATGGTAAACTACCAGATAACTTCATAAATAAAATCATTTAAGAAAATACATAATGTAACAATGAAACAAAATTAGATAAAAACAAACCCTAAATGTTCATTTGTACAATTTCAACAGATCTGAGTACCCAGCAGATGGAGATTTAGCACTCCACTTATGACCAACATTCATTTAGGTTCCTCCTTAGGTTTGAACATTAAGCTCCATCACAGAAAACCTGGGGATTCATTTTCTCTCTCTTATGCTATCTTATGTTATTATACAATACTTGTAACTAGCTACTTTCTAATGCGTCTCTTCCGAGACAAATGCAAGTGTGTGTTCCTTACACCGTGACTTCATGGTTACTGCCTCAGAATGAAGAGATGACTGGTGGCTGGACTCCTTAGTTTGTTCAATTGTAATTTATCACGTATTGTAAATATATTTTTTTTACTTCTTTTGTAAAGCAGTTGTAATGATTTATTTTATGAAAGGTGCTTTATAAAAGAAAGACTGATTGACTAAGGTAGTAGGGTAGTCCTGAGGTTATCACTGCTGTCTTGCAGACCTGGCGTCCTGGGTTTAAATCCAGTAGGTCTCCGTTGATGGTGTAAAATTTGCACGTGTCCTCCATTTCACGCTGGATTTTTCTCCCACATCCCCCAAAACATACATGTAAGTAACATGTGGAGTTGTGTGTGAGAAGACCCTGAAAGCGAGTGGCGGTCTTTCCAGGACTATTTACTGCTTTGTGTCTGATGTTGCTGGGACAGATTTTAAAACTAGTGCCATGTTTCAAAAATACATACATGTACAGTATGTATGAATGTTTGAGTGGTCCAAAATAAATAAGTAAATCTATCCATTTTTTGTACAAATTGCAGAGTTACAGGGAGCATCAAGCATATCCGGATATTTTCTTAACAGTAATTATGTTTCTTTTAGCATTTATTAAGGAATTCATCCCCTCGGCATCCTGTCTTTACCATCTTCTTCACAGTCCTGAACACACTCCCTTAACATATTTTTTTCATTCTGTGCCTAAATAAACGCTGCTGCTTTTGGTTTGTTGTGCCTTCACTTCTACTTTCCCAGCATTTCATGATTTCCCCTTTTAGATTACCTTTTAAGCAGCTCCTTTTCTCCTCAGTTAACTTTAGCATTGCACCACCACATCTCCTTGCATCTTAGCAGTACTTCTAACCACACTAACAATAACACCTAGGACTGTCATTAGATGCCCACAAAGCTGCATGTCAGCATATTAAGTTCTCATACTCTTTTTATTTATGTATCCACACCTTTATGTTCACCACACACTTCCATATATTACTCCTTATTTCTCTGACAACAGGATCAGCAACCACCAAATGTAGTAATGCATACCTTTCTCCAGGTGGCACCTTTACAATAATTCAGCCACCTTTTCTAACTATCAAGTTGTTAATCATGCAGTTGGGCCCATCAGATTCAAGCTTCATTGTCTTGCTCTCTTCTTTTGCTAAAGTGGGTGTTGCACACAATCATTAATTTTTCTCCCTAATGTTGGTTTCCTATTACTCTCAAACAAGAATCCCACATGAAACTCCCATTACTAAAGGCTTAAAACCATAAATAAACTGGCTGTGAATGGAATCAGAAATGAATTTTTGCAAGTGATACTTTATGTTTTGTCACAACGTTTTAAATATTTTTAATGTACCTATGTCATTCACCTAATTCATTATTGCATACATCAACACATAATTTATGGATAGGAACATTTTTGATTAAGTTTTCCAAAGTAAAAATCTAGAACTATAGAAGGGGGTCACAAACTTTCAAAGAGAAATGTAATAAACATGAAGTCTGTCATAAAATGAATGAGACTAATAAAATTCTATTGTAAAACCTAATACATGTTACTGTAAAAGTCAATCCTGTCACCCCAGATGCATTCACTTCTCTCCAGTGAAGTTCTTCCATACATCGGTCAAATCTCTTTGGATATTTTCAATCAGTTGCATTAGTTTCGTGATTAATCTATGACTATACTCGTAGGTCTGCAAGTTACTGGTTACTACTTGAAATGTGAGAAGAGCTACTGAAAAGTGAGCCTCTGATGTGTGCCAGTAAATTACAGCTTTAAACTGCCACTGTATACTCGTAAGGATGACCAGTCAGTTTCTTGGTTCATAGCCTTCTCATGTAACAGTTCCAGGTTTCAGTTGTATCATGAAGCAGGAGATGTCACAAGTTAATTAAAGGTGAACAATATCCCATATATCAGAAAAGCTGACCTGAAACTTCAGTCTCAATATTCACATGTATTCAGGACTTTAAAATAAATTTCTAATACTTTTAACAATTCCACTGGATGATGAGTATATCCAGCTTGGTTTAGAGTCAGTCAAAAGTCCAAAAACATTTCAAATAGCAAAACAAAAGTTTTGTAGTGGTTTGTAAAAATGATCAAGCTAGAGATAACACCGTGTTTTTCGTTTCGTGTGTTGTGAAATTTAGCATGCTCAACCCCATACTTTTACAGATTTAATTAAATTAGTTGAAGAGCTAGAATCCCACCAGTCTACATCCTCAACTGCAAAACTGCAAAATTACCAAGTGGAGTTCCTCAGGATATCAACTTGGACTTTCTTTCACACACATTGCCTTTTATGCATGCAGACCCACAAAACTTAGACAATTCAGAACTGACAATTAACCAATTTAGCACACCTATGGAGATGTTCAAGGAATACTGGAGTACACGGAGGAAAATCTGCACAAGCACAAAGAAAATAGGCAAACTCCCCATGGACAACTATCGGGCACTGGTTCTGAACAGGACATTGGACAGTGAGATCACAAAGCGAGTCTCTGTGCCGCCTTATGGTATTTATTATTTACATATTGAAGACGTCCATAAGCCAACAGCTACAGGCTGTGTAACACAAATAATCAATATTTATAGCTTTAGCATTCTAACTAAATGTAGTCTAAGAAACCATTTAACCTAGTTGATTGTAATAAATCCATGAAAGCATTTAAAAGCCCATAATTCTTTTCATGGAAAATGAAGCAGTGTTTTATTTTCAGCCACACTATAGGAAAAAGGCTAGTGTATAACTAGTGCACCATTTTCTCTAGTATTATTACAAAAAAAATTATTGCACAATCCCTATTTTTCTGTTACATTTGAAACCCATCAATTAATGTCTCACAGGGGATTTTATTGACAGATAGGGTTATGTCACAAATTAACTGTACTTTGAATTATACCCTGCTTAATAATATCTTGGTATTTGTTAGTCCTTAAATCAGTGTAGAAGGGGTGGATGAAAAAAAATCAATATAATATGACTGGCATTAACCATGGCATTCAAAAATAAGTTCTCCAACCACTTTCTTAACCCGCTTATCTAATGCAGAGTTGCGGGAAAGCTGGAGCCTAGCATAGGGCATAAGGCAGGCACCACCCCCGGACAGAGCACCCTTCCATGGTAACTTTTAACATATTATTGTTTTTCAAAATAGTTAACTTATTACAAGTTTTATTTAAAATTGTACCTGACTTCTGATCACTCCCCTAGCTGTGTTAGCTGTGATAAAATGTTATGCAGGTAATCAACAGAGCATCACAAATGTTGAAAGAAGTTCAACTGTAAAACAACTTCTAATAACATGACACTGCAAACATACCAACTAAAACTTCAAATCAGAACAAGTTGGGACAGTATGGAAAATGCAAATAAAAATGCAGTGACTGTTAATTTTACTTCGACTTTTATTTCATAGCAGACAGTATGAACACAAGATATTTCATGTTTTGACTGGGCAACTTCTTTTCATTTGTCAATATAAAAGGGACATTCAAAAAGTTTCTGCGCGTTTATATTTTCGTTGGAAATAGTGAAGGCGGGAGGGAGGAGTAGTAATTGGTTGTGTCTGAGAGGGTCATGTGACTAGATCTGTCTGGCAAGCCGACTGCCCTTGCAGTTTAGTGTAAGAGTTGTCACCTTGTGGTGAAGAAGGCTGTGAAACTTATAAATTGCACCAAAGAGGAACAGCGTTCTGTCATACGCTTTTTTGTGGGCAGAAGGTATGCCGGGACCACAAATTCATCTCTGCATGTGTGCTCAGTATGGGGATAAAGTTCACTCTCGTAGAGTCACCTATGAGTGGATTGAAATGTTCAAAAATGGCCATACTAGTGTGACAGATGCAGAGCGCTCCAGATGTCCAGCTACAGCCACAACCATGAGGAATGAAGAAAGAACCCTGGAAATGATTTGCAAAATTTTGCTGATGGCATTAAAATGTTGGTATGACGTTGGGAAAATTGCATCGCAAAGGAAGATGACTATGTAGAAAAGTGGTGTAATTTATTTTTTAAATATTCTTAATAAATAAGGGTTAAAAAAAAAAAAGTGAGCAAACTTTTTGAACATCCCTTATACATCCATTACTACATTTCAGGCTTGCGACACACTCTAAAAAATTAGGGCCAGTAATGAGGTAAAATAATGATGTGATTTCAAATTGGGTGATGTCAACAGGTGACTCTAATCATGATTTGGTACAAAAGCCGTATCCACGAAAGGCTGAATAGGATTTGCATATTTCTCCCTCTACTGTGTATGATATCATTAAACAATTCGAGGAATTTCAATGCATAAAGGGCAAGGGCACAAGCTTAAGATGAACAACCGTGATCTCCGATCCCTCAGACAGCACTGCTTAGCTGATAGAATCACATGGGATTACAAGGCCCGATTCCTTTAGCAAACCTTTGTCAAGCACTACAATACAGAGTTACATTCAGAAATGCCACCACAGGCAAAAAAAAGAAGCCTTATGTTAACCATGTCCAAAAGCAGTATTAAATTCTCTGGGCTCTGAGGCATCGAGATGGACCTTTACATAGCAGTGGAAACACATATTGTGGTCAGATCATTCAGTGCTTCAGATCTTTTTTGGAAGAAATGGACAGCGTGTGTTCTTGACCAAAGGCCAAAAGGATCATCCTTTATCAGAAAAAAGTCCAAAACCCGGGGTCTGTCACGGTATGGGGTTGTTTCAGCAAACTTGGCAAAGGTCATTTATACTTATGAGATGGCAGCATTAATGCCGAAAAGTATATTGAGATTTTAGAGCAACATATGCTGACTTCAGGAACGACATCTTTTCCAGTAACGTCGATGCATTTTTCAACAAGACAATGCAAAACCGAATTCTGCACACATTACATGCACAAGAAGAGGGGTACTGGTACTGGACTGGCCCACCTGCAGTCCTCACCTGTTCCTAATAGAGAACGTGTGGAGAATTTTGAAATGAAAAATGCAACGACGACAATGACTCCATACTATTGCACAGCTTAAGACGCATCTGAAGGAAGAAATTGCGCATTTATGCTTCATAACTTGGTATTCAGCGTCAAAATGTCTTTTAAGTGTTGTGACAAGGAATGGCGACATTACAGTGGTGAATGCTTTACTGGTCCAACTTTTTTTGAAATATGTTGCAAGCCTGAAATGCAGGAATGGATGTATACAGGTAAAATTCCATTATAACGAATATCTTTACAACGAAATTTTCATTACAACGAAGTATTTTTATGGTCCCGGCAGTTTCCCCATATGACGCGAGTCTATAGAAATCTCGTTACTACGAAGTACATTCAACAGATACTTTCATTATAACGAAGTGCCCAAAAGACCTTGAAATGCCTGAATGAATCATCCGCAGAGCAGTTAGTTCTGTGGCTGCAACTCAGTTGTGCACAATGATCCCCAAACAGAAACATTGTCATTTTTTTTTTCTTTCTTCGAACTTTCCTCGTACTATTTTTTTTTTTTTTGCCCTTTTTGTTTCCTGCGGTTTTCAGTGATACCTTTTGCTTATTGCTCATCAACATTTAAAAAACATCCATTGGAATTTAACTCATTGTCACCCTCCTACAGAAACGGCAGACACGAAAAAATGATAACAGTTCATATTAGAAAAAAAAAAAACTTTACATTTTTGCAGTTCTCGATTGAGGCAAAAAAAAAGACGTTGCCAGTGAATTCGGAATTTCACCATCGACGCTGTCAACTTTCCTGAAAGACCGAGCACAAAAAGAAAAAAAATCTCAGGTTGCAAACGTATGTGAACTGCTGCATTTGAAGACGTCGAAAAAGCAGTTTTTATGTGGTTCAGAGATGCTCGTTCAAGAAACATTCCTATTAATGCGGCACTCATTCAAGAAAATGTGACGTTTGTAAACTCTCTTGGGACCTCCCTTAACTGGACGACATGTCAAAGAACACCGCGAAGTCTGATCTCCGTGTCTATGGAAGACTGGTTATCTGTTGTCGGGGCAACAGCTGGTTCAAAGATATTCTACGTCTCTCAGCTATGCTGCGTCTCCCCGCCAAAGCAAACAGAAAAGATATCAATGGGTGATGCAGCCCGACTGCTGTGTCTGTGTATAGCAGAGTGGTAGATCACGCTACAATAAATAAGTGTGCCGTTCCTGTTTCAAGCTGAATAAAGTTGGTTTTCCTAAAGTACTGAGAGTCAGCCTCGTGTTTTGGGGTGCAAGAAAAGGACTTATAGCGCGACCCCGATCTTTTATGATTTGCTTCTGTGTAACTTCACTGCAGCGCTATGAGCCTGTTTTTGCCCTGTCCCGGCAACAGACAAACAATCTTCTACAGACGCTGCACTTTGGGAAAGTGTATTATCGTAAGGAAATGCTGAGAAAATTTCTCGTCAGCATAACTTGTAGGCAGGAGGAAATTAAAATTAACACAAAAGAAGCTATTGAAATGATTGCAAAAGCCTGGGCGCAAGTTAAAAGAAAGCACTATAGTAACAAATACAAAATCTCATTACAAAGAAATTTTCGTTATAACGAAATATTTTTTAGGTCCCTGGGAGTTTGTTATAATGGAATTTTACCTGTATTAACAAATGAAATGAGGTTGACCAGCCAAAATATGAAATATCTTGGGCTCATACTGTCTGCTGTGAAATAAAAGTCAAAGTAAAATTAAGAATCATTGTATGTTCCTTATTTGCATTTTCCATACCATCCTGACTTTTTCTGATTTGATAGATGCATTGAAAATATAAAATTATCAGAATGTGAGCAATTATTTTTATGAAGCACAAACCTTTATTAGTAAACATGTCATGCTATAATGTTTACACATTATAAAATCTCAAAATCTGGTTAATCAAATTCCACGTTGCTTGGTAAAAAGTTGCAGATAAAAAAAAAAGAAGAAGTTTGTGAACCATTTGCAATTTTCTGTACTCTCACACAAATAGTCAGAATGGCCTGAATTTCACTGAATTCATAATCGCAGATTAAGACAGTCTGGTTAAAAATTGGCACTCACTAAATTGTACATTGTTGTATTATTATGGAAAAAAAAACTTTAATCTTATGTAAACACCCTTAGATTTAGTGCCTGGTGGACCCCCCTTTACTAGTAATAACCTCACTGCTGCTAATCAGACTTCTTCAATGTTTAGAGGTATTCTGGCCAAATTCTCTTTACAGATCTCTGCCAGGTCTCTTATTTTTCTGGGATGTCTGTAATGAATGACTTACATCTGATTGTACCACAGCATTTCAACATGGCTGAGCTCAGGATTGTTACATGGTTATTCCAAAATGCAGCACTCTGAATAACCAAACGTCTTCTGACCTTCAGAGCACAGAAAGATGTCCTGATATTTTTATTGGAATTTCTTAAGCCAACATGAAACTAATTGCTTTCTCAAAGCTGCAAGTTGTCCAGGTCCTTTGTCACTGAAGCATCTTCATGCTATGATCCTCCACTGTGTTTCACAGTTGGTAGTTTTTGTATGAAGTGTTTTGTTTTCTCCAAACATAATGATGCCACAATGTTCAACTCTTGGCTCATTTGTAGTGGGGAAATAAATGGAAGCTAACAAAGTTTTAAGAAGATATCAGACACTGTATTTAATAAGGATGTCACCAAAGAACCCTTAGGTGTGCCAAAACACTTTAGCAATTGTTCATATTTTTGCAGGGTGCTCACTTCAACTGTGCTGATTTTCTTCTGTTAGTGCCCGACTGCAAATGCATTTGTAGCCCCTTCCAGTATTAGAAGTGTTCATATCTCTTCTTTCTGTAGTACTTTGAAATTCCTGGTGCGAGGAGCAGGGAAATGTCAGTCAGTCAGTCATTTCCCAACCCGCTATATCCTAACACAGGGTCACGGGGGTCTGCTGGAGCCAATCCTAACCAACACAGGATGCAAGGCAGGAACAAATCCCCGGGCAAGCCGCCAGCCCACTGCAGGGCACACACACACACACCAAGCACACACTAGGGACAAGTTAGGATGGCCAATGCACCTAACCTGCATGTCTTTGGACTGTGGGAGGAAACCGGAGCAGCCAAACCATGGAGAACATGCAAACTCCACGCAGGGAGGACCCGGGAAGTGAACCCAAGTCTCCTAACTGCGAGGCAGCAGCGCTACCACTGCACCACCGTGATGAACCAAATCTCAATGAATGAACAACCTGAAACATATATATTTTCACAGGCTTTCTTCCATCCTTGACCTTGAACATTTAAATGGCATGTTCAGTAAAGCTATGACGGTGTACAATTCTGTAGTGCAATTTGTTTAAACAGACTGTTTTCAAATATTATTATAACCGGATTACATTTTTGGAACTATTCATGCAAGGATTCAGAATGTCACCACCATAGACAGAGCTGGTGAGGACATTTTTTTTTTTTTTTTAAATATTGACATGACAAATATTCTCTGAATAATAGACACTGCAAAGAAACAAAGACAAATCTTGAGCCAGGCATTAACAATTAGTATATGAAGACATACAAATAACCATCAGACAGAGCTTCCATTTGCTTTCATGAAAGCAAACATGAAATTTTGATGAGTAAATTCTGCTAAAATCAGGACCAATACATAAAAAAAAGATAACATATATTCAACTTCATTTACAGGCTGCTCCAGCCAAATATTAAAACAACACACACCAAATGGGCAGCCTCACTGCAGATCGGATTGAATAGAAATGGGTAAATGGAAGCTCTTACCACCACTACACCACCGCCACCACTGTACGTTGAGTTAGTTAGGACCAGTGGAAAGATTCCCCATACCAGACTGAAACAAAGGGGTTTTGTGTAGACTATAAAACAGAGAGCTTACTTTGTGCATTTCCAGTGAAGTTTATCTGAAGCCCTACAGTAGAAAAAGAAGACAGCATTTACTTGTTTGTTTACTTGCTTGCTTTCCCTCCCCAACAAACTTCTGCAGTTTGCAAAAAAAACCAAAACAGTCACAGGCTTTTATTTCATTTAGAGGATACCAGAACTATACAGCGTGTATTTGGGGTGCAGGATGCACTAAAGATAACTGGGCCGTCCAGAAACCACCGTAGTTTCATGCTATGCGTAAGTTGTAGTGTTATGGGTGTCTATGTAATTTAGTCGACATCTAGTGGGGCTAAATCTGGCCTACAACCTTAGGTCTTGCTAAGTAAAATACTGAAGACACTGCAAGATGGCATATGAAATCTGGAATTTTTTTTATCTACACTATCAGTCAAAACTTTTAGAGTACCTCTGTTTTTCCAGTTTTACTTCAAATGTAATCAGTTGAAATGCAATGACCTAAAATGGTGACAAGGTAAGCAGTAAACTGTCAAGAGGTTTACATTTAAAGTTTAGCTTAGCAATTACAGAAAAGAAAAGAAAATTTCAGAATATTACAAATGGGCCTTCTTCAGGGAAAGGCAAGTGTCGATGTCTACTGTGAAGAGGAGACTTTGTTCCATCGGCAGTAGTCCACAGCCTGCATTTCAAGGTCCCATTTTTTCCTTTAAGGAATGGCTTTCTTACTGCCATTTGCCCCATCAACCCTGCAGCACAAAGTCTTCTCTTCAAAGATGAAACCGACACTTGCTTTTTTAAACCACTGTTAAGCTGTTGTGCTGTGACGTGCCTGCCATCATGCAAGCTGGTGACCCTCAGAAACTTGTCTTCTAATTGGGTGGTTACTTTGGGTCTGCCAGATTTTCCTCCTATCAGAGTTTCTTCCAGTTTCCAATTGCCTTTGGATTGTGTTGGGCACCACTGTACTCAATGACACTTTGATTTATTTACGTGTTTATTTTTTTGCAATTCCTCTAAAAGAAAGGCCTACAATTCAAAGGGTAATAATGCTCTGTCTCACTTCACTTGGTAATTGTGGTTTTCTAGCCGTTATCACTGGAGTATTGTCCAAGTAGTACTTCAGAGGGTTTAGTAACACAGTCTGTTCCAACTCTGCTTTAAGACAGACAGAGGCTTTTTAAGTAATCAATGGAAGTTGGGACACCTGAGCAAATTGTTTGCTTCAACTTGCAAGGCTTAATTTACTTTAACTGCTGAAGAACTTCTGTAGGTTGTACCATATTAGTTGTTCCCCGAAGAAAGCCCATTTGTAAACTTATGGTATCTCTTTTTGTTTCAGTTTTTGCTAACCTAAATTTTAAATTTAAACCACTGGCAGTTCTGCTTACCTTTTCACCATTTTAGGTCATTTATGTCAAATGATTAAATTTGAAGAAAAACTGGAAAACCTGAAGTGTTCTAAATCTTTTGACTGATAGTACAGTACAGGCCAAAAGTTTGGCCACACCTCCTCATTCAATGTGTTTTCTTTCTTTTCATGACCATTTACAGCACTCCATCACTCTCCTTCTTGGTCAAATAGCCCTTACACAGCCTGGAGGTGTGTTTGGGGTCATCGTCCTGTTGAAAAATAAATGATCGTCCAACTAACCTGACTTCTGCACAACACAACTGCTGGTCCCAACCCCATTGATAAAGCAAGAAATTCCACTAAATAACCCTGATAAGGCACACCTGTGAAGTGAAAACCATTTCAGGTGACGACCTGTTGAAGCTCATCGAGAGAATGCCAAGAGTGTGCAAAGCAGTAATCAGAGCAAAGGGTGGCTATTTTGAAGAAACTAGAATATAAAACATGTTTTCAGTTATTTCACCTTTTTTTGTTAAGTACATAACTCCACATGTGTTCATTCATAGTTTTGATGCCTTCAGTGAGAATCTACCAATGTAAATGGTCATGAAAATAAAGAAAACACATTGAACGAGGAGGTGTGTCCAAACTTTTGGCCTGTACTGTATATGTATAAATATTTTGTTCCACTTCAGAAATGCATATTAGGTAAGTGATTCTTATAAAGCACCCAACACATTTCAAAAAGTATTTGTTAAATGTGACCCACCTGTTGGTACCCTATAAAGACAAGTTCATTATTATTATGAATGTAATTTCTTCGTTTATCTTAACATTGTTATTTTAGAGACAAAAATTTCAGCTCACATACACTAAAGAGTGAAAAATGAATATACATTTGCTTCACTGGACAAAGTATATTGATTAACAATCAGAAACCTTCATAAATCAACCACATCCCAATTTTCCAACAGGAAATCATCAAATTTGTTATCAGGGCAAACTTGCAAAAAAAAAACAAAAAACAAATGAGCACTTTAAGGCATCAGGGAGAATGTGAGCACCACAGGCACACCTGTTAGACCCACCAGTTAATCTACCGTATGGCAAGCTTTATAACAGTGGAAGGAACCTACATCAAGCCTACAAAAGCATACACATCCTACAAAAATGTTGTTCAACATAACACCCACTTTAAATATTTTTATTTTCCTTTTTTAAAATATTTTATTAAGGGCTTAATTACAATACATACATCATGGGTGAATAAGTCATGTAGTCTGCATCTTTAGAAATAATAATTCCAACTCAATATTGTACTACAAGATTAAACCAACCTTACAGAAACAACTGTCACCTGTTCTTGAATTAAGAACCAAAACCAACATCCTTTCAAATAAAATAACTGCTTAATCCAGTCTAGACTACCCTGGCAATATATTTGAGGACCATTACCGTATATACCCACGTATAAGTCGGGTCTTGTAACCTGAAAAATCGATTATAAAATTTGACCCAACTTATATACCCGTTTAAAAATGCGACACTTAAATTTTATTATTATTATAATTTTTTTTCATCTTCTTGCCTCCTCCAATCTCGGATCAGTTTCTCAGACGAATCGAATTTTGTTGCAGCAGCGCAGTTACCAATTTCGATGTTTAATTTAAAACCAGCTTCATATTTTATTATGATCGAATGCTTAATCGTAGATAAGGGATGCTCTTACGATAAAGGTGTATGAGGGTGCGAGATACAAAAACACACATCGCTTCTGAATAGCTTGGGTATTACTGTGTGGTCACGTAGGCACAGAAAAAAAGGCAGTGTGCTCTGTGGTTACTCTCTCAGGTGGGCGTTAGCATATCATAATCTCTTGGACCAATAGTGTGAGTTTTCCCACATTCAACCGATACGACCGACATTATAAAATACCAGAAATTATACGGTAAAATCAAGACTTGACTTATCTGCGGAAGAACTTATCTGTGAGTATATACGGTATTTAAAGTCTTTTCATAATGTAATTAAAAAATATGGATGCCGGCTGCAATTTTAGGAAATTTAAGGTAACTGAGGTAAAAATTTTCTTCCCTGCAAAAGTACAATGGCTCTAAATGATTGATGTTAGCATCCAAAAAGCTCATTCAGCCATCTTAAATGTCTACATAAGCCATCGTTTATTTAAGTTCTCTATGTGCAAGAAAAAAACAAAAATCACATGAATCATCATCTTTGAATACAAACAGCTTTCCTTATCAAAATTCACAATATTAAAATTAATGGACTGCACATTACTGCTTCATAGCATTATTAGAGTTGTGCAACACATTGACTATAAACTTTCATGCCTTGTCAAAGCCATCTATTCAGTTATTTAACATACAGTAGGTGCCAATCCTAGATTAAACACAAGATCATCACAGGGCATACTCACCCACAAAAGGACAATTTAGAGTTGTCAATCAACCTGACCTCCATATCTCTAGTATGTTGGTGGAAACCCAAACAACTTGAAGAATGTGTAAATACCACTGATATAGTGCCCAGGCATTGACTGCAACACACAGCACTGGAGCTGTAGTGGCATCTGCGCAAACCATCCGAATATTAGTATGCTTTTTGAAAATATTGCTACTGCCAATAATGTCAAAATCTTGACCATGATCTATATGGCATGTTGCTTTCACATGACACAATATTTCCATATTCCAATGATTCCCTGGTTTTACAGTGCCACTATAATCCTCTCCATCTGTAATGTACTAATGACGAATGGGAGAACAGTTTAACAACAGAATTACACTCAAGACTAAAGTATTTTGGCACAAAACACCGTATATTTAAGCACAAAAAAATGTTCCTCCTTTATTACGCAAAAAAATTTGTGAAGAGCTTATAGTATCCCCATATGTAAATACAATACAATTTATTTCTGTAGAGCCCAAAATCACACAAGTCGTGCCGCAATGGGCTTTAACAGGCCCTGGCTTTTGACAGCCCCCCAGCCTTGACTCTCTAAGAATACAAGGAAAAACTCCCCCCCCCCAAAAAAAAAACCTTGTAGGGAGAAAAAAATTCAACATTGGGAAAGGCAGTTCAAAGAGAAACCCCTTTCCAGGTAGGTTGGGCATACAGTGGGTGTCAAAAAAAAAAAAAAAGGGGGTAAATACAATACGATACACAGAACAGAACACATGTAATCCTCAATACAATATAATAGTGCAATAGAAATATTACAAGTGCAGAGCAGAATTTAACAGTAGATGATATCACATAATACGATTTGTTCAGACTCCTGAAGACCTCGGACATCAAGATGCCTCCCCCTATTCCCCCTAAATCTCCACAGAGGAGTCCCTCATACTCTCCAGCCAAGCTGCTTACATGACTTGACTCACAATCTTCTCTTTCACTGTTCATTACTGGCCATTACAATAAAAGATAAACGTAACAAGTTAGATATTAATTTAAAAAAAAAAAAATCTCTGTTCAAGTAGTGCCAACAGAAAACCACATGATTTTGAATCAAAGGTCACATCAACCTCAATGACTACAGTTGCTGTATTTTGTTGCCTTGAGGACGACAAATTACATGACTACAAATCCCAGAGGGTGAAGGATTACAAGAGTGCCTCGCAACTTTTCAGTACAGTTTCAAAGTTCTAAAGTATCGTACGTTTGCTGCATTTTGACAGCTAATTAAAATGCTGCCTGACAGTGCCGGTGCCCGTACAAATGTTTTGCAGGTTTGGGGAGTTCAGCTGCAGTCATGGACTGTATTTATCCTTTTTCCATTAAAATCTTTCTGTATACCTTGTCCAAAATACTTGCTTTTCTTCTTTCCTTGCCTACACATTGTATGCAGACTGGTATGACCAAGTCAATGGGGATGTCAAACCACACAACTGCCCCAGTGCCCTTGAATTATGCAATTGGAGGCTACAGCTGAAAATCACTAGAAAAGTTGTGAAATGTGATTGGTTGGGGTTAAGGCATTAATAATTATAAAATTAAAAAAAAGGTACTGAGTCCACAATACCCTGAATTTTTAAATATTTCCATTTGGAACATTCAAACAAAATATATAAAAACAGCACACCTGATGACGGCTACATAGCCAAAACATTATGCCCTTTGCCTTCTTTCCTTTTCCTAAATAAAAATATGTGCATGCATTTTAACTGAGCAGTGCAACATCTGTCTGTTTTTAATCCTTTTATTTAAGAACAACTCAACTCAACCAAACAAATGAAAAGTGTAAAACGTATGCTCTAAAAGCAATCCATGAAGCTCTGCACCTAACCCACTTCCAAAAAATTCAGATTATGTAATATAAGAATATCAAAGACATATGCTACCAGTGGAAGAGAAACTTACATAAACTTCTCTGACTCAGAATGCTGTTCAAATGTGCCTATCTAGCATATCCACACGGGTGAAAGACATCAAAGGAGCTAAAACGACACGCTGCCCTTCAGCGTTCTAACAGGGGCTCTGATTTACTTCATGCTTGGTGTTGCTGCAAAAATTTAGAGAAATTCAAAGAGGCAGATGCATCTTATAAGATGAGGAAGATACAAAAAGAAGTTTTTAAAAAAAAAAAAAAAAAGATTCAATCACCTACTTGGTATCAATTGAAGAAAATGAACAAGACAACCGATTATAAAGGGCCATTATAACAATTACAGCCTAATAATTTACATTGCAACTCTTTTATCAAAAAGGAAAGACTAAACAGAATGTAATGCTGACATCCTAATCTTACACCAAAATTTTAATCAGTGCTATCAGGAGACACGTTAAATTAGACAGAGAGCTATGCCTTCTTTGGATTTTATTCGTCTTGAATGCAGTGATCTCATCGAAAGAAAGTGTCACCAAGCTGATGCTCTTTGTTTACAGTGGTTAGAGCTTCCTGAGGGATACTATCATTGGTATTATTTTCCAAGAAGTGTAGCCTACTGTTGTTTAGAGACTGCAACGCAAGTCTACAGCAAAATTCTAAACAACAGTGGATGAAGAAACCCTCTTACAGAGCATAAACAATTCAGAAATAAGGTTATGAGCAACTGATTATAAAACACTGATCAAACACTAACATGTAGATTAAATAATGCAACTGACAAGATAATTAACTAGCATGTGATGTGATGTGTAAATTCAGTGAAGATATCAGAGCATCTTAAAAAGGTTAATGAGAGCAATTTCATTTACAGGCACCTTATCATTAACATGATTACTCTCAAAGACACACTATCACTATGGAAGCCAATTAGGAAGCATTCACCGAGCCATCTAGTTTATGAACCTGCAGATGTAGTTTAACAGGCAGGAAACATTTCTAGATGGGGATGCTGTGGAAGAAGTACTTGTGAAAAATCACACACAAACTGCAGGAACTTAAAGTGGAATCAACACACAGTGAGTGGAGTGGGATTCAAACCAATGTCCTTCGAAGCACTAACTTCTGTGCCACTTCCTAGCAAACATACAAAAATTCATACATTCTCATACTTCTCCATTCACGGACATAGATTGTTGTGTTGGTATGTAGAATATATGACAAGTTCATTGTTTCCCTTGTGCTAAAACATTTGTCTGACAGACATGGAAAGTGTCACAGAACATTAGAACAGAAAACGGCTTGGATGTCTTATGAATTTGCAGTTGCTGCTTTAGGAAAAAAAAGCGGTATCAAACTCATTTAGTTGCATCTGCTTCAGGTCAACATGCATAAAACTTTTGAATTAAGTAAAATGCTAAAACATACAGCAAAAAGGAAATGAAATACAAGTCAACTACAGCCAACACCACCTGCTTAACAGAGTAATGCATCACTGCACATTAAAGCCTTCTTAGGCAGTCCATGTTGGAAGCAGAGGTCTAAATGCAAGTTTCACTGTCTTTTTATAGCCTGTCATGACGTTGCATGAATTTAGCAGCATACATATTTACACAGTAACGCCTGCTGACATGTAGATTAGTTACATAATGTCTAGTCAGAAATAAAATATGTGAATGACCTAAAAGAAATGTACACACCTTAATGTATACAGTATGTGTCAGGGCTTACAAAACAAAGTTTCATGGACAGAGGTTGATCCGTTTTGAATTTATTCCATTTTTAGAATTTTTTAATACAAGTAAATGCAATAATAAAAACATTTTAAAAACTCTAATAAAAATCAGCCAACACTTTACACATTACTGTCTGCAAAATAAGAATTCCACCTTCAGCTGTAGTGCTAAAGTGAAATAGCAGCAGATGCCATCAATGTGGATGCTATACTGTATGTTGTACTTAAGCAGCAGTGGTCCATTACTATTATTGTATTGCCCTTGAGCAGGGGTCCTCAATCCCAGTCCTGGAGGGCCACAGTGGCTGCAGGTTTTTGTTCTAACCTGACTGCATAATTAAAAAGCAATTATTGCCAATAATTTTTAATTCCATGGCTTGTTTGTGGTTTAACTCTGCTATGTCAGCTCATTCTCATAGCCTTGATTTTCTTCCTATTTCTAAGGATCTCATCCAAATGATTTGAAGGCCAAAATGGAGGAGTAATTCTCAGTCCTTCACTTTTTTTCTCTTCACTTTCCTTCCAAGTATTTAATTAAACCCAACAGTGCATGAGAAATACACACAATGGTAACAAGTGGAGAAATGCTGGTCTCTTTTGTCACTTGCATGGTATTGCTAATTATGAGCAATTAAAAACCAAGAATACAGCTGTTTACGACTAAAATAAGCAATAAGGGTTAAAAATCTTACAAGTAACGTGAAGCAGAAGTGTTACTTGAGCAATAAGGGCTTCTTACTAAGCAACTGGGTTGGAGCAAAAACCTGCAGCCACTGCGGCCCTCCAGGACCGTGACTGAGGACCCCCCCCCCCCGAGGGTGTAAGGGGAACACATAATTAAGCACCTTTTTTAACTTTACACAAGAGCATCTTATATTTATTTACAGTTATAGCCACCTTTTGGGACACTGGGTTAAGATTAAAAAGAAGACTACCTTTCACCCTGCACTTCCGTCTTAGGGTTTTTAGTGCATTGTCGGAGATGGTTGGGGTGGCGACCCGGCCGGGATGCCTAGGAAGACCGGAGGAGGGCTTACACCTTCCCCAGACCATGTGGGGGTGACCGCCCTGGTTCCTCTGGAGCTCTGGACCTTGGCACTTCTGCCACACTGGGGCGTGTCGGTAGGAGGTTGCTGGAACACACCTGGAGCACATCCGGGTGCTTATAAAAGGGGCCGCCTCCTTTCAAATGAGGGCAAGAGTCTGGAATGGAGTAAGACGGAGCTCAGGAGGAGAGACAAGGAGGCGGCCTGAAGAGAAAGGCATTTGAGTTGTGGCCAGGACTTTGGGGACTTGTGGGCTTTGTGGTCCACTTAATTGTAAATATGGCTCTTAATAAACGTGTGTTGGGTGAGTTGAACGTGTTCGCCTGTCTGTGTCTGGGCCAGTCTCCCCAGCATTTACACTTGTAATAATGCATCTTGAATGAAAAAACATGATTTGCATAAAGGCCCAAAAAGAACACAACTAGCTTTGCATGCCGAGCTTTAAACTGAAGAAAAACTGAAGAAAATCCAGATGCTCACTATTTTTGCCCAGATGCACGGATATTAAAATGGCAGTAAGAACTACGAAATGGCTACAATCTGAAGAATTGGGACATTTATAAAAGAAAAAGAAACAACAGTGTTGATTGAATACAATGATACCTTTAAACTCCTGCTTATACTGAAAACTTAAGCAGTCGGCACTGCAGACTTTTAACCATAAACCATACAACCAAGGCACATCATAACCCCTCAATAGAAAAAACACACTGGGACGCTAGCAAATATTGGAGTCTAACTTCAGTAGCAGGAGACCAACAATAGAGGTCTCATTCATTGCAGCTGGCAATTACCATCCCAAAGAACTTCTCATGCAAAGTTCAGCACATTTTGCAAAAAGAGGGTTACTTTGATGGAATCCTCTTATCTGAATTTACAATCAGGGAGGCAAATTAGCAAAAGTATAGGATTTTTTTTATTAAATAAGCAAGTACGAGATAAGAGAGATAATAATAATAATAAGAGAGATGAACAAAGCAAAAAATGCAAATAAATACACCAACAAAATCAGTAGACAACACACGATGAAGCTTCATCACTTAACGTTATATGACTTGGCCATTTGCCTACTTCAGAGTGCCACAAAACACACATCATCTCATCTTTTACACAGTCCCAGTCTCATCTCCTCTCTATCCTTCACTGTAATCTTGGCCTCTCCTCCTCCCAACAATGGAGACCTTGCTCCTGACTTGTCTCCTAACTCCAATTTCCCTGTGCCTCTAAGCTTGAAGTGCTCCAAAGTTGTAGCTGAACAAACCCAAGCATTAGGTCTGGGATCAGAGACAGCTCTTCTTACAATCTGGATACCAGCTTAGACTTGAGCTGCTTCTAGGGGCCCTCTGGTGTCTCCAAACCTCAGGGCCATCAGTTACCTTGAGCGGGTGGCTTTCTCTCTTCCTTGTTATTTAAATGGGAAACAAGGTCCCTGTTCCTGTACTATGGGACCATGTCCTACTCTGTATCTAAATTTTGTTTCAGACATCCATGGTTTCACTGCATCTTCTTACATAATCACTTCCCTCCCTTCTAGTACTCTGGGAAAGCATTGCCCGTTTACCTGTGTCTGTTCTTCCTGGCTGCCCCCCAGCCTTTAGGCATGCAGGGTACCTACAAGGTACATTTGCAGTTTGTACTGCCTTTCCTTACATATGCATAGACACCTGCATTGTGATGGGCAAAGGATACAGCTATGCTTTTTCCAGAGCTTTGCAGAACCTTGTGTGTGTCCCCTTCATGCTCATATGCCAAATACTGAATAAGACACCCAGTATAAAGATTGGCATTATCCTATAAGCTGGTAGTTGAGCAAATTCAGTAAAGGAATGCCACAGAATCTGTAACTTTTTATTCTGGACAAACTAATAATTAGAACTGAAACTATGCCTAGAAACGATCCCAAGTCCTAATAAGGTGTTATTTTTCTCTCTCTATATTGGTCTTTGCAAAACGTTCTCATAAATTGCTTGTTTCCTAGCTTTGCTGCTTTTTTTTCTTCAATACAAGTTAGCTGCAAAACATCTCCTATTACAAGCGGTTCATTTCGATGAACAGGCCTTGGTGTGAACGATAATAACTGGCACCTGCTATCCACACCATAGGCCATGCATCACAAGCGACCTGCTATTAAAATGTGTCCAAAACAGTGCAGAACAAATATGCTCCTGTCGTTTTTAAAAACAAAGTACATCTGCATAGTTCTTTGGATGCTAAAGCAGGTAAACACAGAGTAAAGATACTCAGCATGTTCCATCACAGGCGCAGAGGAGTTGATGACTGTCCACCCTGCAGCCAAGGCAGCTCTCCAGGATGCTGCAGGCAGTGTTACATCTGCTTGCCTGTAAAGTCTTGTGTCTGTAGTCTTACGATTATATAACAGAAAATCTCCACCCTCAGAACTGGTCACAAATACGATTCCGGGTTGCTCAAGTCTGCTCATTGGTGGAAAAAAAAAGCACAATTCTTTCCAGCTGTCTAATAGACGTGAACTGTTTAATACAACCATGCAAACTTATACAACAAAAACATGCATATCTTCAAAAACAATGGAGAAATTCAGAAACAAAAAGCGGGGGAACTGGCAAAATGAGATGTTGCAGAATATGTCTCTGCCAGCGATGGCTAATTAATGCAAATGGAGCCCGAGTTTGCATTTGCAAGAATGAAATGAAAAACAGGATAAATCCGACTGGATGCGGACAGGTTTGTCTGAATAGCATTGCAAAGCTGCCACCATGCTCGTTTGCTTTTGTTTTTGGTTTGATTAGAGGACTGTTTCTCATTATTGTGTGATGAAGGATCTCAGAGTTTAAAGGCTGCAAATTTATCAGCCTCAACATTTTCATCTGTTCATTAAAAACAAAAACTTGATTCCGTAACAAGAGTGGATGCAACTTTTTAACCATAAAGTCTATTATTTAATTAAAAAGAAGTTGTTTTGATTGCACTTTGCATTTCACAGGGAAACTGACCCACGGAGTACAATCATTACAAACAGCGTTGGTAACTAATCAGTAGAAAGGAAAGGGGGCCTCAAAAGTTCAATGTATCAAGTTACATAAAAGAGACCAACAGTAACTGGCCTGAAGCACATCTCTCTATTTACATTGTGTGCAAATGG
Organism: Polypterus bichir lapradei; assembly: GCA_026402145.1. Lineage (NCBI taxonomy): Eukaryota > Metazoa > Chordata > Cladistia > Polypteriformes > Polypteridae > Polypterus > Polypterus bichir. Next base: position 3,038,545 of record JANRMT010062846.1, on the reverse strand, counting down.
AGAACTGCAACCTCTGATTTTATGGGAACACACAACATTCACAGACAATGCTGTTTCCACGCACCACTACATTCGTGAATTTCAATTCGTGTGCACTTTGTGCCTTTGGATATGTGCACATGTGTGAACTGCAGTGTTTCCCGACTTGCTCCCAGTCTCACTGGAATAAGCAGGTTCAGAAAATGGGAGAAGTGCCATGGCACAGTGGCAAGCGTTGGCATTCCACTGCTCCAGACTCCTGAGTTTGTCTGTGGAAAGTCCGCACTTTCTCCAAGTGCCTCTATGGGTTTTTCTGTATGTATTTTCCTCCTACGTACCAGAAATTTCCACCCTATGCAGACACCAGTTCTTCACAACTGGTTAGATGGATAGGAAACTGGACTACAATGAGCAAAAAAGAAATGCAAACTGGCACATCTTCTAGCTGGGAATAAGAAATGCTGAGGTGCCCAGTGGGCTCAAGCTGCACTGTCAAGTGCTCAAAGAGACTTCTGGGTGTGCATCTAGCACAGTGAAGTGACTCTCTACGGACTACCCTGTTTTTTTTTTCTTCTTAAGGTTGAAAGAGGTGACATACAGAGAGTAAAATCTCACTTGCAGGAAGGAAAGGTGACCACATGTGTTTATTATATAAAGGGACGAGACTTGAAAACATATGACAAAAATCGAACAGATAGGATGCCCTTCCCCAAAAATGTCAAAGGTGCCCATATTGTGTAAAGACAGCCTTTAATTAGCATGTTTGGGTATATTTTCCATGGTAAAGCTAAATGTCTTTTTTATAACAATTCTTTGAGTCCAAGAGGAAAGGCAGGGGGGCATATCACAAATATATCCTCTTTAAATTACACAATGAAAAATCAAACAGAGAGTGCCGTGTTCTTTCAGAATTCAAAAATGAATTGCGTACTTAACAAAATGACACATTACTGAGGCTTTCCTACTTAAAACTAGCACAAAAATTGAATTCCATTCAAACTCATGCTTACCAAGACCCTCTGCTCCATTCACACACACCAAACTCCCAATAAGCTTTATTCTTTTTTCAAACAAAGCTTTCCATATCCAGTCCCTCTATGTGATATCTGCTACTTTGTGAATTTAAGACAGACTGATAAACAAAACAAAATAATAATGAACAGCAGCTTTCCATTATCACTGTCCTAATAACATGATGCGTCCTAAATGCAATTTGATTGTCTTTAAGGTTGGCAGCTTTGCAATGTGGCTTCAACAATATCAAAATGGGACAGAACTTAAAAATGACAATTCTATAAAAATGTAACAGTGTACCTGTTTCATTCTGACATCTCCAGCAGGTGTTGGGCTCTGTAAGGTTTAAACGAAATATTTTACTGTATGTATTATGAAAATTCATTTTAAATACTATTAAAAAAAAACTCATCCTGTCTGCATAACAATTAATGCACCAACCCACCCCACAAAAGTCTTATTTTTTAATGTCTTTTTATAGCTTAATGCCAATATTGTTGCTTTTACAGGGCAACACAGAAACATGAAGCAGTTGTGCACAGATTTTTGTGAGGTCAGCACATTCAAGAGTTAATTATTGGCTACTTTTCACAACTCGCCAGTAGAGTGAAATGAAAAGCTCTGACTCAGGAGAGACAAAACTCCAGTCAGGATGCCCGAGCACCAAACCATATGCACTGTAAATGTTGGTCTGAACTTTCAATAATGACCACCAGAGCCTAGTTAACTGGACAGGGCAAGTCAGATGGCAGCCCTGGATAAATGCTAAACTGCAGGCTTTGTCTTTCTGGCCAGCCAGCGCACATATGGAACACCCCAATCCAGACTGCTGGATGGACAGAATGAGTTCTAGTGCAGGTTGCTGTCAAGTTGTTATGTACGTACTGAAACCAGGTCCAGATTGCTGTCGGGATGTTGCTTCTTGAGGTAAAGTTCAATTACTTACTGGCTATGGCAGAGATCTGGGTCATGTCCACTTTGTTCATTGCTTGTTTAACAGTGCACATCAAATTCCAGTCCAGGTTTTTGGCTAGACAGCAAATATGGGGTCCTGGTCTGGGTGTCCACTTGGACATTGCAAACTGCATTGCAGTCTGGGCTTTTGGTTTGCACGGAATAGCTCCTGGCTGGACAGTGCATATCGAGTTCAAGTCATGGTAGCCATCACAGACATATAAGCACACAGCTGAAGTCAGGTTGCTCAACTGATTATGCACACTGTACTACAATAAGAGCTGATCGATGATGGATGCTTCAAGGGGCTAACCACTGGATACCGAGCTTCTACTCACAACTCACAATACATTGTAAAGCCATCGGTCCACTTTACTAGTTGGCTAGCACAAAAAAATGCTACTCTAGTATAAGCTGCTGGCTTGGAAGTACCTAATGGGCTCTAATCTGTCTTACAGTACATAATGATTTACAGTTCAGTTTTACTGGCTAACTAACCAGGAACAGATTAAGTACTAGACACAACATACTGAACTCAAATCCAGAGAAGATGGCCGACTGGACAGAGCATGGTGAACTCTAGGGCCTGCCTTCACATTCATGCAGAACTCAAATATGAGTTTCCATCTTTACAATACATACTGAGCTCCTGCTAAATTTGCTATTTTTGTTTTGTTCTAGGCCCAGCTGTTGAATGGACAGTCCAGTCTAGGATACTGACATGGAAGTGCATACCCACCTTATAGTCCAATTTTCTTACTTGCCAAGACAAACAGGTAAAACACAGGTGCAAAATGCCGGTTGGACAGAGTGGAATTTACCTCAGTCCAGCCTGTTAGAGAGTGTGGGCAGACAAGTAGATCCCAAACTAAACAGCGCATAGAGAACTCCTGTATAGTTTCCAGCTGGCCACATCACACAACGGGTGTGCCACTGTCTTTACACTGCACATTGTTGTTTTGTCCCAAGTTACTGACTTGCCAATACTAAGTGCGATTCTATCAAGTTGGTTGGTTGGCCAGCCAAGGCATACTTACTGGGTTCCAGTCTGGGCTAATCACAGGCACAGTGTTTTACGGTGCAGATTTATTTATGTTTTTTGGCCTGGATAGGAAAGTCAGGTGCAGTTTGAAAGAGCATATTCCAGGTGGGACTGAGCCTGGTGAACTCCAGTGCAGGTTCCTGGCTGGCCAAAAAAAGATAAACTGAGAGAGCCCTGTCTTTACGGTGCATTTTGTGAGTCCTGCTTTAAGTTACTGCCATGGTGCGCTTCAGTCTAAGTTACCGACTGGTCACTTCTCGTCGAGATCTCACTAGGTTAGCGGGCAGTGACAGACTCGATTCCAGTATTGGATCTTGACTGCTTATTGAGCTCCAGTTCATTATTCTATTTGACCAGGACAGTCAAGCAAATGGCAGCTTGAACATACTATACTGGACTCTAGGCTGGCCAGGACAGTTCACACAGTACATACCAATCTACAGTCCAGGTCCCACAAACTGAGCTACTTATGGGACCGTCCTTACTGCACTGCAGTCCAGATCTACTGAATGAACTGACAAAACGGACTGTCACTACAAATTTGTGGCTGGCCCGGCAGAGAGTCTGGGTCTCTGTGTTCACAGTGCACATTGAACTAAAGTCCAGTTAGTTGGCTGGCTAGCTGGCCGGCCAAGACAGGACAGGCGGTTATGGGTTACGTCCACGAATGCCTACTGAACCCCAGTCCAGGCTTGCGGCAGGCCAGCACGATCCATACGGGAAGCCTGCCCTTCCAGCACATCCTGGGCCCCGGACCGCTTCACTGGCTGACCCGCTGTGGGCTCTCATACCAGTGACTGACCGGACAGTTCACACTACTTCCCGGTCCAAATCCTTCCGAGTTAGATTTCATATCAGGCCTCGGGATATTAAAACCCTTTCCAAGGCCTAAGAACGAACGGGGATACAAATCCCTGCCCTTCACAAGCCGTGTCCGAGCTTGCGGGCTCTGGCTCTTCATTTTACACAAGCGTCGGTTTAAAAAAAAAAAAAAAAAAAAACTTTCTACAATATTCCCACTTACCGGACAACGAAACTCGGGAAGCGCAGCCCCACTTGTGCGAGTCCCTTTCCGCGCTATCGCGATGAGCTTCGGAAGACTCGAGCAGCTGCGAGTGCGACGCTCCCCCCGAGCGCGAGAGGCCTAGCCGCAGAGGCGACAGGGAAACGCGAGGAGTCGCGAGACGCGGACAAAGAAAGGAGGCCACAGCGTGGCGGAGCTCACCCTGCATGCTGCTCACGGAGATGTGCTGGGCCGCGGGCTGCGAATGCGCCGCCGGGCCCGGGCTGTTGCCGGACGAGCCCGTGGAGCCGCCGCTGGGGCTGGGAGTCGCCATTGTGGTGCGTCTGAATCCAGCAGCTCGGAGGCTGCAATGCAGTAAGTTCACCCTTTAGAGAAGGAGGCAGGACACCTAGCTTCAGGATTTAGTATAGCAGTGAGAGGGTGAGGCAGGACGGCGAGCATCAATGTCGAGAGGAACCGAGACAGCAGGACACCGAGCTGGAGGACTCGGTTTGCAGGAGAGAGCGGGAAACGGAGATGAGACGGCAAGGCAGTGACAGTCAGTCGTGAGCATCGCAGAGGCGGCAGAACGAGCAGCTTCGGGATTCGGCGGAGCGGGGGCAGTAAGCCGTAAGAAGGGGGGGGGGCTTGCCACCCACCGAGCGAGCCTCCGACTGGGGAGAGCTTACTGAGCGGAGGGGGACATGCTAGTGACGATCACAGCACACAGAGGGGGACACGGAGAGACTCGAAACTCCGTGGACTGTACAGAATAAAACCGGTGACAACCGTTCTTGGAGCGTCAGAACCAGTCAGCGGGGTGACAAATACCAAGGATAAGCATAGCAGCAGAGAAAGCGGGGCTGAGCTGGAAATTGACCGTAGTTGAGACTGTAGAACTCTGGACTTTATTCAATTGGACAGAAGCAACATCCAAACGGTGACAAGAAGACAGCGAGTGTAGTTTACGAGCAGGGCGCCAAACTACAATCATTAACAAAGCAGAAATTGACATTACCTGGGGAGTGCAATACTCAATAGAATAAAACATGAAAACAACAGAGCCCCATAACAGTGACAGCAGGACATGGACATTCAAAACTGAGTATAGTTGACCGAGCAGGGCGGCAAATTGGCAATAATAAGTAGAGAAGAGACAACTGGACTGAACTGGAAATTAACTGTACTCAGGATTGTAATACTTAATAAAATAGAGCATGAAGACAGAACCTCTAAATCAGTTCTTTTCACTGACAGTGGGATGCGGAGATTCAGAACCAAGTGTAGTTTACTGGGCTGGATGACGAATACCAATAATAATCTTAGAAGAGACATTTTTCTAGTCAGTCATTTTGTAACCCACTTATTCCTGAACAGAGCCGCATGGGTGCTGGAGCGTACCCTAGCCAGCATAGGGGTACAGTCCATCATTGGATGAACACGCACACACAGCACAGACTTGGGCCGATTTAACGTTGGCCGTTCACCTAACCTGCATGTCTTTGGACTGTGGGGGGAAAACGGAGATCCTGGAGGAACAGACAGCAGGACTGAATTGGAAACTGACAGTAGTTGAGACCGCAGATCACTGGGTGTTAATGCTTAATAAAACAAGAAAGAGCAAGAAAACAGAACCTCAAAACAGTGACAGCAGGACATGGAACTTCAGAACCAAGTATAGCTTTCTGAACAAATCAAGCAAAATCATACCTTTTATTGGCTAACTAAAAAGATTACAATATGCAAGCTTTCGAGACAACTAAGGCCCACATGAACAAGGTGACAAATACCAATAATAAAATAAGTATGGCAGAGATAGCAGGTTAAGGAGCATTGGGATGCAGTGTAGTGGGGCTGCAAGATATAAAAAAAAGACTATATCTGAAGGAGGAGGACATTGAGCCTTAGACTGAGTATAGTTTACTGGACGGAGGGGTAAATGACAGTAACGAGCAGAGTGGACAGAGTGGGAAATAGACAGGGATGCACGAAACTCCAGCTAATTTAGTCATCGGGGCACTAAAATTCAATATTGAGCATAGCAGAGAATTTAAAGAATGACTGTACTAGCAATTGCAGAACTCTGGACTGTAATGCTCACTAGAATAAAATCAGAAGAAAGACAAAACCTCAAAACAGTGACAGCAGGACATGGAGCTTCAAAACGGAGTATAGTTTGCTGAGCAGGGTGACAAATACCAATAATAAGCCTACTGTAGCTAAGTAGCAGGGCTAGGATCTTTGGGATTCAGTTTAGTGGAGCAGCAAGCAGTAACAGAGAGTATACAGTATATCTGAGAGAGGAGGACACCGAGCCTCAAATTGAGAGTAGTTTACAAAACAGAGGGTCAGCAAGCCATAATAGAAAGTGTATCTGAAATACTAAGTATATTACACTCAACAAGAAAACTGAGCTTAAAAGCAAAGTATACCAGAGGCTGCAGGGCACTGAGCCTGAAATACTGAGCAGGGTAGCAAATCACGATAATAAGCATAGCAGAGACTGTAGGACCCACTGCTGGTAAATCCAGTATAATTGACACTATGGAACATGACTACAATACTCAGATAGTACAAACAACAGGAAGAGAGAGGCTCATGGGATGCAGAGCCTCAAAACCCAAGTATAGTTTACTCATCTAGACACCAAATCTCGGTAATAAGCAAAACAGGGGCAGCAGGACTCTTGAGCTAAAAAAATTGAGTATAGTTGAAAGTCTAATAAAAGCATCTGAAACACTGAGACTCAAAACTGTGAATACCTGAAACAGCAAGTTTCAATATGTTTTGTAGAGATAGAGCACTAAGGCTCAAAACTGAACACCATTTAGTCACCAGGGTGACAAATGTTATGAATAAGCATAGAAAAGACAGCAGGAATAATGAGTAGGAAAATCAAGTGCCTCTGAGGTGGATGGATACTGGGCTGCAGTAGAGCACAGTATATAATTGAAATAGCAAGAAACAGAGTCTCAAAATTGATTAAAATTAACAGAGCGAGGCTCCAAATATCAATAATGAGCATTGCAGGGATAGCAGAGCATGGAGTTACAAGAATTGGATTCGCCTGGACAGGGAGTTCTAAAACTTAGTGTTACAGAGGTAGCAGATCTCTGAAAACGGTATATACAGTAGCAGAAACTGCAGTTTCATTATTCAGCACTGCAGAAGTAATAAGACAAATTGTAAAACCAAGTATTGCGGACACTCTAATACTTGAATATACCAAAGACAGAAGAAAGAAGAGTCAAAACTGAGTATACCTCAGACAGTGGCACTGGAATTCAGTGATTGGCATATTCTGCATCCTAGTAAGTCTGGGCAGCGAGTTCTAATACAAAAAAAAAAAAAAAAAATACACGGTTACTGTAGTGCTCAATACATGTTTTGGTAGTTTGTTCCAGAGTCCCAGAAGTACTTTCTGGCTTCAGTCCTGAACACACTTCTTAATTTCCATTGCTGTCCACAAGTATATGATTCACCCTTAAGCCAAAAGAATGTTGCTCTATCTACTTTATCAGTACCTTTGAGAATTTTAAATACCTGGATTGGGTCCCCACACAGTCTCCTCTGCTCTACACTAAACAGGTTTAATTCTCTGAGTTTGTCACATTAGAACATGTCCTTAAGTCTTGGGATACACTTGATTGCTCTCCTCTGCACAGCTTCAAGAGCTGCTATGTCTTTCTTGTAGCGCTGTCACCAGAACTGCACACAATCCACCAGATGTGTATAGTTTGAGCATAATGTCCCTCGACATAAATTCAACAGTTTTTATGTTATAACTTAATATTTTATTTTAAATCCATCTATCTATGGTTCTGCTTTGTGGGGACTCCCTCTGATAGTGTCAGGTGACATGTTAATAGGTCTGTCCATCCATCCATCTATTTTATCAAGTGCTCGTTCACATCTGTCTATCTATCTATGTAATCCTGCCTACTATACCAAATTCTATCTATCTGTCTATCTGATCCTGCCAACTACGCTAAAATATCTATCTGTCTAACTAATTTTTACATTGACCTCAAAATGCAGAAACTGGGAAACAACAGCTCACTTTTGTAGGCTTGGCGACCACTTATAAGTAGAAGTTGGTTGGATCAAAAACCTGCAACCACAGTGGGTCCCCAGTGCCGAGTTTGGGAACCGCTTCTTTATAGTTAAGAGAGTGGAGCAAAAGCATTGAGCATAACTGACATTGATGTATGATCACTATAAAATGAATGAAACAACACCATATTAGAGCATGACGCCCAGCCTCAATACCAAGTATATCTTCAGAAGTCTAATATATATTGACAATACATTCTGTTAGAAAAGCATACTGGTCTCCCAGATTTTCTCAAGGTTCTCAAGGACTCGGTTATCTTCAGTGCTGTGTGATGGAAGACACCTTAAGTTAAATAAAATGAAATAATTTTTATGTAAAATTCTTTATTATTTATTATTTGTATATATTATAGAAATTTTTTGGAATATTACTGATTTATAGTATGTAACTCGAAGCAGTTAAAGCAGGACACCTAGCGTTAAAACTGCGTCAATCGCCCTGAAGCCGGACACGCTGCACTATGTCGGCAACGTATAAGAAACGATATTCTTTTATATGAAACGATTTTTTTTTTTCTAGTACAGTATTATTATTATCATTATTATTACTATTATTTTTATTTTGATGTATCATTCTTTGCATGTAGAGAAATGGATACTTGGAATTATATTGTAAAACTTAACAAAAGTACACATTCACAAACTACAATATCCAAAATGCAACGGGACAACTTCCGTTTTTGTTTTCTACTTCTTCTTCTTCTTCGAGTGGAGAGGAAACCAAAATGAAAAGCGACGCTTCCAAACGAGAATTGAGCAGTTCATTTCAGCGGTGTTTCCCGGCCATGTGGCGAATGTGCAACTTTTGCATGTGCTGCTTTTTCGCTTTAGCCGCTTACGTGCAGGCAAGTAGAAGTCGGGCTGGCCGAGCGCCCTCCCGTGTCTTGTAGTCCTCCTGGAATCGAAGTGTGCGTATTGAGTTTTTTAAAACGTGTGCCTTTCAAACGTAAACAATTAAAAAAAAATACAAATTACTAAGAGTTTACGTGTCTTGCTATGTTCAGTAGAAGAGACACGAGTGTCATGTCAAGAGACTTTTCCTTTCTTTTTTCTTTACATTTCAAAAGATTTCTGATCACAGCCGAGTTGTCTTTTTACAGGTGAACGACCCAGATGCCGGAATCTGGATGGTAAGTATCGGATTGTTTAACGTAATTAAAAACTAGAAAGCTAGTGCCTGCTGAAATTAATACGCGCAACTAAGTAGCTTTTATCCATCCATCCAGTTTCCAACCCGCTGAATCCGAACACAGGGTCACGGGGGTCTGCTGGAGCTAATCCCATCCAACACAGGGCACAAGGCAGGAATCCAATCGCGGGCAGGGTGCCAACCCACCGCAGAAGTAGCTTTTATGATGTTGGGAAATACTTAATTCACAGTAAATATGTCGTTTAAACTGACACAAGAGTTAGTTACTGCGCTTGGAAAATGCCATAGTCATAGACTGATTTGTATCAGTTTTCCTTATGCTGTTAATGCGGATTTGCCCAGGGGTTTGCCCTGTGGTGGACTGGCACTCCATCCAGTCACGTTTCCTGCCCCGTGCCGTGATTTTTTTTTTTATGTTCTGCTGACCACGTAAGTGGACGAGTGTTTTAGACACTAGGAATCCGCTTTCCTATCGCATCCTGAAACGTGCAAATTGATTTGGCTCACAGAGGGAGGCTGCAGGAAGGCGAGCGGTCGTCCTTGGGCATGGAGGACCCATTAATGACGTTGGTAATTCATTTATTCTTCTTGCCAGGGTTTCAGAAACCAGCGAGAACTGTTAGTAGGTGTGATCAAACATTGATGGGAAATCGACAGTAAGCAATCACCCATTTAAGAGCCTACTGGTAGAATATTAAAAAACAAAAAGATGTTTCTTTTTACTAATTTTAGACAAAACCTTTTTCTGATGCTCTGCCATCTGTTTCTCCACAGGCTGCCTACATCATACCATCAGGGCTGTGTTTTATGGTCTGTGTGGTGCCTGCAATAACAGGTATAGAATACTCCTAAATGATTCTAAAGTTCTTTTCAGGAAAAGCACTCCAGCTTTATCTATAACTCAAATAATGAAAATATAAATGGAATTTTTAGCAGGTATGAATATAAAGTGACATTTAATTAACTAATGTTAAGTATTTATTTTTTTTTTTACATAATAATGCCTTTTGAAAGCCTGCACCATATAATGGCTCTTTCCAAGTCTAGAGCTAAAGTACTGCTAACCCATGTGGCACAAAGTACAGCTTAAGTCTGGGGTCCTCAATCCCAGTCCTGGAGGGCCGCAGTGGCCACAGGTTTTTTTTTTTCTTTCTAACCCGGTTGCTTAATTAGAAAGCAATTCTTGCCACTAATTTGATTTCATGGCTTGTTAGTGCTTTAACTCTGCTATTTCAGGTCATTCTCATATCCTAGATTTTTTTCCCCTTTCTAAGGATATCATCCAAATAATTTGAAGGCTAAAATGGAGGAGTAATTCTTAGTCCTTCCCTTTTTTCTCTTCACTTTCCTTCCAAGTATTTAATTAAACCCAATAGTGGATGATAAATACACACAGGAATAAATGGTAAAAAGCTAAATGGAGTAATGCTGGTCTCTTTTGTCATTTGCTTCTTATTGCTAATAAGGGCTGATTAAAAATCAAGAATACTGCTGTTTAAGACTAAAATAAGCAATAAGGGTTCATAATCTTAACGAGCGAGGCAACTAAAGTGAAGCAGAAGTGTTACTTGAGCAATAAGTGCTTCTTATTAAGCAGCTGGGTTGGAGCAAAAACCTGCAGCCACTGCGGCCCTCCAGTACTGTGATTGAGGACCCCTGGCTTAAGTGACCGGTTTGGGATTATAGTGCGAGTAAGTGTATTCTCTGAAGCATGTACTTGATGTATTACTGCCGTGTTTTGATGTGTTTGCACTAGTAAGACTCGCAGCAAATACTCATTACACTTTAATAACATTACTAGACATGCTACCTGTCTACGACAGATTGAAATCTTAAGTAGTCAACGCAGACCTCTGCGTTAACGTGTGCAGTGCGATGTCTATGTTATATGCCATTGTGTGTGGGATTCATAAAGCAGTGTGAGTGTTTGAGATCTGCCAGCTGTTGGAATGACAAATGCAATGCATTTTACTGCTACAAACGTTTGTGAGGTGCCATCTGTTGGAAGGATGGAGACATAGCAACCACACAGACACTTCTCCTATTATTAAAGTGGACTAACTGTGCTACCTGTCTAAGATGGGTCGAAAATCTAATTAATCAATGCAAACCTCAGCATTAGTGTTTGCACTGCATTATGCAATACCGGGTCTCTGCTATGTACCTTTTGGTATGGGATTCGCACAAGCTGTGCTTCTGATATGCCATCTGTTGACAAATTCCTAATGCAAGAAATTTTATACAACTGATAAAGTGAATTATCAAATGGAAGGCATCTTATTACTACAAATGTTTGTGATGTGCCATCGGTTGGAATGACTGAGACATAGCAACTGGAAGGACACACAGACCGTTATCCTTTTATTAAGGTGAATTACAGAAAACTGAACTGACATGGAGAGATGTACTGTAGCTGTTGTACCCGTTTCTACACGGGTTTCCTTTCAGCTTTTCCATTTTTCCCTCCCAGAGCCTTGCTGCATATCAGGGTTATTGGGGACTCTAAACTGACCCGGTGTGAGGGAGTTCGGTGAATGCAGAAGTGTGCCATGTGGTGGGTTAGTGCCTTATCCAGGGTTGGTTCCTGCCTTGTATCAATTGCAGTGAGGATGGACATCAATTCTCTGTAATGTGGCATCAGATAAGTGGGGCTGGAGAGTCAGTGGATTAATTTTTTCACTCGGAATTAAGTGGCGAGTAAGCCAGTGCCTAAGCCACCCCACCAGCCCAAAGGAGACGTGTAGAGTATTGGGGTTCTTTTTTCAAAAGTTTTTTTTATTAGCCATAGCAGCAAAAGAACTTGCTGTGTGTTTCGTAAAATACACTCAACCACTTTGTTTTTTACTGTAAACACGTACTTTTTCTGTCAAATCAATGGACTTTTTGTCCTGTTTACTGTGTTTGCCACCGTTAAATATCATAGCAGATCATGTTACCATATTTTATTACTTGGCAGCAGTCTACAAGTATACATTCTTTAAGATGAAATGTAATGCAAGCGTAGGAATTTCATTTTACCATAGCACAGACTGTAGCACATTCATCAAAAACAAGAAATAATCGTGGACTGTAGGATAATTGGTCTAATTTACAGATGCTTTTTCTAAGTGAACCTGAATCTTTTCAGTTTTTCATGTAAGTGCCTTTATATTAAATGTCGAATAGTGAGGGCAAAGCTCTGTAACGTCTCCCAACATATCACTCAAAATTATAACGATCAAAGTTATGGCAGCAACAGGAAATTGCCATTTGCCAAAAGGAAAAAAAATTGGAGACATATGCTGTTTTCTGTGCCGCACAGTCACTCTTCTACCTTCTCCATTTTAGCAAATGGTGGGGGGGTCCTCCAAACCCACATCGCTAGAATCGGGGGCCATTGTTCATCCTCGGCTCAATGGACACCACTGACAATGCATGAGGGTCCTTGGTGTTGTATTTGCTGTCACAGGTTGTGTATATTGCACTGCTGCCCCGGTCTATAAGTGAGAATCTCATTGAATTTTATGCACATGACGGTAAACCTGACCTTGGTGGCAGCGGCGAGGAAAGCCGAAATTGTGGATCGTGAGTAGCAGCTAAATTGTAATTCTCAAGTTAGAAAGAATTGAGCAAGTTGATCAAGATACTTGTACAAGGTTTGGAGATGCTTTCCAGTTCTATATGAGGTGAGACACAAAAATAACCGGATTGATGAATTCCAGCATTCTAAACATTGTCACCTTCTATAGACTCCCCATCCCGATCTCTACACCGCTCCATACGTATTGTGAGAAAGCGCTTTATAGCGCCCGACCCGGCACAGACCACGCAGAGGCACGTGTTCACACTCATTGGTCTTTTATTATTTCTTCAGCCGTGGGCACACGTCTTCCCCGTGTCCCACAGGCCCAACAGTCCTAGCACAAAACCCACACCAAACCAACACTTTCCTGCTCCACCACTCCTCCCAGGGAACCTCGTCCTCTTCCTCCCGATTCTGGCCTTGATTGCTGGGAGGCAGGCCCTTTTATACCCCACCCGGAAGTGTTCCAGGTGCCTGACCAGCTGGTCTTAATTGCACCTCCGGGTGGGGCTGATAAACCGTCCAGCGTGGTGGCTGGTTCTCTGCAGCACCCCCTAGCGGCCACCCCATCTCCCAACCGGGCTGCTGTGGTGGACTCCATGTCCCATGGAGCCACGGGGGAGATTGAGGAGGGATCCATGGCCAGGGAGACTGCCCCCAAGCTCCCTGGGGGAGGTACTGCCATGTCCATGATGGCTCCCCCGGGACGTATGCAGCAGAGGCGTCCCGGCCGGGCATGGGACCCGGCTGTCCGTCACAGTATCTTCCATTGATTGAAATGGTGCTGGAAGTCTTCCTGCTTGAGGCTCTTCAACAGGCTTGCTGTGTCTGTCTTCACTTCATCCATTGAAGAAAAAATGTGTTCCAGTCAGGTCACTCTTGATTTTCGGGAACAAGTAAAAATCACAGGGAGCTAAATCAGGTGAATAGGGAGGATGATCGAGGACAGGAATGTTTTTGTCAGTCACAAACTGCTTTACGGAAAAAAGCATTGTGCACTGAAAACAGTATAACCTCCATTCAACTTAAAATAATTAAGGTAATGATTCACACTTGATATTTTCAATCTGAACCAAATGATTCTTTTTATCTTATTGAACCCACAATTTTTTTTAAGTTGAGGCAAATCATTTAGAGTGATTGGGTGCAATTCACTTGTTGTATACTGAAGTAAATCTATTTTTTAAGTTGTTACAATTTAAAATGGTTGATTTGTTTTAACCTCTTTTTATGCCATTAGAAATATTATGAACATAACACATTCCAATGCTGTACTTTTTACATGTATTTAAAAATCTAGTGCAAATACACAAGCATTTTGCAGTGTAAATCTTAAATATACAACAAAAATTTTTAAAAATTTCTACAGCTTTCTTGAAAGTATGTTTTATTACGAGTTCTTATACTTAAAATTGACAGTTGAGAAACAGGGTTACTTCCCAGAAATCCTCCGTTATAAAAGTCTGCTGCAAAAAATAACCGGACCTGTATCGCCACGTCCACTCCACTCGGGAAAGTGTTCTTCTATTTTGGCAGTTGGAAAGCTTACATACATAAATACAAACGGCCCCTCAAACACACAGCACATGAACACTGAAATAGGATTTTTATGTTTATTCCCTTCACCATAACTTACTTTGGTACAAAGAATTTTTTTTAATTTGATTGAGATCTGAAACCAAATATTTCAAGCTACAACACTAAATGACTAATCTTAAGTTGCTTGAAAGAGAACATTTACATTGAATGAACAACATCAATGTTAGACTTTTTTAAGTGGCGCGCGGGAGCGTTGTCTTGTCTCACTTTTTTCACCCGACATTGTCGCGGAAACTCATGTAGCGATTGTTGTGCAGATACCGACTGGGCTCTTCACAGGATATACTGAGCTGGTCGGCGTGTAGGAGGGGATATAGTTGTATAATTCACGTCCAGCCGACCTCCAGATGGTTTTCCAGGAAAGCCCCAAGCCCAGTCCAGTTATTTTTGTGTCTCACCTCGTACACAGGTTCCACCAAATTCTGTGCAAACCAACGTCCACTTAAACTGCAGTAGTCGTTTTTTTCCATCCATTTCTTTCACTCTTCTAGAAATCCTTGGGGATGCTGAGCCTATCGGAGTAGCATCTGGAGATAAGTCAGGCTTTACCAGTTCATCAGAGGACACTCCGATTCACACGTCCACACTTGATCACACTGGACTCGATCAGATATATTCAGCTTTTTGATTCCTATTCTGTGAAACCACCTTATTAGAATAAATTGCGATTTACTAATCCATTGTATTGTGCTTTATCGCGTTTTGTGATGGTGTCGTGTTAAATATCTTCATTGAAATTAGTTATCTGGGTGGCCCCATGCATAGACGGTGCTGATGTGATGCGAGAAAAAAGTTCAAATTTGCCTGACAATAAAGTATCACTGTGATTTATTTTAGAGAATTTAATATGGAGTCAGCTGTCTGATTTGCATACGGCTTCCTGTCTTATCGTTGCTGGTGCTCTGGGTCTGTCAGTCTACAGAAATGCAACCAAGAACATCCTCCACGAGGAGGAAGGCAGGTACGTGACTTGTGGCAAATGCAGAGCGGGTAGAGCCCCCCCAGTTAGTGTATTTACTGGGTCGTCACCGGCCCAGGTCCAGGGTTCATTTGGTGTAAGTCAGGCCTAAAACTCATTTATGTTTGGGTACTGCAGAAAGTTTATTTAAGGAGCCTGGCGGTGAGAAATGTCTTCACAATGTGGCCTGTGATGTCTATTGATATTTATAATTTTTTTTTTTTTGATTTTATTAAAATCAAATAGCATTCCATACAAATAATAGTTTTACAAAAAAGAGTTTGAATCCCCTGAGAAAGAGAGCTACGCCAGTAGAGTAAAACTTAAAGCTAGCAAAAATAGGTAAATAGATAAATAAATTAATCAATAAATAAAGATAAATGGAGTAAAAGAGGGGAGAGAACCTGCTTCCTCAATTTAAATGCTTATTCTAAAATGTTACTGATCAGATCCTGCCAGGTTTTGAAAAAGTTTTGCACAGTGCGAATTTGATTTTTTTCCAGTTTCAAATAGTAGATATGACATCAGTTACCCGCTGACTTAGAATAGGAGAGTTAGGATTCTTCCAGTTGACCAAGCTAAGTCTACATGCCAGCAGTGTAGTACAGTTTGTTAGTCCTTCTCCACTTTAAGCCCCTCTGGGAGTACCCCAAACACAGCTTTTAGGGGTGATTAGGAGGGATTGGGACACCAAGGCTGTCTGAAAGGCATTTAAAGATTTTGGTCCAAAATGGTGCAGGCCCAAAACATGTGGCCCAGTGAGGCTGGAGCTCGATTGTTTGATCTTGCCCTGGAAACCTTTTGGACAATTTTAAATGAGAGAGATGCACTCGACAGATAATTTGGAGTTGAATAATTGTATGCTTTGCACATATGGAGCTCGAGTGAATTCTCTGCATTGCTACTTTCCACTCCTTTTCTGAGATGTTGAGCGAGAGATCCTTTTCCCACAGTACTCTTGGATTTTTGAAAGGGAGGGACTTTAAAATGGTTTTATATATTACATAAGTGCTGTCCAAGTCCTCAGGACTGATCAATATTTTTTCCAACATACTGTAGACAGGTGGGAGGTGAGGAAAATTGGACAGCTTTTGTTTAACAAGGTTTCTAATTTGAAGGTAGTAAAAGAAAATGTTTTTCTGGAAAGTTAAATTTGGAATGTAATTGTTCGTAGACGTTGTCTATGTACAGATCTCTACGTGATTTAATCCCGAATGTTTTCCAAACATTAAAATCTGTAAGTTTGAGAGGGTGGAAAAAGGTGGTTCTCGTGCAGAGGTGTCACAGATAAAAGCTTCTCTATCTTAAAATGCTTCCTACATTGGAGTGAAACACAATTGGATTATTAGTATATTGGCGATAACTTATATTTATTGGGGTGCAAAGCAAGGAAGTACTGCAGGATTTTATTTCTATTGTGGACCAATAATTTACTTAGGTGAATTATAGATGGATGGATAGATAGATACTTTATTAATCCCAAGGGGAAATTCACATACTCCAGCAGCAGCATACTGATAAAGAACAATATTAAATTAAAGAGTGATAACAATGCGGGTATATCAGACAATAACTTTGTATAATGTTAACGTTTACCCCCCCGGGTGGAATTGAAGAGTCGCATAGTGTGGGGTCTCCTCAGTCTGTCAGTGGAGCAGGACGGTGACAGCAGTCTGTCGCTGAAGCTGCTCCTCTGTCTGGAGATGATCCTGTTCAGTAGGTTCTCCATGATTGACAGGAGCCTGCTCCGCGCCCGTCGCTCTGCCACGGATGTCAAACTGTCCAGCTCCATGCCTACAATAGAGTCTGCCTTCCTCACCAGTTTGTCCAGGCGTGAGGCGTCCCTCTTCTTTATGCTGCCTCTCCAGCACACCACCACGTAGAAGAGGGCGCTCGCCACAACCGTCTGATGGAAATTCTGCAGCATCTTATTGCAGATGTTGAAGGACGCCGGCCTTCTAATGAAGTATAGTCGGCTCTGCCCTCTCTAACACAGAGCATCAGTGTTGGCTGTCCAGTCCAGTTTTTCATCCAGCTGCACTCCCAGGTATTTATAGGTCTGCACCCTCTGCACAGTCACCTCTGATGATCATGGGGTCCATGAGGGGCCTGGTCCTCCTAAAATCCACCACCAGTTCCTTGGTGTTGCTGGTGTTCAGGTGTAAGTGGTTTGAGTTGCACCATTTAACAAAGTCCTTGATTAGGTTCCTATACTCCTCCTCCTGCCCACTCCTGATGCAGCCCACCATAGCAGTGTCGTCAGCGAACTTTTGCACGTGGCAGGACTTCGAGTTGTATTGGAAGTCCGATGTATGTTGGCTGAACAGGACCAGAGAAAGTACATTAAAATCAGTCGGGGAAAACAATAAAAAATATAATATTAATCATAATCCAGAAAACAATATGGCTGTTAGGAAATGAGCTGTGGCAGGACTGTTTGATAACCGTTAAGATCATGACATTATTAAATTGTTGTCCTAATTTAACTGAATGATAAAAGCGGCCATTCATTATTTTATCGCCACAACAGGGTTGGGTGCATGTGGTGATTTGAATAACACATCAGTTCAAACGTACAGAGTATTGAATGGTTAATAATGATCACCCCTCAACAGAACCCAAACACATTAAAGGAATTCTACTTTCATTGGTTTGGTGGAGAAGACTCTCAGGTCTTAATCTCGCAGTTTGTGGGTAGAAGGTACTGTCATGAAATCTCTGTTTTAAGAATAAAATACTTTTAATATGTACACTTTGAATTTTGGAAAGATAAAGTCTCTGTCATTATGATGTAAGTGACTCATGTGATACTAAGATATTTTTGAAGAGGCAAATGTGTAAGTGCTGTACTTTCTGTATTTAGGGAGCTTTTTGGTTTGCTGTTAATTGCTGTATGGCTTCTCCTTTGTCGCCGTTCAGGGAAGTAAGTTATTTTTATTTCATTTTATTAACCTATTAATGTTTGACCAAAAATTAGAAGTGGAAATCTTGAACATCTCTCTTATATTAAAAAAAAATCCTGTGATGAGACTTTTTTCAAGCCCCACGAGACAAGACTTTGGCCATGACATTTTTTTTAAGTCCCGCCCTCCTCTCAACCATTTTCAACATTTCTGGAAAGTTACATTTAGAGTGTAATTGTTCGTAGGATGCAAAGACATTGTCTATGTACAGATCTCTACGTGATTTAATCCCAAATGTTTTCCAGACATTAAAAACGGACATTCAGCCACGCCCGTGGTCCTGTCACCTCTCATTGGTGTGAATGCTTTTATCAGACTCAGTTCCAGCGCTCTCAGCTCTTATAAATTTTTACGTTTTCCTCACTTAAAGTTCCCAATTAAAGATGACGTCCATCCATTCCATCCATCTATTATCCAACTCGCTGTATCCTAACTGCAGGGTCACGGGGGTCTGCTGGAGTCAATCCCAGCCAACACAGAGTGCAAGGCATGAAACAAACCCTGGGCAGGACGCCAGCCCACTACAGGGCACACACACACACCCACCCACACACACTAGGGACAATTTAGGATCGCCAGTGGACTGTGGGAGGAAACCGGAGCACCCGGAGGAAACCCACACAGACACAGGGAGAACATGCAAACTCCACGCAGGGAGGACCCGGGAAGCGAACCCAGACGGGTCTCCTAACTGCGAGGCAGCAGCGCTAACCACTTGCTACACCGTGTCGCCCCGTATTATTTCCAAATCTTATTGATGAATTTCGTCCCGAAGGGTTTTCAACAGAAGAAACGCGTATACGGGCAATCCTAGCACTGAGAAACGATGAAGTCAAACGAATTAATGTGAAAATTGTCGATCGGTTACACGGCAGATTGGCTAAATGCATATCAATAGACTATGCTGAAATGGTTGGTGGTGATGGTGCGGAAGCTAAAAACTACAACCGTTAACACCGTCTGGTCTTCCACCGGCCGAATTACTGTTGAAAGAAGGATGTATCGTAATGTTATTACGTAATTCATGTCTGAGTGATGGGCTGTGCAACAGGACAAGATTAGTTGTATTCAAAATTGGTCAAACACTTCTGACATGTAAAATTTTAACAGGTGACAAGAAAGTTAATGTAGTAAATCTTCAGGGGATAACATTACACAACAAAGGAGAGCTTGATATACCAGTCGTATTAAAATGTTAACCGTTTCCCGTTAGAATAGCTTTTGCAAAGACAATTTACAAATCACAGAGGCAAACATTCGAAAAAGTTGTTTTATTTAATAGAGAGAAAGAAACTAAATTCTCTCATGGGCAGTTATATGTTGCATTGTCAAGATGAAAGTCCAAACACAGAATCAAAATTCAGTGCGATTTTGACGAAAAGTTTGTTTTTACTGAAGTTTTACAGTAAAGTGTAAGTTTTAAAAATATTTGCGTGTTAATTTCAAAGGCAAACAGAACAAAACCGTATAATGCAACAAATAACTGTTGACGCAACATGAAACGTAATTTACTTTCAATTTATTACGTTTTACTATTTTTTAATATGGTGTGACAGATTGGGCCCTTGAACCCCTGTCCACGACTCCAGACACCAGGTAAAAGTCCAATAGCTGACTTTATTTACTTGCCACAGTGCACAAAGCACCCTCTCCTCCACAATACTCCTAAACAATCACAAATCAATAACAATAATAACTCTCCACCACTCCCAGACGCGTTGCCCTCCTACCACCCAGCTCAGCTTGCCGTCTGGGAGCTCCCATAGTCCTTTTATTCTCCCTGACCCGGAAGTGCTCCCAATCCCCAGTCCATGTGATTCAATGTCACTTCCGGGTCAGGTACAAGTCCTTCTTCTTCACCCCGGAAGCACGTCGCTCTTCCTTTGACGCCCTTCCGGGTTATACGGCACAGAGAAGTCTTCGGTCCTCCCTGCAGCTCCCTCTTGCGGCCCCTGTGGTACCCAGCTGGGCTGAGGATAAAAACGACAAAGTCCATGACTCCCTGCTGCAGGGAGGGCTCCATCTGGCGGCCTGGGGGTATTGGCTGGGATGACAAGCCGGCCAAATACCACAATGGTTAATTACTCACTGTAATGTAAAACGGTTCTGTTATGCATATGTAACAATTCTACGTTCGCATCCCCATACACAAGCGGCAGAACTGCAAAGAGCTAGCGTGTAGCACAGGCACGGGAACTGGCGAGCAAAACCCCCAGTCCATCCATCCATCCATCCATTATCCAACCCGCTATATCCTAACTACAGGGTCACGGGGGGGGTCTGCTGGAGCCAACACAGGGCGCAAGGCAGGAAACAAACCCCGGGCAGGGCGCCAGCCCACCGCAGACCCCCTAGTCCTTTAAAAAACAAAAGTATCTGCAGGAGACGTTGGGACGTCCTCAGCTTTGTCTCCTGTCATTTTGTGAAAGGTTTTGAAGTCTTGTGTGGAGCTTTAAGTGCAAACACCTTTTCATGCAGAATCCTCGGGCCCAGTTGTGCTCTGAAAATGATTTTTTTTGTCATGCGCTTGGTTTCACTTTTCTATCCTCCGACTACCCAAAGCATGAATTGGATGTTAATCCGCGTCAAGGCACTGAACTGCTGAATGTGCCAGTGAGCCAAGCGTTGGAGTGACATTTGGCTCCCCTCAAACACGTCTGTTGGCTTCACCGAGTTAAAACAACTAAAGGAAGGAAAAGGCATTCTCACAAATCCGTAAAGGAAAAAGCAGCTTCAGAAGATGGATATTAATAGACGAATGCAGTGTTTGAGTGTTTGTTGTTGTGTCTTCTGCACTGACTAAAAAGCTTTTGTTGTTAACACGCTTATCATTTGCATTTTTATTTTATCAGGAATCCAGTTGGAGGACTGAGACTTTCAGCTGCAGGTGTAATTGTTGCATTTCCATTTGTGGCCTGGCTGTATTACCACGTGAACACACACCTGAGAGATTCCTGGCCCTCGCACTGTAAGACCACCCTGTGAGAAGCAGTGTAAAAGCATCCAAGCCACATTAGCCCCCTTGGAGACCACCAAGTGCGTTACGTTAGGAAATCAAGTCACATTTAGCTAAGGATGAGGACAATATTTTTGATGATACCAGGATGGTTTGTGTCCAGTTCAGTTTTGTAATATATGCCATACACTCGGCCTGGACTGAGTAAGATGGGGTTCAGGAAATGAACGATGGAGGCTGCACGCTTCCTGACACGATAATAGCGTGTGCTGACGGTGTTATTAACTGAAAATACGAACATCAGTTGAAGTCATTCAGGAATATGTCATCCGTTTTATCACCAGTCTGACTTGCCAAGGTGGCAGATCACCAGAGCATTTCTAGCTGGCAATGACTGCATGGCACAAGTGATAAAAACTTTTAAAAACACTGGAAGAACTGATCATTTGCATTTTCATTTTCCCCTATGACTGTCATGTCTGAGATACCCTTTACATCCATCATGATAATGCGGTCAACCTGTTGTGCATCTTTTGCACTCATTTGCTCCGTTCATCCATCGCAGTGACTCTATTTCAAGATACAGTTTAATGTACATCTTTAGAATTTGGATCACCTCCTTTATTTGTATATTGTATGTTAAACTCTACTTCCCTGCGGTGGGTTGGCACCCTGCCCAGGATTGGTTCCTGCCTTGTGCCCTGTGTTGGCCCCAGCAGACCCCCGTGACCCTGTGTTCGGATTCAGCGGGTTCCCTGTGTATGCATTCTACTTCCCTGTGTATGCATTCTTTAGGCTCGGCTTGTGAAGTTTCAAAGTAAGAGTTGGCAGTTTTTACCACATGCCGTTGTAGTGACAAAACACTAAAATGTCCGTCTTGTATCTTTCAGCGTGTTTCAGGTATTAGTATGTCTGTTGTGCTGTTTTGTCTTCACAAGAACCAGTAGATGGCAAGGCTAATAAAACGACTCAAAAGCTTTAAGAGAATATGGTGATCTGTGCAAAGGGCAGGTCTTACAAACCTAACCACCGAATGCGCAGGCCTCTGTGCAGGACGTGCAAACTTCACAAGTCATGTTCACGGTATGGCTGTATAAACTCTATATCGGACCAACTCATTACAAATGCTATGGCTTACAATCGGGAATAGAAATATGGAGTCAAAGTTTTCCATTCATTTGCGTAATTTAGGCATCCCAGAATCTGGTTTGACCAGAGACGCACGGTGAGGTTCATGGCTGGTGACTCCGACTCAGAATCAGATTTACAAATACAGGTGCCGGTCATAAAATTAGAATATCATGACAAAGTTGATTTATTTCAGTAATTCCATTCAAAAAGTGAAACTTGTGTATTAGATTCATTCATTACACACAGACTGATGTATTTCAAATGTTTTTTTCTTTTAATTTTGATGATTATAACTGATAACTAATGAAAGTCCCAAATTCAGTATCTCAGAAAATTAGAATATTGTGAACAGGTTCAATATTGAAGACACCTGGTGCCACACTCTAATCAGCTAATTAACTCAAAACACCTGCAAAAGCCTTTAAATGGTCTCTCAGTCTCGTTCTGTAGGCTACACAATCATGGGGAAGACTGCTGACTTGACAGTTGTCCAAAAGACGACCATTGACACCTGGCACAAGGAGGGCAAGACACAAAAGGTCATTGCTAAAGAGGCTGGCTGTTCACAGAGCTCTGTGTCCAAGCACATTAATAGAGAGGTGAAGGGAAGGACAAGATGTGGTAGAAAAAAGTGTACAAGCAATAGGGATAACCGCTTGTACCCTGGAGAGGATTGTGAAACAAAACTGTGGGGGAGATTAACAAAGAGTGGACCGCAGCTGGAGTCAGTGCTTCAAGAACCACCAGGTACAGACGTATGAAGACATGGGCTTCAGCTGTCGCATTCCTTGTGTCAAGCCACTCTTGAACAAGAGACAGCGTCAGAAAAAGACAAAAAGGACTGGACTGCTGCTGAGTGGTCCAAAGTTATGTTCTCTGATGAAAGTAAATTTTGAATTTCCTTTGGAAATCAAGGTCCCAGAGTCTGGAGGAAGAGAGGAGTGGCACAGAATCCACGTTGCTTGAGGTCCGGTGTAAAGTTTCCAGTCAGTGATGGTTTGGGGTGCCATGTCATCTGCTGGTGTTGGTCCATTGTGTTTTCTGAGGTCCAAGGTCAACGCAGCCGCACTTCATGCTTCCAACTTTATGGAGATGCAGATTTAATTTTCCAACAGGACCTGGCAACCTGCACAAAGTGCCAAAGCTACCAGTACCTGGTTTAAGGACCATTGTATCCCTGTTCTTGACTGGCCAGCAAACTCGCCTGACCTTAACCCCATTGAAAATCTATGGGGTACTGTGAAGAGGAAGATGCAATACGCCAGACCCAACAATTCAGAAGAGCTGAGGGCCACTATCAGAGCAACATGGGCTCTCATAACACCTGAGCAGTGCCACAGACTGATCGACTCCATGCCACGCCGCACTGCTGCAGTAATCCAGGCCAAAGGAGCCCCAACTAAATATCAAATGCTATACATGCTCATACTTTTCATGTTCATACCTTTCAGTTGGCCAACATTTCTAAAAATCCTTTTTTTGCATTGGTCTTAATTGATATTCTAATTTTCTGATATACTGAATTTGGGACTTTCATTAGTTGTCAGTTATAATCATCAAAATTAAAAGAAATAAACATTTGAAATACATCAGTCTGTGTGTAATGAATGAATCTAATATACAAGTTTCACTTTTTGAATGGAATTACTGAAACTTTGTGATGATATTCTAATTGTATGACCAGCACCTGTATATGATCCCAAAAGAGTAGCTTATTCACTAATCATTTGGCAGCCAACATGCACATTGACTACTGGTTATGTTTCATATCTCATCAGCATTCTTTACACACCCACAGGTAAGGAGCATATCTGACTATTAAAGAACGTTACGTTTATAGCGGCGAGAGCGCATTTGCTCCTCACCCTCCATGCGTTCTAAATCTGCCGTTGCAAATCAATGCAAATGAAAGTATAGAGTGATTATAGAGTTAATTTTTGATCTTCATTGAAATATTTAGCGTTTTTAATATCTTTTAATGCTGATGCTTTCATCAATTTTAATACAGACGGTTCAACAAAAAGATAACAAGAAAAAAGAATCGGGTGAAAATTTAGTTTTTAAATATTGGATTTTTTTTCTTAGTCTGATCCCTTTTTTTTATTTTATAAAATTGAAAACCTTTTATGTTCATATGTAAATGAAGTCCATGCGCCGATTCTACTCCACGAAAATCAACGTCACTTTCTTGTAAAAGCCCTCCTTATTTTCCTTTAGTTTTAAAAGTCTCAATCTTCCATTTTGGCAGTCAGTTGGAACAGAAAAATAAAAATAAATGGACCGCTGCCGTGCACTTGACTTTCTGATACCGCGAACTTATTGGTGCCTCTGCTTAGAAGAACAGCAGCAACGAGCACACATGCGCCCCCTTCAGGGCGCCACGGTACTGTCTGCCTCACGTTGTGCCTTTTCACTGCGGTTTTATGTCCGATCAGCAAGACAAAATACGTCACAAACATTCATTAAAGATATTAGCCAACCGGTGGAAAGTCAGGGTGTATAATAAACGTGTCTGCCACCCTTATATTGGCGACATACAGATAGACAGCAACAGGCATTCATCAACCCCGTCAGAGGGTGAGGGAGAGCCCAGTCCGAGTTGAACAGGAAAAGCGCAAATTCAGCGATTTTTGACTATAAAAATGATCAAAATAATTGGAGTCATACAGAAAACAAATTTATAGCACAGACCAGTGGACACATTTATTTTATGTTACCATTACAGTATTCGTTTTTTCCTCACCTGCATGCCTCCCCTGAGCGCACGTCCCTGGATTTGACCACTTTCAGACTGGTGACAGTTTCTATGACAGTTTTTGAAAGTAAGATTTGGGACATGACGACTTATAAAATCAGAATGAAACTCTGAAGTGTTAATTTTGAACTAAACCACGCAAAATGACACCTTTTAGTTGCCTCGAAAGCTTGCATGTTGTAATCTTTTTGTCATTTTGCTTGACTTTTCACTACGAACAAAACCACTCAAATGGATTTTCATCTTCACAGGTAGTGGGGGTTGTGCTTTCTGCACACCAATGCGGTAGTCGGGGAAGGAGAATTTTTTTTTTTTTAAACAAGTAAATACCCCCATTTTATTTTACGCTATAAAATATTGCCTTTCATTATTGAACTGCTAAAACAGCATCTGTATGTAGGAGGACACATGAGATGGACAGCGGTATTAGTGACAACTAGTGCAGTGCTTTCTGACCGGCCAATTTCCCGTTCCCTGAATAAGTAGGCATATATTAAATATAACCTCATTTAAAGTAAAAGATGCCAAATTTCCTTTAAATCATAGTTTGCACATGCTGCTCTTTGAGTAATAGAATTTTTACAAATTAGACATTCCTACTTTGGAACAGATGTGCTTTTAATCTTCAAAAATCCATAAAAATACAATAAATGGAGGATTACGTTCTCATTCAGTTCTCTTCTCTTTAACATCACACAGAAATTCAATTACAGGATTATCCTGAATAGCTCTCTGATTTATCTAATACACTGTACAGTAAGAGCTGCAAAAACAGCTTAAATACTTTAAATACATAGCACTTTATAACTGGAATTTTACAATTGCATTACCCTGTACTTGTGACCTGAATGTGTTTTGCAGGAATTGTGCTCAATAAAATCTTTATATCATGAGTGGCACCAACATAAAACATGCACTTGGAAGTTAAGCCCATGATTGCTCACTGATTGAACATGCGCTTTACGGAAAATGAACAACATGAACAGTCATTTCATTTTCAATACTGCTAGTTTTTGGTCTTCTGGTTTGAAATATAATATTAAAATGCCTGGATTTTAATATTGCATTTAAAGAAGAAGAAAATGAATCTTTTTTTTTTTTTATGTTGAAGGATATAGCATAATCCTATCTGAAACCCTTCCGACCCCCTTTAAAATCATCCCGTCCTGGTGCACATACACCGTAGCAAATGCGTTGGTGTCTGGCGGGGTTTCGATTACACCTTCCATGGTTATGTGATGGATTCCTCTGTGGTCCATGTGGTAGCCTCCATCATGATCATGCCCAGCCATGAAGCACACTACACTCTTATGTGAGTGCAAAACTGCGAGCATCTCTTCATAGTTCCAGGCTAAGCAGATGGGGTCTGTACTGTCTGGATGTACAGGAAGGTGGCCTGCAGAAAAGTCAAAAAAAAAAAAAAAAGATTCAGATCAGTGGCGTGCAGGGGCTAGACGATGCCCCCCAAGGTGAGGTGCCCTCAAAGTGAATGGTAAAGAAGGCATATTAAATAAGAAATAAACACTTTATTCAAATGAAATATTCATTTAATTTAATTTCCCCAAATTAGATCTCCACTCCGAATACAATTGTACTACTTCATTGTTTACATCCTCTGTGAGGATTTCTTTTTTTAATGCTGATTAAAGTCAGGTTGGTCAGACGCTCTGTGACATGGAAGAGCTCAGATGAGCTTTTATTAATTTCAGTTTTGAAAATGATCTCTCACAACTTGCGATGGTAAGCAGTGATCTGTACGCAATGCACATCGTGGGAGAGACAGCCCTTCCAAACTGTACTAACCACTGGAGAGCATCCTAAGGATCAGGGGGAACCGTACCCCCCCCCCCCCTTTGTCATATAATTGAATTGCTGTCACATCATTATTATAGTAATCTGCAAAGGCTGAACATTCCTTTTTTAATCTCTTTCTTTTTCGTCGTCAATTGTGACTGCATGCAAATCCAGAAGAAACGAAAATAGGTTCGAAGGTCTTGACGACGAACACAGACTACATATTTCTCTGACTTGCCTTACTGGACTAGCTAGAAAAAGAACATGGCAGATGAAATAAATGAGGTAAAGTCATTCTGAGAAAAACACTTCACTGCACCAAGATTGGACAAATGACCCTTTAAAGGTCAGGGTTATTCCAGCGGAGGTGCATTGGTGATTTTAAATTGTCCCGAGTGTGTGCTTGGTGTGTGTGTGTGTGCGCGCCCTGCGGTGGGCTGGCTCCCTGCCCAGGGTTTGTTTCCTGCCTTGCGCCCTGTGTTGGCTGGGATTGGCTCCAGCAGACCCCGTGACTCTGTAGTTAGAATATAGCGGGTTGGATAATGGATGGATGGACAACTACGCAAGCTTTTTACTGTTCATACTTGCGCGCGTACTTTACGTAAATCTGGAAGATCCCACCAGGTGGCAGTACGAGATAGGACACGTTCGGCTTCGCTGTGCTGTCAGTTACCTGAAACATCCATTAAAGTGCGAGGACACCTTGCCGCAATATCTCTGACAGGGATATTTAATGATTAAATCCATTAATTCGGGGATGCGCCCATTCCAGCTAGCATCGGGCGCCAGACAGAAACAATCCCTGGATGGGGCATCAGCTCATCGCAAGGTGAACACACAAGCACACACACACATACACACACACACAAGCACACACACACAAGCACACACACACTAACTAGCCAGTGGCGTAGCCAGAATTCATGCCTCTCGGGGCGGGGCGGGGCTTCAATTTGTCGCCCTCCAACATATCTGAATATGTTAAACTATTTAAACAGAAAATTAAAATGACGTACAGAGAAAAATTAAGATACATTTTGCATTGATTTATTCATATA
This sequence comes from Polypterus bichir lapradei, assembly GCA_026402145.1. Classification (NCBI taxonomy): domain Eukaryota; kingdom Metazoa; phylum Chordata; class Cladistia; order Polypteriformes; family Polypteridae; genus Polypterus; species Polypterus bichir. The sequence goes on along the minus strand of JANRMT010062846.1, from coordinate 3,010,514 downwards.
TAGAGAAACAGCAATTATTTTTCACATAAATTTATAATAATCAACTAGACAAGAATATAGTATATACGCACTTATAAGCCCTGTTCTAATTATTAGTTTAATTTCATTAAACCAGTGTTTAGAGCAAGAACGCATTCGGATTGATAACAAAACGAAATTATAAATTAGTTGTTTATCTTCCTAGAAATTATTATCGGTCTCATGTTTGCTTATTTTTGGTATTGCCTTATACATTTCAACTGCTGTGTCTGATGCCGTCACAGAAGCGCAGTCTGAAAATTATTTTTGAAGCATTTGTGGATAAAATTTTTTTCATTCATATTTTTCCGAACCCAGCAGCTTACACACGAATTGTATCGAGTCTTCTGGCCAATAATGCCGTCCGTAGCGACCCCTCCGCCCGCCCGTAACTACGCCACTGGCACTAGCGCCATTTTAGCGTCTCCAAATCCCCAGACCTTCATGTCTTTGAAAAACACGCAAACACCAGGCAGAGAAGACAAGGGACCTGACTCCATGCGCGGCCACAACAGGTGTAATTATTATCAGTATTCATTATTTAAATGAAGTTAACGACTTATCTGTAAAATGTCACTTTCATGATGAAATGCATTAACGTATGTAAGTGACATCAAGTATAAATCTAAGAATTCTAAATGTGCAGAGAGCTGGAATATCAGAAATGTCATGCGCTCAGTGTGGCGGCTGCTGCTGTCAGCTCAGGATGAAGCCCCAGAAACTCATAGCGATTAACAACTGGGTCGGTTTTAATATGACGTTTACGACGGTCTACTTTAATGATCAACTACGAGGTTAAAGTGGACATTTCCAGATTAAAGCCGAAATTTCCACTTTAATCACAGAATACACCTTTTCACCATGTCCTTAATTTTTTTTCTCTGTGGCTTCAATACAGCCCTGTGCATTCTGTTGCTGTTGTGAAGGTGAAAAAAAAGACGGCACAGAAGACGTTATGTGAGACAATTAAAATGTGTCGTGTCATTACGATGGGGAATATGCGACACTTGAATATAAAAGCACCAGGAATGCATTTGTATGTCGGCATTTACATCGAAGCAGGTACATCGATCCTCAAAGCGGCTTTCTGTCACGTGTGGATCGTAAACAGAGACTCTGACGTCATATTCCGACTTTTATCCCACTGCTACCCCACGCCGACTTTTTGCCGCTACTGAGACTCGCTCACGCGTCGCGTTAATTTCTGAGGACGTGCTCAGAGGACGCGTCAAATGAACCATAGACATAGAATTACTAGACGCCGCATGACCAGCAGCATCGTACGTCAACGGCGCCGCTATATTGCGAGTGGCACTGCTGTGGAGTGAAGTAATGGATAATGTGCTGCTTGGGATTGTTCAAACCGCTGTACGCTCCAAACCAGATCCCGGGGGATTACATTTCATTGGTAAGGCTGAACAATTGTTTGGTTATATTTGGCCATTAGAAAATCCTGTTTTATAATCTTAGCACTCAAGGTCACCTTACAATAACATGAAACACCATTAGTAAAATTAAAACAAGAGAATGATAAATCAAAAGGCAATAATCAGCAAGCAAACAAAGATAACTGGCAGTAACAGTGCAAAACTCACAATTGGTATGCCAGTCTGAAAATGTGTTATTGAACCGAACTGACGTATATGAGGGGGAAGAGAATTCCCGAGTTGAGGAGCACCAGGAGAGACGCTCGAGCTCCCATAGCACCGAGTCTGACGTGTGGTACAGAAAGTCGAGCTGCAGATAAGGATCTGAGTGAGCGAGAGGAGTGCCAGACTGGAGGAGATCAGTTGGGATTTAAATGTTCAGAGCGGTATTGTGTATTGTACAGTATTCTGTAGTGAACAGGGAGCCAGTGAAGTTGAGAGAGAATCGGTGTGATATGTTCAGTGGATTTAGAACAGCAGGTTATCACCCTGGCAGCAGCATTTTGAAGAACTTGTAAGCGATGGATACGTTTTTATGGGATGCCAGATAGAATAGCGTTACGGTAATCTATACGTGAGGTGACTCGGGCATTAACCGATACTTCAGTACTGTGTTGTGTAAGAACAGGACGAAGCCTAGAAATGTTTCGGGGATGGAAGAAGGCAGTCCGAGAAATGGGAGGAATTAATTAATAATAATAATTATTAGCCATTATTAGTGTATAAATGGATATAAATAATTGCATTTAAACAATTCGCCAAAATCTGTTGTATGTAAATGATACTGTTTTAAACATTGTTTTATCATCAGAAAACCCAGTTTCCATGTCTATACCTCGATTAGTTTAAATGGCACTTTTGCCACTCGCAATAGGGCGGACGCGCTGACGCGCAACACAGTGAATGCGGCGTCTATCTATACAGGTCTGTGTAAACGAGCCCCACGTTCACTGCGCATACAGGACTGAGGGCGGGAGAGGGGCGGAGCCGAAGCTCTTGTCAAGGTCGTTTACTGGTGGGTTCGATTTCCTGTACCATGTGAAATAAACTTAGTTTTCATAATGTTTTCAAGGGAAGGCCTCTTTTCGCTTCGCGGGGTCCGGTCAGGCCCGGTGTGAGCACTTCTAGCGCTTAGAAGTCATAGTACTTCACTGAGAATGAGCTATATTGATTTAAATGTGTTAATTTTAAAGTAAAATAATTTTCAAAACGGGGCTCTCCTAGAGAGCAACACTCTTTGGATTGGATTGAACCCCTGCAGGCCACTGATTCAGATATAACGCATTGTGGCAGGGGAGTCATGATGGGTAAAATGCAGCAATGTTCTTAGTCTCTGAATGAACTGGACATGATGGATGAGCCGGCGAACAGATGCAGTTGTTTCGGTGCAGATTTTCTCCAGTGTTGGATCAAGTATTCTGGCGTAAGGCAGTATTATAATATCTGAGGAAGGGCCAAAAAGAAAGGAGGGCATTGCCTCTGGTGGGCACAGTGGGGCACTTGAACCTACAGGCTGCCTGGTTCAACTCTGTCCCCATGATTAAACCTCCTAATCTATCTGTAGTTACATTTTAAGGAAATATACACACTAATTTGGTAAGCAGTGTTGGGTGCATTTGAGCTTTCATTTTTGGCCTCCTTCAGTGACATTAAAACTGCACAATTTGTAGTGTGCACCAAATTTTATATTTTGGGAGATACGCTGTCTAAGCTGTCTTTACTGTAAACAGTACTAAATAATATACATTATAAAATAAAAAGGGCTAAATACAGTTACAAACAGGTCACAACAAAATACGCTTGTGAATTGATCATGCCTATTACACCGGCAAGCAAAAAGTCCACTTGCCTGACCCGTAGCCTCCATGTAATCTGCATTCTGCAGTGCAATTGCGACACATCTGCCTCCGTTCGCTTCCGATTCTGTGTGTTGTGAAAGAAAGTTACCAACCTCGCACTCTTCAAGTCATGAGTTGATGTTGCAAAACTCTAGTAGCGAACACAGTATAACACAACGCGCCAGGAGGCTGTGATGTTTAAATTCTGCATATCACCAGACATAGCGGTGTAGTTTTCTGTCCAGTTATCCAAATGAAAGTTACTGGCGTCTGCACGCGAGTAGAAAATCATTTGAAAAAACGCAGTGGCTCCTGGCATTCATTCATGTTAAACCATATCACAGGCTTCTTCATGAGGAGCATGCAGCTTATTCCTCTTTTTATTTCCTCTGTCATAATCTTAATCTTCTTCCTCTACTAATTCAGTTTGAAATAAAATCCTACTAGGCAGGGTAAACACACAAGTTAAAAGGTGGGTCACGAGTGCCAATGTGTAAGGGGCTTTTTGACAGGACTTGCAATTGGATTCATCAGCAGTTGGAAGTGAATTTTCTTAAATGGTGTCCAGTATTTGCCGGATGTACTCACGTATAAGTCGGGTATTGAAACCCAAAAAATCAATCAGAAAAATCAGACCCCGACTTATACGGCTGTTCAAAAATATGACAATTAATTTTTTTTTTTTACCATCTTCTTGCTTCCTTTTAGCACTTTGAGCTACATCATTGTATGCAAATGCGCTATATAAATAAATGTGGGCGGCACGGTGGCACTGCTGCCTCGCAGTAAGGAGACCCTTAAGGGTTCGCTTCCCGGGTTCTCCCCGTGTCTGCGTGGGCTTCCTCCCACAGTCCAAAGACATGCAGGTTCGGTGCAATGGCCATCCTAAATTGTCCCTAGTGTGTGCCCTGCACTGGGCTGGCACCATGCCTGGGGTTTGTTCCTGCCTCGTGCCCTGTGTTGGCTGGGATTGGCTCCAGCAGACCCCCCGTGACCCTGTAATAGGATATAGCGGACTGAATAATGGATGGAGAAGTAAATGTTGCTGTTGTTGTTCCTCCAATCTCGCACCAGTTTCACAGACACATCGAATTTTGTTGCAGCAGCGGAGTTACCAATTTTTTTTTTTTTTTGCCACTTCAATGACTTTTAATTTAAAACCAGCTTCAAATTTTCTTCTGATCGAACGCTCCATCATAGAAAAGGGATGCACTAGCGATAAAGGAGTATAATGGCCTGAGATCAGCGCAAACGTCGCTTTGGAATAGTTCAGGTATTACCGTGTGGCCACGTAGGCACAATACATAGAGATAAAAGGCCGTGTGCTCCGTGGTTACTCTCTCAGGTGGGCATTGGCATATCATAATCTCTTGGACCAATAGTGGGAGTTTTCTGCATTTGACTTTTTTTTGCTCTTTATTTCACCTTATACAATTTCTCGTATTAGGAATTTGTTAGTTTTTGCATACCCCTTGGGGTCAGAGCACAGGGTCAGCCATTGTACAGCGTCCTTGGAGCAATTACAGGTTAAGGGCCTGGCTCAAGGGCCCAGCAGAGTAGGATCTCTTTTGGCAGAGAACCGGCAACCTTTGGGATACCAGCGCAGATCGTTACCCTCACAGCCACCACAAATTATACGGTAAAATCAAGCCCCGACTTATATGTGGGAGAATTTAAATGCGAGTATATATGGTATTTATCATGCACTATTTGGTTTAATTAAATACCTGCAAGGAAAGTGAAGAGAAAAAAAGCGAAGGACTGAGAATTACTCATCTGTTTTAAACTTTAAATCATTTGGATGGTATCCTTAGAAAGAGGAAGAAAATCGAGGATATGAGAATGAGCGGACATGGCAGAGTTAAAGCAATGACAAGCCATGAAATTAAAATTATCGGCAAGGCTTGTTTTCTAAAGAAGCAACTTGGTTGGAACAAAAACCTGCAGCCAAAGCGGCCCTCCAGGACTGACTTTGCCCAACCCTGGGCTAATGCATTATGAATCGTTGAAATAGCGGATGAGAAAAAATTGTGGTCTCACTTGTTTTATAAACCGACAGAAAAAGGCGGCACAGGATCACCAGTCGGGATAAACCTGACAAACAGCCTGCAGGGTTACAGTTATGACAAAAGAGTAGGAACCGAGTCTTTACAGCCAACAAAGAGTAAGAGGTGGCATATCAAATGTGTTTAAAAACTGAGCAGCAAAGTGGTAGGCAGGGTTGGTGCCAGCTGTTACTTTGAAAAGCGTTCATCGAGAATACAGGGGCACACGTGGAAGCCAGCTACGAGCAACGTTCATATTAATAATGCTAGGCAGCGTTTACCCATTGAGAGAACAACAGATAAATGGACGACGTTAACGAGCTGCCGTGAGTAGTCTTTGACATTTTGTAAAGCACTTTGAGCTAATTTGTTTGTATGAAAGGGTGCTATTTAAATAAATCACACTGTAATCTTCCTATTTGTAGTGTAAAAGAATCTGGAGAATAGAGATTGATGGGCTAAATTAAATTAAATGGCCTGCTACCAGAGCTATCCTCGGGTTGTAAATATCCACTACGAGCGGACATTCATTGCCACACGTACAGATGCCAAATCGTAATAAACGCAGGACTCTTAAGTATGAGGAACACTACATTAGGGAGCCGTGAAAAAGCAAAAGCAAACCCGTTTCATTTAAGGACATCACACACACAGGAATACTTCACTGTTTAATGGGGAGGCTGACACCTGACTCTTCTACTTCCAGCTACGCTGTACAAAGAAATAAGAAAATCTTTACAAATGAAGACTGTTCTATCTGCCAGGCTTGTTTAGTGGAACAGGAATATTTCATTCTAATAGCCCTGGATTGGCCAGACGTGCTGTGTTAACCAAAAGTCTTTATATAAAAAATAAAAAAAAATCTTGGAAGGAGACGAGACGCGACTTTCTCAGAGAGACACTTTCACGTCACGCGAGACGAGTCTTTGTGCCAAGAGATGTACCCACCCCCGGGGCCGGAAATAAAAGACAAAGAGTAGATGACAAAGTAGAATGTCGTAAAAAAAAAAGAAAATTCAAAAACGTCGGCGCGGCACACATGCAGAGCAGGTTAGAGATTATGGAAGTACGAAAATTCGAAAGTCTCAAAAAAAGGATAGTAAAGATCGCATTATTGTAAACAAATGGAAATTATTACTCGGTGAAACAATGGAACAGCGAAAAAAGATTGAATATATTGTTCAGATTTAAACTTTAAGTCAGAGACTTGTAGATCATCTAATTTGTGTTGCCATCAGGGAAAAGTCGTGTTTCTTCCAAATTAAGAGGCCTATCCGCGAGAATTAAAAGTTTTGCGTGCGGCAGAGACGTGAAGTTGCTGGCACGCAGCGCAGGCACGGGGGTTGGCAAACAAAGCAAGCAGGGGGCAAAGCCCCCTATTATATATATATATATTTTACACTTACTAATTATTGTGACTTTCTCAAGGTTTTTGTCAGCATATGTAAGTATTTTGTCCAACCAGGAAAGCTGTTCTTTGCTGAATCCTCCATTAAACTGAACAAAGCGCTGTTCTGTCCCGCACTGTCCCTCTACAAAAGACAGAAAATAAATCACAAAATGGAGCAAACTCATCAAATACGTCTGAAGAGCAGTAAACTGGCATAGCAAGTCCCCAGTGAGTACACTATAAGACAATATGAATATGCAATTTTTAACTACTGTACTGTACACCAGGAGCGGACTGGGTATCCTTCAATGAGTGAGGTGACGAGGTCGACCCACTCGGCTCGTTATTCAGTGTAATTTTCTTAAAATCTGCCATGAGCCTATGATATGAACTCTATCTAAACTGTTGTTTACACACAACTTAAAATTTGACGACATACTTAGAAGTAAAATTTAATGAAAAATAAAAATGTAGTAACACAGCTTACACGTTATTAGAGTGCATGTCAAATGTCATGTCCAAGTGCCAGTACCCTAGTAGGCTAACAGCTGCTCATTTACAATGGAATGAATGATAACCGAATTTATAATGAAAACCTCACATGATTGAAATGTTCCATTAACTTAACGATAAACTAGAAATGTTCCGTCCTAATATTAAAATTTCCTACCCCATGCTTTATAACTTTACTTCATCATACTAATAATTGCAGCTGAAAACCACTAATCATCGCTCACACCGATGACCAGAGAACAATAAAATGCATAATACATAATCTAGGGCGGCACGGTGGCGCAGTGGGTAGCACAGCTGCCTCGCAGTTAGGAGACCTGGGTTCACTTCCCGGGTCGTCCCTGCGTGGAGTTTGCATGTTCTCCCCGTGTCTGAAAGGGTTTCATGCAGGTTAGGTGGATTTGTGATTCTAAATTGGCCCTAGTGTGTGCTTGGTGTGTGGGTGTGTGTCCTGCGGTGGGTTGGCACCCTGCCCTTGTGCCCTGTGTTGACTGGGATTGGCTCCAGCAGACCCCTGTGACCCTGTGTTCGGATTCAGCGGGTTGGAAAATGGATGGATACATAATCTAAACTAATTATTAGTACCGAAGAATTGAAATACTAGATATGAGATAAAAAAAGTTGCAATAATGTATATGCTAACCGAAATGTAGCGGAATAGAAATCAGCAAAAGGCAGTTTTGACCAAAGTTTCCGCTACAACGTTGTGTACTGACAACTAAAAGAACTTGATGACGTAATACGGCATATTATATAGGACTATGTAATTTGCAGTACCAGACAGATAATGTTTATTAGTTTAGAAAATCAAACAGTCAAACAGTAACCAGTACATAAAATGTTTTCATGAAATGGATGGCCCATGACCAGACCAGAGTCTGCGGCCCACCAGGCATTGCCCAAATGCCCAGTCCGCCCCTGCTATACACTGGTAATAACAAATGAAGGCACAAATCACAAATGTATATGCAACGCAATACCTGGAGGGCAATTAAGATTTTGATTCTTGTTCTTATCCTGCAAAATTTTAAGTGATTGATTATATTTCTTGCTCGGTGCTTTTCTTCCTAAAACACTTAAATCATAGGCATCTAGCAGCACAAACCGGAAGCTTGGAGCGGGACTGAAATGGTAGGAGTAGATGGCGGCTTCAGCGGCGTGGTCTTCAGTGTTTAGTGAAATGTCATCTAATGCACTTTCCAGAGCTTTGCTATTAAGTATGGAGCTCATTAAATATTCCCTTGTAAAATTATAAAATTCATGGTTGCCCCAGACATGATGAATTTTTGTTTTGCACCTCTGGAATTCCTTCATCACAATCTCCAGTGCCTTCGCCGAGAAATTCTGCTTCTTATTCAAACCGTCGATTAGATCTCCCAGCTGAACTATAAAATGGGGAGCAATTCCATTCCAGCGCTCTACTGCGTCATGCAGTAACGTCACGCTGTTCCGGTAATAGCGCCTCCTAGTCTTCAGATAATTACACCCGTTTTCAACGTTGGCATACTGAACATCAGCAATCACGCCGAACACAAAGAGGGGCTGGGCGCCATCAAACATTTTAGCTTGTCCTGAATGCTGACCTTCCAGCTGCAGCATAGCACCTGAAATGCAAAAAAAGAAGAAGAAGAAAAAAAAGTCAATCATAACTAATTGCGGAGATTTGCAGTAACGGTCCACATGTATTTTAATAGTAATGGGAGTCATTAAACCTGCCTAAGGACCCCCGCGTTCATTTCCCTCTCCAGACTCTGTCTGATATACTTTGTTTATCTCCAAGAGAGTCAGCCTATGGGGGTCACTATGCAGGGTCAGCCGTTGTACAGAGACCACCCCCCACCGAACAATTTTCAGGTTAAGGGCCTTGCTTAAGGGAGTTTGTCCGTGTGACTTTCCTGTCCCCTCCATTTTATCTCTCTCTCTCTATATTTATATATATATATATATATAATATATATGTGACTCTTGTACCGCACTGAATCTGTTCTCCATATTTTAGCGTATTCATTTGTGACGAGAACTTAATTGGTTTTCTTAAATAAGCTGTCAATTAACAAGAAGTTACAAATAAAGAAGATCTAACCAGCTAATTGGGTCTCACTTGCTTTTGTTAATAAATACTATGAAGAAGATTTTTTTAATTGGTATTTACAATGAGAAGTACTAATTATATCTGAGCAAAGCGAAATATAAACTGACAGGAAGTCCTGATGTGGCACAGCAATTGTAGAATGAAAGCAGGTAATTAAATAATTGATGCAATTCACCCATTTTTTAAGGTCCTGTCCTGGATCGGATGACAGTCCACAGCTTGTCACACTCCCACGTGTCCAGAGTCGGTATGTAATGGCATGCACATCTTTGGAGGGCATGCCACTTGGGTTACATGACAAATTCATACAAGTCCTGGGAGATGAGATGCAGTCCTAACAGTGGTTCAGATTCGCACAAGGTCCACACTCAGATCCAAATACCACCACACTTTATGGCCATTTCATCACAACTAAGCCTGTGCTCACCATGCCGCAGGATGCTAGGACATTATTGGAAGACAAAAGTGTTTAGGTGGTGGTGCTGTTATCGACTAATTTGCAGAAATTCGGAGAAGATGGAGCGCTACAGGCACTTGCCCGCAAGGTCTGAAATACAATGTCATACAGGCGTTTAGACAAACAACTCAGGCCATCCAAAAATCTCACTCGTCCATATTCTCCAGGTCCAAATGACGCCCTTAAATAGTGACTGCTGTGCAAAATTGTAATCGGCGAGGTTGCGGTCAGTCGTCCTAGTTTTAATGTCAATCGGCCACTTGATCGATTCGATTACTCCTGTTTGTGATCTCATGATTGCCTTCCTCGGTTTTCCACTGAATCCAGTGCTATAGCTCATTACACATTTCACTGACCACTGAATTACACGGCGCTTTACATGGAAGACAAATCATACAACCGATCTCCATTTTTCTAACACAACAACGCAGTCCAGTGTCACGGGGGGCCGAACTCGCCCACCCACATTCACTCCTGCCGCGTTAAAAAGGAGTTTAGTTGCCAGTAAAACCTAACAGGCATATCCTGTCCCGTCCCGACCAAATACAGATCAACGCTTATAGAAGATGTCATCCGATCACATTACGTGTCCTCCGTCCCCCAAACCGAATTAACAACCAACACCAGCAAAAACGACAAACGCAATTCTTCAACAGGTGACACATACCAATGCCAAAACCAAACCGACAGAAGCAACCTTCGTTGTGTAGAAGTCCTTGGCAGGCTTTCTGTCATATTATGACACTGAAGATAAGATTTCATTTCGCGATTTTCGCTTACCAGTAATTGCACATTTGAGAAGCCGGCATTCGCGTAGTACGTTAATGATGGAAAACAAACGAAGAGACAGCTTCTTCCTTTTAGGAGAAATCAAAGGAGGAGGGAAAATTTATAGTATCGTTGCGACCTCCGTGTTCTCATTCTTGCTATTAAGCTTACACTGAAGCCGTCAGACATATATCGCCTTGGCATTAATGTGAAAGGCCACCAAAATATGAAGAAGAAGCGAAGCTGCAGCGATAGGTTTGCACTCCGGAAGTGTTCACTCTTGACTTCCCTGCCGTCCTATGCTGACTGCAGCGGACTGTTTCTAACACTGCCCGGATAACCCTCGTGTAACCGCGCGTGACGTCACATGCCGGGGTGGAGCCTGTTTTTGGAGAAGGGTATTGCTGTAGGCTGGAGACATTATGAGTAGATGTGGAGGCGGGATAACTGTCAATCAAATTCGAGTTCACCAAATCATATTGTGCCAATTCAGAACTTCGACGAATGAGGTTGTTGTTACTGTATGACAGTCAAAAAAATTCACGTGTCCAATTATCAACGTTTGAAGTTGTCTATCAAGTGTAACTTCAACCAGTTACTCCGATCTGCAGCAATATCTAGCTGTATTTTTGCGCTGACTGCAGTCGCTCTTTAATGCACTACTGTGGGAGAAATCAATGGAGTGTCCCTCAGGCTGCTCAGCTCTTTGGCACTGTCGGGGCTATCGGTCAATATTTGCATGGCGCTTTTCACAAAGAAGAGCCCAAGACTCTAACTTAGAAACAACGTACTGGAATTTGGGGGAAAAAATCAATTTGCGCTTTATATTGCCTTTCATAGTCAGTACCTTAATACGGCGCTGCGTAGCTACACCAGGGGCTTTAATCCCGGATCTTTCAGTCCGAGATATTCCCAATCAATAGCGACAAGCTCCTGATCTTTTTGCCCATCATATACAATATTTTTGTGATATTTGATTCTGTAGCGGTGGTCATAGCCCTATAAAACTGCATCCAAAATGTGAAAAATGGCAAATATAAGCATACGGAGTATTATTTTTGACTATTTCAAGTTAGCGATTATGAACACAATGTTATTTTTGATCCTTTACTAGGGATGTAGCCCCCTATGGACATATACAGTATCAGAAGGAGAAACATGACACGTCTATTACAATAGAGAATATTTAAACTTTCAAAAGCTGCGCTTCAGCTTTCAACATTTTGAAATTTTGAATATCTGTGTTTCTACGTCATGAAATAAATCCTTACATGTCGTTATGAACACCTTGAATTAGAGCGGCGTAAATTGTTTGTTCCAAACGTTTACGCCTTAGTTGACCACAAGATGGCGACAAATACCCATTAAAATACAAATGCACCGCGCAGCGACCACCACTCCACCCCCACAAACCCCGCTGATCGCAGGTAGTAGTTTCTAAGTTTGGTCAGACTGGCCGCGGTTTTTTTTTATGAAAGATAATGTCAGCTTTTTATCGCACTCCTGGACTAAAAACATCCAATTTAATCTTTTTAAGAATGCAACAACCGTTTGTGGCAGTTACCTAGGGATGTGAATGTTCTTGCTCTTCTTCAGGTGAAGTTATATTTTTAATATTTGACCTATTCAGCTCTTTAATAGCTCATAAGTAGCGCATAAGTAGGAGTCAGGCTGAAGAAACTTCTTGTGTTTGCTCTGCTTAGACTGGAAAAAATGCTCAGTGTATTAACAGCTGTAATAAAAATGCAAGTTTCCTAATTTCGTATTGAAATAATTTGCACAATATTGTATCTTTCTGTCCGGGGAATGCGTAAGTCAGAATCATATTATAATGTGTTAAACGGTCGTGGTCGCGAGTCAACAGCGGACTTCTTTGTTGATTTTCATTGCAACTCCAGATTTCGTTTCTTTAAATACATTCCCAAATGCATATATTTAAAAGGTAAATAACGCACGTATAAAGAAGATGGTTTGCCAACTGCCATTATCAGAAGAAGAGGAAAGAATACGATTAGCACAAAATAAGCAAAAGTCCCGGAACCCTTATTCGATACGTCCATCGTTTCCAGACGACTTTTATTATTCGTTCGGACGCATTCCGGAAGTGGAGATGCGGAAGGACAGAATCCATCATGGCTCAAGTCACCGTGGTTTTGTGCAGCCGGCAGGGTTTTTGTCTTTCTTGGCTCGGTTCAAACGTTTTGTGGAATAGTCGCCTTAACTCAGCTTTTTGTCGCCGTTATGGTAATGTGCAAGTGTCGTGGTCACTTCGATTCGGACGGCAAAAGGTGAGATGGCGCCAATTATAACTACTGCTGATGGTCCTAATAGTGGTGATGATGATGCTGAGAATGAACACTAGTAGCGGGGCAGAAGGGCAGGTGGCGTTTTACCTCAGATTGCACACTGCAGTCTGTGTGCAGATCACTTGATGCGGTTTTACCGTGAAAAGCGGGGGGACATTGGCGGAAAAACCGATCGCTTTACTTGTCAAGGTCGTGTATCGAATGTTTTCACGCTTGGACTCTGTGCTGCCATTAGGCACCCGGTGTCTGTGACTGGGATCCTTCGGGGATTCATGGCCTTTATACCGTTTTTCAAATATCAGAAAGACTGAGCTAAATTCATATGTTATGTTATTTTTAGTCATAGCCTAAAAAAGCGTGATTAACTGAACGACCTCCTCCCGTCTGTCAAACGTATTTAATTATGTACTCGTGTATAGATGTATGATATATA